>JAPFRF010000001.1:167787251-168117251 GCA_029282475.1 Phrynocephalus forsythii | reverse complement strand
CGAGTGCCCAAACTGCAATGCAAAACCCACTATTTCCCACCCACCCCGCAAAGTGCCAATACAGCAATTTAACCTGAATACAGGTGGCTGTGAAGGGGTGATGTTGGGTACCCACAGAAAAGGCTCCGAGTGCCACCTTTGGCACCCGTGCCATAGGTTCGCCAAGACTGTCCTAGACCATTTTAGTTTATGTGAAGCAAATACAATTTCAAATAAATACACATTCCATAACTGACATCCAAAAGACTAAATCGAATAGAGAAAACTGTTAGTCCCAAGGGTAGGAAAATTGACAGGGAAGTGCTTCATATGTAATGCGTATGTCCAATGGGGCAAATTGGTATTTAAAGATATCAGATGGATCACGGATCAGAGAACTCAAATAGGCCATTGCTGGCTTTGTTTCTGTTGTTTCAAGAGGAAAATGCAAACTTGCAGCACTACATAACTGTTAATCTCAATGTTTTGTCTAGCAGATAGGTTGGTTATACATAGAGGTGTGCGCAGAAGTGTTTTTGGACTGCAATTCCCAAATTTCCCCAATTTTAGAATTCCCAAAATTCCCCAAGCATTACAGCAAACCTCCTGTTATAGCAACAAACTAAGCAAATATGAAGGACCCAGGGAAGATGGTGGAAAGCCTCATCCAAGAGAACATCTTAAAACACATAGAAAAACAAACCTTGCTGAGAGAAAATCAGCATGGCTTCTGTAATGGTAAGTCTTGTGTGACAAATCTTTTAGAATTTTTTGAAAAGATCAACAGGCATGTGGATTTGGGTGAAGCGGTGCATATAGTCTATCTGGATTTTCAAAAGGCTTTTGACACAGTCCCTCACCAAAGGCTGCTGAGAAAATTGCACAGTCAGGGGATAAGAGGGCAGGTCCTCTTATGGATTGAGAACTGATTGAGAACAAAGAGTAGGTGTCAATGGGAAATTTTCACAATGGAGAGAAGTGAAAAGCGGTGTGCCCCAGGGATCTGTCCTGGGACAATGCTTTTCAATCTGTTCATAAATGACCTGGAGACAGGGATAAACAGTGAGGTGGTGAAGTTTGCGGATGACACAAAACTTTTCCGTGTGGTAAAAACCAGAGAAGATTGTGAAGAACTCCAGAAGGATCTCTCCAAACTGGGGGAATGGGCTGCAAAATGGCAAATGTGATTTAATGTAGCCAAATGTAAAGTAATGCATATTGGGGCAAAAAATCAAAACTTTATCTATCAATCATGGGCTCTGAGTTATCTGTGACGGATCAGGAAAGAGATCTTGGTGTGTTGGTGGACAGCTCCATGAAGGTGTCTAACCAATGTATGGCAGCGGTGAAGAAGGCCAATTCCATGCTAGGGATTATCAAAAAGGGGATTGAAAATAAAACAGCCAACATTATAATGCCATTATACAAAACAATAGTAAGGCCGCACCTGGAGTATTGTGTACAATTCTGGTCACCGCATCTCAAGAAAGACATAGTGGAACTAGAAAAGGTGCAGAAGAGAGCAACTAAAATGATTACTGGGCTGGAGCACCTCCCTTATGAGGAAAGGTTAAAACATTTGGGCCTCTCTAGTCTGGAAAAAAGGCGCTTGAGGGGGGATATGATTGAGATGTACAAAATTATGCAGGGCATGAGTAAAGTGGATAGAGGGAAGCTCTTCTCCCTCTCACAAAATACCAGAACTAGTGGACATCCACTCAAATTGAGGGCTGGGAGAGTAAGAATAGACAAAAGAAAATATTTTTTCACCCAGCGCGTTGTTAGTCTGTGGAACTCCCTGCCACAGGATGTGGTGATGGCATCTGGCCTGGATGCCTTCAAAAGGGAATTGGACAGATTCCTGGAGGAAAAGTCCATCACAGGTTACAAACCATGATGGAGATGTGTAATCTCCAGGCCTAAAACCAGGGTACTTCAAGGGCCAGATGCAGGGGAGTGGTATCAGGAGGCAGATATATAGTCTCGTGCGCTCCCAGACGCATCTGGTGGGGCCACTGTGAGATACAAGAAGCTGGACTAGATGGGCCGTTGGCCTGATCCAGCATGGCTCTTCTTATGTTCTTATGTTCTTGTGACCCCAGTGTTATTCAGTGGCATACCATGATGATGCACTACACGACCAAGCTTCACACCTCAGTCTGTTAGACTTGTTCTGTCCATTACAGTAGTATTTAAAGCCAGTTATGAAATCCTACACATAACAGAGAAGTAAACTGCACTGAGTTCAGTCGTACCTGCTCCTGTGTAAGTGTATACTCACTGCCCAAGAAAAGGAATTGCTTTCATTTCAGCTGGCCAGAGTGGAAAAAGCAGGGAAGCCTATGTACACTAACTTGGGACAGGGAATAAGTTCAATTGTGTGGAACACATCTGAATAAACATGTACTGTATAAGACTGCGCTGTTACGAAATGATCCATAAAGTCCCTTCCAGTTCCAATATATGAAAAAGAGAGCAAGGCAAGTTGAGAGGAAGCGATGGGTAGGCACAGTCTGTTGGTTAAACATTTAACAGTCTCAAGGACACCTGAAGAAATCAGAACAAAAGGCCTTAGAGCAGAAGTTGGAAAGTGGTGATAAAACAGGCTAGCAAATGCAGAGAATGACGGATGTATAAATATCTACATATTTGATGGAGAAACACTCAAGGATGGTAGTTCTGGAAAATTGGATCAGTGGAGCAAAGACAAAAAAGCAGAGACAAAACGTAATACATATTGTTTATTCATTCATTCGTTCATTCATTCATTCATTTAATTTTACATCCCACTTCTCCATTTTCAGAAATGTGCTCAAGGAGGCTAATACTGCAGATATAACAAAAATATATAATTACAGTGTTAACATTCAAATGAAAGCTATCTAGTGAAAGCTACAAACAGGAAAGGAAATAAAAGTGGGTTAAAACTGTTTCAGTAGCAAATCAACCTTAATATTTGGAACCCACTGGAATAAACATGTCTTTGTTTTCTGGAAGGACCCTAAAGCTGCAGTTGACTAGGCTTCCCTCAGCAGGGAGTTCCACAGTTTGAGAATCGCTACTCAGAAGACCTTATCCAAATGTGCTGTGGATAGTAATGGGACAGAAAAAATGGATTCCCCCATGGATGTGAAAAAAAAACATCCATGAAGATAATTTTATTAATTTCATTTAAGGTGGCTCACAAAATGAATTTCAGAAGGAAAAAAAAAAGATAGTTGTGCTTTCAAGTCCATTCTGAACTCCTGAGATCCTTTTCAGAATTTAATCTGGCCCAAAGCCACACAGGCTGGCTCTTCTCCCTGGAGACTCAGTGGGGTATTTAACTCCAGCCTCTTCCCCCACAGCCAGGTACCAAACTAACAGAGTTGGCCAGCCATAAATAAATATATAAATCTTATAATATAAAATGCAATTAAACATATCATGGAAAAAAAAAACAAGCCCTATGAGGAAGGACTGAAATACAGTAACCCTGAGCCTATTGCGGGGGTAAGGGACCCACCCGACCCACGATGACTGAAAATCCGCGATATACGGATGCAGGTCAGTTGGGGCTGGGGGGGCAATCAAATCCCCCACTGCCACTCACCCGGGCTTTTAAAACTTTTTTCCCCCTTCCCCACACCCCGGGCTCCAGTTCATTGGTGCTGGGGTGGGGAAATAAAGGTTTTTCTCCCCCACCTGGAGCCCCGGCATGTACTGCAGTCCCGCGATATAGCGGGACCGTAATACATGAACCACAAAATGGCAGGGGGTTACTGTAACTGGGCATGCTTAGCCTAGAGAAAAGAAGACTGAGGGGGGTGATATGTTATCACTTTTCAAATATTTGAAGGACTGTCATGCAGAAGAGAGGCAGGATCTGTTCTTTTTGGCTGGGTAACAGGAAAAACTATTTAACTGTTAGACTAGGATGACAATGGAAACAATTACCTCAGGAGGTGGTGAGTGCTCCAAATCTGGAGGCGTTCAAGAGGCATCTGGACAACCACCTGGCAGGTATCCTTTGATTTATACTCCCGCATGGAGCAGGGGGTTTGGACTTGATGGCCTTATTGACCCCTTTCAACTTCAGTATTTTATGATAAAATCGGGGGTGCTCAGTATAAAACCTTCCAAAAAGCAAAAGCAAAAAGACATTGCATCTCCTTTTCAAAGCTCTCTTTTCTGAACCATGCCAGAAACTTCCCTAAGAACTAGGCCAGTGATGGCGAGCCTATGGCACGTGTGCCAAAGGTGGCACTCGGAGCCCTTTCTGTGGGCACCCGACATCGCCCCTTCATAGCCACCTGTATACAGGTTAAATTACTGTATTGCCACTTTGCAAAAAAAATTAGTGGGCTTTGAATTGCAGTTTGGGCACTCGGTCTCTAAAAGGTTCGCCATCACTGAACTAGGCCCTTTCCCTCCAGGCAGCGGGGAAGGAACACTGTTAGCCTCCTGAGGGAAGGAGTTCCATAGAGTCAGTGCAGCCACTGAAAGCTCTTCCTGGGTTCTCACCAGATATGAGCCTGTGAAGCTAGGCTAGGGGGAACGGAAGAGAAGGTTCTCCTCTAGGGAGGTTCGTGCCATCTTTAAAAGCACCAGGCCTCAGAGAGTAGAGGACCTTCAAAGATTATCACCACTATGTCTGAACTGGATCCAGAAATGAAAGTGCAACTAGTGAGGTGATTGCTGTACAGTGCACTCCCTAGAACCTGCCAAGTTAATAGGTTAGTTGAAATACATCGGAATACAGTGCTGGAGGAGACATCGGAATGTAGTGCTGGAGGAGAGCTCTGTGGATACCCTGGAATGCCAGAAAGATGAACAAGCAGATCAAATCAAGTTTCAGCCATAACTGGAGGCAAACATGTTGTTGACATGTCCTCACAACATAAAAAGACAGGATTCTCTGGAAAAGACGCCAATGATGGGAAAGGCAGTGGGGAAAGAGGAAGACCAAATATGAGATGAACTTTCTCCCGAATGGAAGCCACAGGCTTGAGTTTATAAAAGCTGAGTGGGGCAATTAAAGACAGGTCATCTTGGAGAATGCTCATTCATAGGGTTGCGAGGAGTCAGAGGCAACTTGACGAGACACAATCATAACAGAACAGCTGAGAGATTTTATTTTGGTTGACCATTCAAAAGCTTCTGCATACAATTTCAGAGCAGACGTTTCATATACACAATGGCAGTTCAGCCCAAACCAATGCAGTTGCAGGAAGACAACCACTGTGTCAGGCAACAGTTAAGGGGCACATGCAAAATTCCACTCCCATCAGCAGCTTTGTCATGAGTGAAGCAGCAACCTTGACCAGCCACTTCGGAGCCCAGTTATATCCATAATGATACTGTCTCCACCTTCCCCTTCCCCTTCAGCATGAAAGATGAGTGGCTGCATGGAGCAAGTCTCTGAGCTGTGATGGGAATCCGTCTCGCTTGACTGCAAAAAATATATATATCCTGGTACGTCTGTGATGAATCCTTTCATTATTCATCTGCAATTGCCCCGCCGTTCCTATTGCTTCCTGCTTTCTCTGCCATTTTCTTTTATATATAGATATATATAAATAAAAATGAAGAAAAAGGTTAATGACAAACGCTGACAATGATTGCCTTTAAAAAAAAAACCCAACCAGAATGCATGGAGAAGAGAGAGACGGTGGATGGGAAACACAGGCAGAAAGGATGGGGGGGGGGAGGAAAACACAGGTTGGTGAAAGAAACCGGTTGCTCCCTCCCTCACGATCTGCTGGAAAAAAGAGAGGAACAGGATATCGGACATGAAAGCAAGGGTTCACTCCTAATCAGTTGTGGATTGCTTTTCAAAGTCTGATCTGCGTGAACAAGTCCGCCTGCTGCCTTTTGGCATTTAAATGCAAGTGAGGAGTGATTACTCTTCATTCACACAAGCAGGGGGGCACCTTTCCTGTAGATGAGGGCCATGCCTGCTCTTGAACAGTGGTGAAAATATACTGGACACCTATCACATCAGCTCTTTGATTCCAGGGACAGAAAACAGCCATGTAAAATGGGCCACATTCTCTGTGCTCTTTCCCAGCCCTGACAAAGGATGACATGATTGGGAGGGGATGTCAGCTTTATTTTGGTTTCCCCATTTTCCTAATCTTAAAGTTTGCTTCAACCAAAATTCTGAAAACTTGGGTGTTTTTTTAAGAGTTCACATTAATATTGCTGCACACTCTTAAATGCATTTTCCTGGATATGCATTTTTGTATGTATTGTTCTGCCTAACAAGCATTTCTACAACAATTTTTCTAAGAGAATGCATTTCTGAGTATAATTGTTACACTAATATGCTTTATTGTACTTTGGATGTATCAAGAAAGGACAAGATTAAACAGAAAAGGAAATCAGTGCTGGTAAATGTAGAATGCAGGAAGAGTAGAGAAAGACCAACTGTGAGAGGGATATGTACTCAATAAAGGAAGCCACAATATTGAGTACACAAGACCAAAAAGCAGGACTGCTAATTACAGGTCCTTTTGGAGGCCAATTATAAGGTCACTGAAGGTCACAAACAACTATAGGCCACCTAGTACATCCTGTGGAGGATTACCTGCACCTAGAGCTTGAGAAAGAGATTACTGTACCAAGTTGCACACTGTTGAGCTTAGAAGTTAAGAATAATATGCATTCTACCAATATATCTGTTTTTCCTTTCACAGTTCCATCTCCTCAGAAATGCATACCTCAACAATTAGACTTGCAAATTACGCCTGTGCTTACTTCTCAGTGACCAATCACAAAACAAAACATGATAAATATATGCATAAGCAAAAATCAGGCTAAATTTATTGTCTACTTTGAGCTTGAATCTATATAAATCTGCTCCCTGTAGCAATTTCATGAATGGCTTATTCATCTTCCCTGTTCTCTGACAAAAGGACTACACATGTCTTACGTATATATTTCTGTTATTTATCTGGTATAAATCTCTCAGAATTGGAACCCGTCAGCTTAAAGACTTTAAAATCATAACAGCTTAAAATAAAAAATTAAATTTCAGTGGCAAAGATTAGAATAAAAGTACATTCAGTTGTATTATTAAAATCCAATTAAAATGATTTTTTTGTAAATCAATTAAAATATTATTAGGTTGGTATAATAGAAATGAGCCCATCTGGAAACCAGAGGCTCTTAACTGTCAAATCCCTGCTTAAATAACAAAAAAGCTCTCTACTTGCTGAAAGAACAGCAAGGAGGGGGCAAGGCAGGCCTCTCTGGGGAAGAAGTCACAGAGCCTGAGTGCAGCAAGCAAGCAAAACTTTTCTAAAGTACCCACCAAGCAAGTCTCTCAAGTTGGTGGGGGCTATAAAAAGGGCCCCTTGTGCAGACCGTGAGGCCTAAGCAGCTTTGTATGAGAGGATCCTTCAGGTGTGAGATAACCTGGACCTAAACCATGTAAGGGCTTTATAGGTCTTCAATGACACTTTGAATTGTGCACAGACCTGGTAGCCAATGAAGTTGTTTGAGCAAAGGATGTCAGTGATTGGCCTGAATTGTTTTGGACAAGTTGACGTTTCCAAACACTCTTCAAAGGCAACCCAAGGTAGAGCACATTGTTCAGTCAAAGCAGAAACAAGGCACATCATCACTGGTAGGCAAGTCCGACATTTCCAGGAACAGGCATAAGTGGTGCACGAGCAAGAACTGTACAAACACACTCCTGCCACCCAAACCCCCACCCCGAGACCAGACCATCCAGGTTCAAGGAAGAATACATGCAAACATGTTTTTCTAAAGGGGGAGTGTAAGCTCATACAGCAGATTGAATTCTGCTACAGAGGAGGAGGAGCAGAATTTATTCACAATCATCCCAGAGTAGAGGACACTCTACTCATAGGCTCAAGCTATAGGAAGCTAAATTTGGGCTGAACATGAAGAAAAACATCTTAACTGTTATAGCAGTAGAACAGTAGAACCAAGGACCTTGGGAGGTGGTCAGTGCTTCAACGCTGGAGGCATTTAAGAGAAAGTGTGACCACCATCAGATCTGGTTTGATTTGGATTCCTGCATTGAGCAGGGGGTTGAACCTGATGGGCTCATAGAACCATTCCAACTCAATAATTCTATGATTGACCAGGAGCACATTTATCTTGTCAGGATCAGGTCTCAATGTTTTCACCTTCATCCAGTCCATTACTGACTCTAGATTCGACAGCATCAGGACAGCTTCCTCCGATTTAGATGAAAAGGAGAGCTAGGGTGAGCAAAAGAAAGATACAATTGCTGGTAAGCATGGTCAAACCTGTTATTATTAGTGAAGGGGGTACAGTAATACCTTGGTTTGTGAGCATAATTCGTTCCAGCAACATGCTTGTAAACCGAAACACTCTTATATCAAAGCAAATTTCCCCATAAGAAATAAGGGAAACTCAGATTATTCGCTCTGGGGACCTACAAACCATAAAATGACAAAACCCACAAAATAAGTTGGCTAGAGGTCCACATCCACCATGGTTTAGGTACCTGGCTACAGATTCTGCTCTGTTTGGGACTAACAACTGGATTTTACTCTGTGTTTTTAATGTGACAATAATAAAGTGCAATTTGTAGCCTTATACACACTTGACTAGCTGAACAGGGACTAGAAAACATATTAAATAAACATATTAAAGAAAAATATAAGTACAAAGAAAAATAAAACCCTAACCTGCACTCCCATTTGAAAATGTTCCTAGCTGGTTCAAGAGCTCACTTGATCATGCGACCTGTTCCAATGTTTGTATATAAAGGCCTTGCTTGTTGATCAGTTCAACATTTAGAAGAAATGTCTTGCAAAATGCCCTAAAACCAAGTTACTAAGGTATTACTGTACTCGCAATCCTATGTCCAGTGTATGTGGGCATGCTGGTTTTCAGCTCAAAATGCCAATACAGTACTTGTTAGGACGTACCACTCTGGGGGCAGTGCAGATAAGCATGTCATAACCAAACACAAAGGCATGTTGACAGAATGGGAAAGTTATACTCTGCTCTTGTTTTTAAAAATGGCTGAAGTTCGTTTGTCAAGTCAGATACCAAAAAGTCTCTTAATCTCTTTCGCCAGGGGAGTGTTCGTGAAGACAAATGTTCCAGGAACCCTGCCTTAGGATTCCAACCATCTTGGCAGCACTAATTGCTCTCACCAGCTCAATCCCTGAGCCCCAGAACTTTCATTGAAAGGAGGGGGGAATTGTTTTCCAGATAGCTTTTGACCAATCCGTCTGCACAATGCATTTTATAAGTTGGAGCATCCATCTGCATGGGGAAGAGCTTTGCCTCCCGACACCAAGCCCCCGTCTGTTCCACTAGATGAAGAAACATGACAAGCTTTTTACTCCAAGGGCTATCCAGGAAGTTACATTGATTATTCCAAGTTAATGCTTCCCCCTAATCCACAAAATGGAAACGGGGAAAGGGAATAGGACAAGGCAGCATCCGCCACCAGAGGAGGAAACCCATTATTTGTGTTTATGCTTCTTCACTCAGGCTTATCCCTCAAAACAGCAGCAAGCAAAATGGCCACCCGTCCGTTAGTTCAGGCCTTCAACTATAGAGGCCTGCCTGAGCAAGCTGAAACCTATTCCTTCTTAAAGACAGAATTGACTCATTTAATAACTCTCTAATCTTGCTTGTGCTAGAATAGCTATAAAATCCAAGGATCTGCAGCAGCCAGGATTGGCTCCTGGTCTGAAGTAGCCTCTTGGAGTGATCTGGTGAGGGTGGCTGAAACGGGCCATCTGCACCAGCAACCTGGGAGCCATCTGCTGCCTGATTTCCCACAATGCCTCACAGGGAGGTCAGCAAAGGCAGGACAGGCTTACAAGATGACCGCCTGAGGATTTTGTTGCTACTCCCACTGAACATTTCCTTTCTTGATAGGTGGTTTGTGAAGACGGATGGAAAACTTATACCAGTATTGCATAGTCGTCCGTTTTACTTGTATTGTATCAGAGATGGAAAACATGCAGCCTCTGCCATCACTTCGCTATCTCTCTACATATTGCAAAAATGGACTGTTGCTTAATTTGCTGACTATCTTATTAGAAAACATATTCTGCAGAAAATCTTCTTGTACCCTCCATGTTTTGAGGACCCCCCCTTGGAATAAAATTGGGCCATTTTATCTTTTAAATTATTTTGGTTTGAAGAGGGTGGAAAAAAGACCTTTGAGAGTTTTTCAGGGAGGGGGTTGTTAAAGCATATTTTCATATAAAAACAGGGTGGGCTGGAATTTCAGGAGTTGCCGTGGCTTTCCAAAATCCAAGGACAGGCATGTGTAACCTTAGGGGAGCTCCCGAGGGGGTGTCCACCTGTAATTTATCTTTGATGTATATAACACTATAATCAAGATATATTTCCCTCACACAGAGATTTAATGCATACTTAGAAAGATGGGTTCCTAAAACTTAGCTAACTCTAGTACACATAAACCTTCATGTGGATTCTCCATATCAAATCTAAGATGGATGGTTAATGCTCAATCATCCAGGGACATATAGAAAAGGCTTTGCTAAGTTAAACTAGGTAGAACACAGAAAAACAGAGATAAATTTGTAGGTATAATAATAATTTGTAGGTATAACTAGAAGTATATTTTGTTCATAAATCCATCATGTACTGCTGTCATATAGCTCCCTGTCCCCAATAAATAGGGTTTCTGTTATCCTCTGCTTAGCTGAATTGATGATACTTAATCATAGTTCCTGCCACTTCTTTGTATGAATATAAAATACGCCAATCGCAATCCTTCTGTTGGTTACCTTTGACCTCTGAATCTCCCCTTCTCATTTCCAGGATTCACCTTCCCCATGAAAATGAGCGAAGATTAAAGCTGTTTTATCCTTGAGTAATTACTAATTTTTCACCCTCTACCCATGAAACTCATGGTGTTCAACTGCAGCATAAGGTTGTCTATGCCCAATTTGTCTTTTAGAAGCATCATCCCTGGCATGCTGAACATTTCTCATGGAAGCATTGCTCCAGGAGGCACCAGTGGCAACACTGTCCAGGGATGTGATCATTGTCCTCCAGCACATCTAGAAGGCTCCAGGTTGTGGAAGGTTAAACTTTTTAAGTTCTATACGACAGATGAATGCAGTCTCTGAGGGAAATTCTGATGAATCAGTCTTTAATTCCAGTGGCAGATTGCTTTCATGAGGTAGTGCCAATACAAAATGCCTCTCATCCTAACACCTGTATCAGAAACATCCAGCACCCGGCTGTTTGATGCATATAATTCAGGGCAACACACCAGTGCATTTGCAGTTTTACAGTCCAACAGGACCACCATATCATAGCATCAGCACCCCCCATGTTTTCAGTTACCCACTGCTTGAAAATGTTAAATAAAAATGCCAAGAAATAGAAAAGAGAAATGTATTTCCAAGGTGTCTTACCGGAAGGTAATGCATTGAGATTATGCTTCAGCAGGGTATGCATATCCAAGGTTTCCAGCATCTGGGGTGATGGTGGGATGAGAACTGATCCCCAGTGGATACTGCTCCTGCCCAGCTGCACATGATGCCAGATCTGTGGCCCAGTTCTGATGTGCTTGAGTTGTGTGCCCAGAAATTTCCCTCCCACTTCCTCCTTACACATTGTGGCTTGCTGGACCAATTTTCCATGAGCTTCAAACAGGAAAACTACTGCTTGGTTTAACACCCTAGTTTGCGAGGATCAATCAAACCAATTTCTCAATTGGGTCTTCATGGGGTAATTGTGCCTCAACAAATCAAGAAATTCCCGAGTTCAGAAATGAGAAAGGAGAGGACAGCATGTAAGGTCATGATCTCTCTAACACCCCCACCCCCATTCAACAATTCAGTTTGTGGGATTGGGATAATAACCCTCTGAACAAAGGCAACACTTTATCACACTTCCTCTTGCTTTACCCCTGTGTACCACACGGAAACAATTTTAGTTTGATTCTGTTGGAAGCATAGGTACATTTTAACAAAATGTGTAGTTCGGCTTTTAAAAATTTTCTTTCCACAATACCCCAGCTTGATTTGCGTATGTGCTCCTCTGACCAAACTCACAGGGTTTCTGAAGAACAAAAAGTACTAGGAGCAGTAACGTTAATCTTTGAAAAACATCTACACATTGAGAGCTGGTATAAGCACTGTTTAAATGGACAAAAATGTGAGCCAGCCATTCTGTCAACCATGCAATTTATTAGTTGCAATCAGATTACGTGCATTCAGGTTTGGGGTATAACATCTTAATATACCTAACTTTCATACCGAACTGAGAGTTTTCCACTATGAAAGGCTATGAAATGGTGTTCTCAAAATCCTTAGTCTATATATATTATAAACTGTACTAACTCCTCTACTGATCCCTAGAGTGAAGTTGCAGGGTGGCCAAACTATTTGCAAGGAGGGCCAGACTTGGTGAGGTGAAAATGTGTGTGGGCCCACCATTCATCCTGAAGGAGAAGAAAGGGCGTGGTCCGTGCACATCTGCAACAGCCACAAATGCTCCGGTTTCAAGGTGCCCAAGGGCCCGGCGGCTGCTACACGGCCCAGGAATTGGCCCACGGACACCCAAGATGCACCACTGCTTGCATATGCTGCCCTCCCTCACAAGGAGGTAGGGAAGATGCTGCAACAATGGAGCCAGGAGCGGGTAGGCAGGGCAGGTGGCTGAGGGGATGGACGGAGGCAGGGATGACAGGCAAACTATAAAACTGCAAGCTGATGTATCTACCCAGCATGGGGAAGGGGCAGATGGTAGGGATGAGTGACAGGCTGAGCTGGCAGGGAGAAGAGGCTGAGGGCCACTCAAATTTTTAAATTGGGCCGCATTTGGCCCCTGGGCCGGCCTTTGGACATGGCTGGTCTAGTGGGTCCTAACATTGGGTCCCCATATTTTCTTGGACTATAACTCCCAGAAATCCTGGCCAGCACAGCTAGTGGTGAAGGCTTTTGGTAGTTTTGGTCCAAGAACATCTGGGGACTCAAAGTTGGGAACCCTGCTACAGCGGCAAATAGTGCTGTCCCTTGGCCCACTGTGTATTTCACCCTGCTCCAGTTTAGCACTGCTGTCACAGGGAAAGCGCCCATCTGTGTGTATGTTATGTGTAGCCAATAAAACAAATTCACATCATGGTTATCAGGAAACCTTTATTTAACACACAAAGGAAGCTGCTATTTTCTAAAATAAAATTCCAGAATCACAACATATCAGCTATCACTTATCCTCAAAGGAGCCTATAAAGGTCTCAAAACTCCAAGTACCTGTACTTGCTGAGTCAGATTCACCTGCACATGACTTGGTTATAGATATCAGAAGCCTTGCAGAGATGATCATACTGAGGAAAAGTTCCTCTGGAAGAGAAGTACCAGCTGCATTACGAGACTTGCTAAAGGATCCCCAGTCACTGAAACACAGGAAATGTCCCTGTTCCTCACAATTGTCATTTAATAAGATTCCAGAGAGGTGAGTACTATCAGCAGCTGCTCCCTGCATTTCAGAGAATGATCTTAGATTAAGCTCTCATACAGGGTCTAGTTCTCACTACCATGGTAAAAGTATCTCTCCATACTTACAATTCTGGGTTGCTAAGGGGCATTGTCTGATGGAATTCTCCTTACAAAAGAAAAATCCCTCCACACAGAAAATTAGGACTCTAATCTGACCCTCTTCCGTATGCACAGAAGTTATATTTTTCCCATGTATAAGACTATATTTTTGTCTAAAACTCTTAGACTAAAAATTGAGGGTTGTCTTATACATGGAAGTAAGCCAAGGAGAGAACTGCCCATGCATTGTCTCTGCAAATAGTCATCTTTTACATGGGGGTGTCTTATGGATGGAAAAATAATGGTAGTTTTCCATATGTAGGCAATTTTCAAAATATATAAATAACCACAGGTTTACCATGCTGGTGAGAAGTAGATCTCAGTGCAAAGATGCATGCTGAGCTCACTTTCTAAGAAACCAGAATGGCTAAAAAAATATGTGTTACCTTCAACTTGACATATTATACAGTATACAGATTACTGCAAACACTGGTGGGTTAAGTACTGCAACAAAAAACAAAAATCCCAAAGCTCAATTACAGCACCTCCAAATAATGAGTTCCCCTGGAGGACATTTTGCCACCAAGACAGTGTAGTGTAGTCTAAGAAAAGACGGTGAAAATATGAGAGTTTGGCAACAGAAAGAACATAACTTAATAACTTAATTGGTCATCAGTTTTTCAAAAGAGCCAGTCAAGAAAATGTTACCTTATTTTTTTTTAGTAAAGAAAAAATTATTTTTATGGATTTAAATATATGTTAGGAAGAAGTTCTTCATGGTGCATGCTGTCTGACAATTGGATAAACTGAGGGCATTTCCCTCTCCTTCACCGGAGGATATCAAACAGACATTGTCTGGCCATCTTACTGGGATGTTCCAGCTGTGGATTTCCTGTACCAGGCAGAAGGCTTAACTAGGTCGCCACTGCTACTCTTCAATTTCCAACTCTATATTTTTAAGATCCAAAAGGCTGTTAACTGGTTGACTTTCCCAGACAGATTGGTTTTATTTCGAAAACATCTTGCAACTCTAAATATGAAGAGGGATGGTTCTAAGGTAAGATGGATACCTTGTTTGAGAACATCTACACAGACTTAGTCAGGGTCTTTGGCACATGTTGGGCATCCAGCCTTCACGTTCTGGACACAGAAAATTGTCAGCAGAGGCTATTATTTATTAATACAATATTGAAAGAATGCTGCAACAGTATCAACAGTGTCCACGACAACCTTCCCACTAGGTCTACGGGACATAGGATGTCTCCTTTTTCCATTTTCTCTGCACTTTGAGAACTTTAAGTTCTCAAGTGCCACAACCAGGAATGGCTGGGAAATTACAATTGGGTGGAGCCACTGTGGCTCCTAGATAAACAATGCCAGGCTGTATGCCTGGAGGTGGAGGATGCCAAAGACCACTGATATTATTCACCCATGCAAGGAGCTGCTTAAAATCGTATGACTCGTAGTTCTCCACATGGGTTTTTCCAGGCATCATTAGCAAATACGTGGTGGCAGCAAAAACAAGCTATCTAGTCGATGCCAATGTAGAAGACTGCTTAGCATAAGGACTGGGGATTATCCTGTGCATTTGTCAGTTGTTAACATGCCACCCTAAGAGACAATACTAAGATGCCAGGATAAAAAAAACAATCTGAATTCAGAATTCTTTTCAGATCTCTTTCTACATGGCAATTTCACTGGGCAAGGCACCTGCAGCCAATTCTCGTCCTATATGGCACAAGGGAACCAGATTAATTGGTGCCGAAGGGCCCCCCCCCCACAGTATCAGAGGGAACAAGGTGAAAAGCTTGAAAGCAAAACTAACAACCTAAGAAGACTCCTGCTGGTTCGGACCTTGTTCCTCATGGTGCCTCAACCAAGTGCCTCTCCAATACCTAAAAGTAGTGAGGCTCAGAATCAATACCTTCCTCTCTACAATGTCTCTCATCTAACAGGGACTGAACAGGATTCTTCCTGCCCCTGAACTTGACGAAGGCATATAGCGTTCATGATCAGTAACCACTGGCAGATGCCTCCACCTGAATACTGTATTTTGCCTAGTTATCTTCTAACACAGTCTAAATCCGCGGCTGTCAACAAATGGACTGATGGTTCATTCAGTGATTTAGCCATTTGGTTGCAGAGCCAGAGGCTGGGAGTTCGGTTCCTCCACTGGGCCTCCTTGACACAGGGGCTGGACTGGATTATCCCTGCCAGTTCTGCAGTTCATTATTATTATTATTATTATTATTATTATTATTATTATTATTATTATTATTATTATTATTATTATTATTATTATTATTATTATTATTACTGCAATTACACTACTACTACTACTACTACTACTACTACTACTACTACTACTACTACTACTACTACTACTACTACTACAGCTAATTCCATGAATTCCACACTGTATTTTTTCCTGCCAATCTGTTTTACAGGATGAAACACAAGAGGAAAATGTTTTCCCAACCACTTTCCCTACTGCTGTCATGTGCCATTGTCCCTTCTCATGTATGACCTTCCAAAGGTCACATTGACAGTTCTGCTCAGACCTTGAAAACTACAAGTGATGACTTCCTTTACTGAGTTAATCCATTTCATGTTTGATATTCCTCTTTTTTCTACTATACTTTCTCCAGAATATGCATAATGTTGTAACAGTTTTTTTAAAAATAATGATGACCATGATACTCTTTTCAAGCTGGCAAGGTTAGGCGTTCCTCTGTGTATAAAGTACTCAGAAGTGGTTTACAAGTCCCTCCTTGTGGTGGCCCTCTAGGACCATGCAGCTTTCCCATCAGCCACACAGGCCCTAAAATGATCTTGGTTGACTGCTCTCCTAGGAGGCACAGCATGAGTCTGAATCCAACTGCTCTACACAGTGGTGCTTTAACTTACTGAGCTAAATAAAGCTCTGTAGCAAATCTTATGTGTGTAAATATCTAATCAAGTAAAGGGGTATTTTAACAGATGATCTACTTTTCACAAGCGTAACTCACAAAGCTCATATACATGTGCTGTTGTGTATCATCAGTAATAACATCTGACCATATCTCCTGAAGTATCCAGAGACAATTCTTACATGGTGTCACCAACTATCAGATGTAATTATATCTGAACCAGACCACCGGAGCAACTAACATCTACCATCATCCTGCAATTACTACTTTAGAAAATGTTTTTTTTTTAAGCTTTAATACAAGATAAGCAATTATACTTGGATGATTTCAGGATGTCTTGGGTCATACCACATCTTACAAAAAATAGAATACAATATGTATTGAAATACATCAAGGTAAATCCTCGAGACCATGATTTTGAGGATTAAGGAGTACAACACTAAAACGCAGTCACAATGTAATTCAGAGAATATAAACATTATACAAGTTTGAAATTTCTTCTACATTTTATGTACTGGGTCCCATCAGTTTCAGTATTAGTGATCACGTATATTTTAGAGCCTGACAACTACTGCAGAAGCTATTTAGGTCCTAGCCCTATTGCTACCATTTCAGTTGCATTACCTATGCTGCCTAACACCTCCAACACTCTGCATAACACTTTTTGCAAAAAGAACAAGAAGTAAAAATGTCAGAGAAGCTTGAATTAAAACTATATTTGCATATAAAGGTACAAACATCTGGGGTCTGCTTCTAGACTCTGAAGCTACTAAGGACTAGTTTTCATTACACTTTACAACCATCATATGGTGAATTGACGTTATTTCCAGTTTAAACATTAGCTAAAGCATTGGGGAGCAGTGCAAACAAAAGCAGGGACCAGTGAAAATGCAACACACCACTTCTCTATCAAATTCCAGGAGTAGATTATTTCATACAATCTCCTTTCTAACTCATGCTCCAAGAACTACAAAATCTGTATGGTGGAAATATGCAAAGAAATGAAAAGAAGAAGCGGTCCAGATCTTTAGAATATACAGGCGGACAAAAAGGGCATTTGGTGAGGTACAAATAGGAGGCTCCCGTTCATTTCATTGCACAGGAGACCATCAAGATGCAAAACTGAACATCCAGTCTCTCTTCCTGGTCTCTCAAATCTTAACTAGACATTTAAATAAATCAGAGGCAAAAGGACACACATTGTTTCCAAAGCATTTGTGGTGCTAAACAGCCTCCCCTCTCCCCCAAATCCATTTTCATTCTCAAGAAATGAGAGAAGAGTGCACCCACAGACATGATTCATTTTCAGAAGAAGGTTTGCCTACCTAGAAGTGGCTTTACTATCTTCTTATAAAACAAAACAAAAATCCAACAAACACACAAACACTGCTCATGAAGCTGCAGGGGGGTCCAGGGTTAAAAATGGCCCCTGGAGCTTGCACCCATCTGAAACAAACCCTTGCCAAGGGACATTTTTGTACAGAATTAAAAGAAGCTGTCATTAGTAGCCAATTTCAAAGTAAGTGTACTTACGAAGGTCTGTGACTACGTTTGGGATGCATGGTTAGGGTTAATGGTTCTGCTATAGGCAAGGCACCATTAATGTAACTGGATAAAGAATAAATAGTTGCTTAACATTATCTGATAAACTCATGTTATCACACATGAGAAACTCCATCAGCCGAACCGGTGCTGCCCTCGAGGAGTGCCATTTAAACGTTTTCACATACAATTAATGCATTTTGTTATACGTTATCCTCCATTTGATGAGTTAAGGCAAAGCACATCAAAGCATTATAAAGCCAGACAAAATATACTGTTTATCTGCATCCAAGCTGCACCCAGTTGCTTGCAATAATAGGATACCATATGCACTGAAAAGTTATGATGACATTTACTCTGGTCCTGTACCCTGCAGCATGCACAACCAATGGGATCCAATCAAAGACATTGTTCTGGACACATCCTCAAACTCATAATGTGAAACTGAAACCTCAAAGGAAGATTCAAACAGGGATTTTTTTTAAAAAAAGCCTATAATGGCATGTATAGTGGTGTAGTGCTAAAAATGAAATGAAAAATTGTTGTCTAACTTCCTAAATTGTCATGCTGGCACCAAGGAACTTAGACTAGTTTTAGATGAGAAACAGATACAGTGGACCCTTGTATAACAAACACATTGTATAACATAAAATCTGTACAACATAAAAAATTCTGGAGATAGGGGAAATTTGCTTAACATAATCGCCTATGGGGAAAATCCGTACAACATAAAAATGGGATTACTCCATTTTCAGTGCATTCCTATGGGAATTTGTATAAAGGAAAATTTGCTTAACATAATTTCATTTGGAATGAATGAATTCCTTTATACAAGGTACCACTGTATTTAAAAAGCTACAAGGACAATGCATTACTCCATATTCATACTCTCCTTCTTGCATGTTCTTGACCTGTACACATGCAATCAGAAAGTGTAGGGGAAAAGCCAGTTCATTCACATCCTCCCAAAGAGAGACCTTTTTATATTAAAAGAGGAATGCCAGCCCGAAGGCAAGAGAATAAGCGTAGCACCCACAGGTATTATGACTTCCGCAGGACACCACACAATGATTCCACGTGGTCCCAGCATCACTCAAATGTATTCTTTTTTTCCTGTTTAAAATATGCACAGATGGAGAATGGTAGCAGTTGCACATTCCACTGATTCATTATCCACTGATTCAATTCTCCACGGTTGGCAAAGGAAAAAATATATAATCCTGCAGCTCCAAAGCAAGCTACTGTCATAAAACAGCAGCTGTAAAAAGCAAAGTTCTGCTTATATACCACCCTGTACCACTTCAGGAAGTCTCTGGGCAGCTTACAGTTTAATTACAGTATGCAGGATACACATTCCCCCACCGCAGGTTTGGTACTTATTTTACCAACCTCGGAAGGATGGAAGGCTGAGTCAACCATGAGCCTGCTACCTGGGATTGAACCCCAGGTCATGAGCAAACAGCAGCCGTAAAGCAAGCTACTGTCATAAAACAGCAGTTTGGGGGGATTTCCTTTGTGTTATCTCTTTTCCACGGTTTTCATTATCTACGGGAAGGCCTGGAACCAATCACCAGCGGATACCAGGGTCCTACTGTATGTCTTAACATTTAAAATTTAGGATGAGCTCACAAATTGAAGAAACTTGGTGATTCCCTGCAATGAGTAGTTGCTCCTGCATAAAGACTTGTTTGGAAAAAAAAACATACCTGAAAAAGCTATACTAGCAGCAGCAAGTGGACTTCATATAATGCCTTACAGCAGCTGCCAAAACAGATCAACTAGGGCTAGCAGTCCATTTCATTGTCATTCGCGTTAAGAGTTATATGCTACAAAGCTTCCATGACAGCCCAGCCTACGGATTTATCACTCTACCGGTTTGTGCTGGAGGAGACGCTCCAAAGCAAGGCAGGCAGGGGAAGGGCTGTAACGCAAAACTGATGCAGGAATAGGAAGAAACTCTTAGAAAGCTAATACTATATAAAGAACAGTCTGAAAGGGATATAATAATTGCGTGCCATCAAGTCAATTCTGATATATGGCAATATTTTCAGTGCTTTCTGGAGGGAAAGAGAGAATACTCAAGTTTCCCATTCCCTTCTGACTGTTTGCTTCAAATGCTGCCCAGCAAGGAACTCTTTGGAAATGTTCTCAATATAAAAGTTAAGTCACCTGGTACATATGAAGCATCCCCCCCTCTCAATCAGGGAGCTCCTCTGACTTATTTTCAGCACTTACACTTGTCAGAGGCCCAGGCTCAGCCTCTCCAATTCCTCCTGCTAGAGGCAGGCCTCTGCTAAAACTGGTATGCCAAAGGGATGAAGAGCTTTACAATAAAGATTGGCATCTATAATAATGAATAGCACTTTGCACACATATACACACACGCGCACCCAGCAACTGTTGTGTCTGAAAATCAGAGCGCACAATAGATATTTGCACAGCAAAACATGGGAATATGGAAAACCCCGGTGCAGATTACGCATTTTTTCCCATGGATTTACAGACATGACTTGCAGGATGTGTGAAGTGAAGAGAACATTACGAAATATTACGTTTCAACACTGGAGAGGCGATTCATGCCAACAAAGGCTTTTGATGAGATTCTGGTGCTCTCAGCCGTCCAACATACAAAACGCCCTGTCAAAGAATGAGCTTCCTCCATCTGGTGACATTGTTTTTTAAAAAGCTGCCTGGGTTTAATAGCGAAGTTTTTCTCTCTCTGATGCATGGAATCTGCCCATCCTGTCAGTTCTGGTGCCTATGAGTGTGGGTCACAGGTAGGCCAGGGTCTGATGCATCTCTGTGGATGGATAAAGCTGCTGGAATAGCACGAGAAAAAAAAGGGAAGAGAAATACAATGATTAAGACATATCAAAGAGAGATATCAAGCTACAGTATAATTTTGCATATCAAGTTTTATGTGCCAAGCACAACACACATCCTTTGCAGCTTGCTTCAGTCACTTCTTTTTAGCTAAGACCAGCAAGAATCCTCCAAAGACTTGTGCCATGAGCCTGCCTGATTCTTGAAATGCTGCCCACAAAGCCAACGGATGTCCTGCCTTCTAACCAGTGTGCTGCTACGGAGGAAAAGAGCTCTTTTCAGACTGTCACAAGAGAAATACACAAACATCATTCCCCTGACTGGAGAATGTGGTGGTGGGGACCTACCACTAGTTGAATACATAAGAACATAAGAACATAAGAAGAGCCATGCTGGATCAGGCCAAAGGCCCACCTAGTTCAGCTTCCTGTATCTCACAGTGGCCCCACCAGATGCCTATGGGAGCGCACGAGACTATATATCTGCCTCCTGATACCACTCCCCTGCATCTGGCCCTTGAAGTACCCCGGTTTTAAGCCTGGAGATTACACATCTCCATCATGGTTTGTAACCTGTGATGGACTTTTCCTCCAGGAATCTGTCCAATCCTCTTTTGAAGGCATCCAGGCTAGATGCCATCACCACCTCTTGTGGCAGGGAGTTCCACAGACAACAACACGCTGGGTAAAAAAAATATTTTCTTTTGTCTGTTCTCACTCTCCCAACCCACAGTTTGAGTGGATGTCCCCTAGTTCTGGTATTTTGTGAGAGGGAGAAGAGCGTCCACTTTACTCATGCCCTGCATTATTCTGTACCTCTCAATCATATCATCCCTCAGGCGCCTTTCCCCCCTCAAATTGCTGATTCCAGCATTTTGGAAAACCACTCCTAATTTCACCATTAATATGCCCAGCATATAAATCTAGTTTCTGTTACTCTAAGTTGTCAAAGGAACCTAAAAAGG
This sequence comes from Phrynocephalus forsythii, assembly GCA_029282475.1. Taxonomy (NCBI): domain Eukaryota; kingdom Metazoa; phylum Chordata; class Lepidosauria; order Squamata; family Agamidae; genus Phrynocephalus; species Phrynocephalus forsythii. The sequence continues at coordinate 168,095,514 of JAPFRF010000001.1, read as the reverse complement.
TTAATTAGCTATCAGATATTATGTGCTAGCCGGTCTGTAGTTTCTGCTTTGTGTGCCAAGGTAGGTGGTGGTGAGGTTATTCTGCATCAAAATAATTTGAACATAGTGTTGGGGTAACTAACATCCTGCAATCAGATATGGAGAAATTTGCATCCATGTCCTTTTTTCATACGCCAATCTTCTCCAAAGACCTATCTCTCAAAAGGCACATATTCTGCCTCCACAAATGTCCAGTGAGAGGTGGGAAAGCATCAGTTTCTTGAGAAAGAGTGACTCAACTTTAGATACAAAGGTTCAATCTGGTCTCTGGCCCATAGACAACTTGCAGGCACTCCTGAGGAAGTTGCCTGCCAAAATAAATGTGCCGACTCACACCGAGTGAAAGAAGGTGAAAAATGTTTATCCAGCTTTTACCGAGGCTGTATGAAGACCCAACTCATTATCTGTCAATACCACAGGAAAAAACCAATAATACATTTTCTGTAGTCAATCAAATGACTGCTTGAAAGAAACTGAGCAGGTCCAGAACATGTTGCATCTAGTTGGCCACTACAAAAACCAGCTCCTCTTAAACCACATAGCTGGATGAACAGCAAATGCAAATCCAGTTCCAGCAAGGCTCAAAATGCTGCTCGGAGCCTTGAAAAGTCAGGGAAACCATGGCGGTATTTAAGGACTAGTTAAATTATTTAAAAAATTCAAAACTGGTTTTAGGAAACGGTGGGGTCAGGGTGTCTTCTGGTCTGATGTGGGACCAGATTCTTTCTGTTTGCTCAGTTGCCAAATAAATTTTCCTGGTTATGACGGCTCCTCACCAAGAGAGAACTTGCTAGCTCTTTCCAAGGCAAGATTGTGGGTGAAGGTTCCGACCGATTCACGCATATGATAGCTTTCAGCCAAGCAATCAGAAAGCTCATGGAAGTGCAATGTAGGGGGAAACCCCTTTGAGGGAGGCCATTCCTCTATGGTGATGAGGTACCTCTACTGACACTATTTCAAATAAGCAGCGCTTCCATGCAAGCCAAGTTACAACAACCCAACGTATTCTTTTAGGCCACCAGGGGAAACCCTTTATAGATGTACTGGATGTTCCCAGAAGCTCCAGCCACCATTGCTAAGGAACAGATGATGGCAGCCAAATTTGTAAACATCTGCAACCCCACTCCAATCTTTTCAATCTCGTTGTGCTGCACAGGACAATGACAATAAAGATCTATCTATCTATCTATCTATCTATCTATCTATCTATCTATCTATCTATCTATCTATCTATCTATCTATCTATCTATCTATCTATCTATCTATCGCAATACATCATAGGCTGCTAGTACGGAATGAAAGAATACTAGCTCCAGAACAAACCAAAGCAAAGAGCCATGAACATCCATAGGTTCTGTTTTTGTTTTCAAAGGAAGATCCCAGACGGCCGCTTCCATCCCCACCACGGAGCAGACACCTGAACCTTCCAAGGCCTGACTATTGCCATTGAAATTCAGTCAAACTTTCTGTAGGTGGGGAGGGGGAGGGGTCTACGACAGCGGAAGATTTGTTGCTGCATGTTTAAGAAAGAAGCTAAATTCATCACAATGACAGGGGAGAGTGTTGGCAGAGATTTGAGCTATTTATTCTTTTAGGAAAATCCTATAAAGAATGACATGCGGAAGCCTCTATCTGCAGTCTTGTTCATCACCCTGGTGAGGAGTCCGATAACAGATGTATGCAGCTGCGTGATTTAGTGCCGGGAGCTGGCCCCTGATGTGTATTAATACAGCGGCAAAGCGGAACGAGCCTCTCTTCATCACTCATCTCTATAAAAGAGGTGGAATCCGAGATGGCCTGATGTTAGGCAGAGCAAGCCCATTTGTTCCGCTGACTGATGGAGCCGGCTCAGGCTGTGTCCTTCACCTCTCTGGGGCACTTGGGTTGCATAAAAGGAGTTCACTGAAGCAGGACCTGGTCAACAAGTGAGATGAGAGCAATTGGGCTCAGCCAAGAGATCTATGCAGGAGGAAAAGCTTTGCCCAATAGGGGCATCCTTGCCTGTACAAACTCCCTAATCTCAAGGCTGGGCTTGAATTTTGATTCATACACATCTTTCATTGGAAACACACAAAAATCGTCACAGAGAGTTACGTCTATAATGAAAGAAAATTGGGGCCATAAGCTAGCGTGGGAGGAACTATCCATGACGGAAAGCAAGCGGGAGGGGGCAGTGAGAGAATCCAAAGACCAGGGATGTGGCTGTTCCATGCATCACACAAAAAAGAACGAACCAGGCATGTTGCTTTCTTACTAACACAGACACTCTCCTTTCCTGCCCTCCTCCTTTTTCTATACTTTTTAAAAAATAATCGTTATTCAACAATTTTCCAACAGAAACAAAATAAAATCTGACTTGGCTAATGATGTTTCAAAAGAACTGAGATACAGAATTTCAGTGTATTATACATATGTTACTAACTTTAAGGTACTAATAGAATTAGGTTCTCTATTGCTCTAGTCTCAAATAGAAAAAGTTACATTTTATGCCTCTTTTTTGCTATCTATCCAAGTATAAAATTTATTCCAAACTGAGGCAAATTTGCTTTCTTCTTTGTTTCTTAATCTATATGTTAAGATGTCCAACTCTGCACATTTTTCTCCAAGTAGGTTGTCCAAACTCAAAAATCTCATCCAGATTGCAGTTGTGCAACAGAAAATCTGCTGATTATTTGGCAACTTAATTACTGGCAAACATTCTTCCATCATTAAGAAATAACAGAATGAAAACTACATATGAACATGATTTATTTATTTTTAAACTGTATACTTTTTTGTTCAGCTTGACAACTAATGTATACATGTAGCGTGCATTACACACCTCCTTCAATACTATTTGCTGATTGCTTTAACTCTGCTTTGGCACCAGGAGAAGGACACCAGTTAAAACCAAAACCAGAATATTTTGCTTACAGTAATTTCAGAAGTCAATTTGGATCCAGCCCTAAACACATCTGATCTCGCCTGATTTCGGAAGATAAGCAGGATCAGCCCTGGTTAGTACTTGGATGGGAAACTACCAGGAAATACCAGGTGCTGTGGGCACCTGGAGTAGGAACGGGCAAACCACTCCAGTATTCCTGCCAAGAAAACTCCATGGACATGGAGTCACGAAGAGGAGGTCATGACGGTAATGACACAACTCTCTCTCTCTCTCTCTCTCTCTCTCTCTCTCTCTCTCTCTCTCTCACACACACACACACACACACACACACACACACACACACACACACACACACACACACACACACACACACAGAGAGAGAGAGAGAGAGAGAGAGAGAGAGTAAAAGACACCATTCCTGAGGATCTAAGATCACTGTCAATACTCTGTTTCCCTGAAAGTAAGACATCCCCTGAAAATAAGACCCACTTACAGTTTTGCCTCACACTGAAATATAAGTCATCCCCCGAAAATAAGACCTCCCCGATAAGAAGGCCTCCCCCGAACATAAGGCCTCCCCTTATGACCTACTAGAAAGAGGTACAATTTGGAGGACCACAATTGGGCTCTGTAGGGCTTGAGTGGCTCATTAAGAAATGCACTCCCAGAAAGAAAGGAAAAAAACCACACCCTTTTTAGCATTAAAAGGCATGTCTTAATCTTCTGCTCAACCCTAATAAATGGTAGCATTTTATAGATGGGAAAATATGGTAATTTTCTCCTAGGCCAGTGGATTCTTCAGACACTAAAACTTTTAAATGTTAAATATTAAATATTTTGCAAATGTAATATGTCTAGCACAACTATAGTGTGTTTACTTGATTTTCAGGAGAAAACCTGTGCATGCTAGTTTGCTTTGTTCAGTGGGGATTACTCCCGAGTGTGCATAGATAACTTGCAGCTGTGGGGAGCCCCACTTTTAGAAGGCTTGGCTGGTCTGAGAAAAGGATATGAAGGCAACATCACCTTCGCTAGCCCTTAGAAGTCATGCTGTTTGATTTCTGGCTTCCTAAATGCCACTCCCAATGGCAACATCACCTGGATTTTCTGCACCCAATATTAAATCTGGGCATTTGGGCATTACAAGTGAATAATCTATATAGCTCTGTCTAAGAGATCTGCATTTCCGTACCTTAACAGCGAACAGTAGGGGTGTGGGGGGAAGACCCTCTTTTAAAATTGAAATTTTCTTGTAGATCTCAGCCATCCTTCCAAAACAGCAGCACACAAATTATTAACCATTTATATGCTGAAATTCTGTTACTTAGCATAGTAAGTCAAAGAGAACTGGGCTGCCAAATCTTTTGGGATTTGGTGAGCCAACTCACCTCCCTAAGTTCCACTTCTCCAATTGTGATTTTTTTGTGCTAGAGTAAACTGCAACTTCATTAGTCCTGTTTTAATCAAGGAACTTACAGAGGAGCTGACACATCCAGTCCCCGCAGATTCAACAGGCATACTCTAGTGCAACTTACTACGTTAAACAACAAGATTTCAACCACAGTGTCGCTTAGCCAACACATATACCTGAGGTTGAGCTGGAAAGGGAGGCTGTTGCCATAACTGGTTTTCGCTTCCTCTTGATGTCCCTTGAACACGGTGGTCCCAGGTGTATATTTGTCTGCCTAAAGATGGAACAAAACTGTATTGGTTAGGGAGGGGATTAACAGATATGGACCATATTGATACTTTCTTTGGCAAAGGAGACAGTCTCCCATTTATTATGTTGCTTTTTTATCAATCCCCAGACAAATTCAATTCAATTTCAATTTATTGTCATTGTACATACAGTGATACCTCGACTTACGAATTTAATTTGTACCAAATGCATTCTCTTAAGTCGAACTACTCTCAAGTCAAGTTACCTATCTAAAAAATTGAAAAACAAAATTAAAAAAAATCAAAAAATGGAAAAAATATTTGTAAGTCAAGCAGACCATATCTAAAATTTGTAAGGGAGCAGTTAAAATGCCAACAGTTTTCTGCTCTTAAGTCGAATTGCTCTTAAGTCGGGGTGCCACTGTATATATAGTATACACATGCAACAAAATTCAGAAGACACCCAGAGACCAGATCAAAAACACATTCTTATGGCAATCTTTAAAATGCACCCACCCACCAAAATGCCCCCAAAACACACAAACATCCACACAAAGACCCAGTAATACAGTTCAACAACTCACTACTAATGGTTCTTAAGTTCAAATCAGAACCCCTGCACACCTCCACCAGGAAGGCCACTGCTAACAGTTTAATGGGTGTTGGGAAGGGTTTCATAGCTGGGACGTTCACACATCTCAGGCCATTGTACATCTAATGAGCCTATTCAGATCAGGGTAGGATGAAACTAAGGTGAACTATAAATTGGAAGCCTCCCACCAACCTTCCTCAGGCTGAACAAGCTACTTGGATGAGAAGTCAAGCCTTTCAAGCCTACAAAAAAAAAGACATCCAGTAGCCATGACAACTCCCGAATAACCTCACCTGGTTGACTGAGAATCTCCACAGACTAGCCAACCAATGTTTAATTATTTTCATGAAATCTAATTAACAGTTGACTCCCTTTCATGTGAATTCTGCTACAGGGTAGTGATGCCGGGCCACTTATGTACTGTACAAAATGACCAGCAATAATTCTAAAAAGGGGAAAAGATAGAATATCTGCATAGAACATAAATGACTTGGGAGGCTATTTTTACAGCTGTTGGCCAATTTTAGGAACACACTCTTGAAAACTTCATGTATGCTAACCATAATGAACATCCATGCTCAAACACTATGCTAAAATTCCAGTAAAACTGAAAACTTGGTTATCTTAACCTATGGGTTAATTAATAATGGTTAATCACAGTGACTGTGCTTAAGAGGGAGAAAGGGAAGACTTCAACACAAGAAAAAAGGGGATGGAGGAGAGAATGCACGGTCTTGTGGTTTAACTATGATCAACCAAGGATCAGTTGGTAGCATTTCCACGTGCTCCATTCATGAAGTGTGTTTCCTTCTGTCCTGTAAATCCAAAGCAAGTTGGCCAACATACAAAAAACATTATCAGATTGACTAATGATTCAACCCATCACTCATTGATGGATTTGTGCCCTTCCTCAGATACATGAATCTTGTTTTATGTATTTGCACGTGCAGTCACATTACTGAATAGAATTCAGTTGGCTTCACAAACTACTTATTTGGTTTCTAATCGGACCAAAATTGGTAGTGCAAACAGAAGTCTGCATGACCTTTGGTTTTAGACTAAGTTCATCAATAGTACACAGTGGAGCCTCGTATAACAAATGGTTTGTATAACATAAAATCTGTACAACATAAAACATTCCGGAGATAGGGGAAATTTGCTTAACAGAATCGCCTATGGGGCGAATCCGTACAACATAAAAATGGTCACAATTAGGGATTACTCTGTTTTCAATGCATTCCTATGGGAAATTTGTATACAGGAAAAATTGCTTAACATAATTTCATTTGGAACGAATTACTTCCTTTATACAAGGTACCACTGTATACAGAGCAAAAATGAAACATGTTCAAGCTGGATTCTGAAAAGGAAGGGGCACCAGAGATCACATTGCAAATATACACTGAATGTTGGAGCATACAAAATCATTTCAGAAGAAAATCAGTTTGTATTTTATAGAATATAGTACAACCTTGCCTCTGCAGATTATGAATTGCTATCTATCTAAAAGAAATGGGTATTGCACATTTGATTGTTCTGATTTATTATTTGCACACGAGGGTGCAGTGAGAAACAGAATGATTTCATATTAAGAAAGATGCCGTGTAACAGTATATTTTATCTTCCTATCTGCTCCATCTCCCATACAAAGTATATAATAAGGAAAGATGGATTAGATTCAGATGCAGCAGGAATGAAAATTGGAGGAAGAAACATTAATAATTTAAGATATTCAGAAGATAACATATTATTGGCAGAATAACATGAAATGATTACTAAGAACAGTGAAGACAGTATAAAAGCAGAACCATACCTGAATCTTAAAAAGACTAAAATAATGACTATAGAAAAATTATATATATTTCCTATTGACAATCACGAAGTCAAAATTGGTAATTTTTTAAAATGTTGGTTCAATTAAAAATCCAAATATTCCATTTTTAATCTCATGTACCACTACAAAATTAAAAATGTAACATTTTAAAATTTTAATTGCCTCTCCCCAAATATGTTGCTTCCACTGTCATCTCACCATGAATATTACTATCCTATTTTTTTAAAAATCAACAGATAGTTTAGCTACTCAATCTGCGCTTTTTTCTATCCTATCAACAGTCTGACAAAACCAGTGCTAACTCTTCAGGACAGAAGGGAAAAGCAAAACAAGTGTTCTGCTTATATACTGCCCCATAGTGCTTAAAGCACTATCTGGGTGGTTATGCAAGTAATTAGGCAGGCCACACATTACACCCACCACCCCCAGTAAGCTGGGTGCTCATTTATTTTGACAACCTTGAAAAGATGGAAGGCTGAGTGAACCTTGAGCCTGCTACCAGGAATTGTGCAATCCCTTAGAGCCTAGCACTATAAATAAAAATACAGTATTTTATTGTGGATTCAGTTATGTGTATATTTGATTTGTTATGCTATCTTATATTGTATTTTGTTCTGTTTTGCTATGATAAAACTTTGTAAACTGCCCAGAGTGACCTAGTTGCTAAGATGGTGTGGTATAATAATAATAATAATAATAATAATAATAATAATAATAATAATAATAATAATAATAATAATAATAATAATAATAATAATAATAATAATAATAATAATAATAATAAAAACAAACAAACAACTGCTGACAGGCATCATAGCTGATAGAGTTCAGGATTATTTGGAAGCAAATAACATCATGCCAGTAGAGCAAAAAGGGGGGAAACGGGGAAGTAGAGGCACAAAAGATCACTTACTCATTGATAAAATGATCCTAAAGAATTGTAAAGCCCAGAAAACTAATTTATATATGACTTGGATTGACTATAAAAAAGCCTTTGACTCACTACCGCATAGTTGGATTATTAAGTTCCTGGATGCCATGGGAATATGTAAAAGTGTTAGTGCCCTAATTGAAAATGCAACGAAGAACTGGAAAACAGAATGGTTTGTCAGGGATGAAAGCTACGGATTGGTTAACATTAAACGAGTGATTTTTCAAGGTGACTCTTTGTCACCTCTGCCATTTACTATTGCACTAATTCCCCTCTCAATAATTTTGCAGAAGACAAATTTAAGGTACCAAACTGCTAAAAATTCAGGGAAAATTTCTCATCTATTGTATATGGATGACTTAAAGTTGTATGGAAAATCAGAAAATGAAATACACTCACTGACCAACACAGCCTGAATTTTCAGTACTGATGTTAGTATTGAGTATGGACTAAACAAATGCCACAGTGGCACTGAGAAAAGGAAAAATCACTGAGAGTGAAGGAATTGAAATGCCAAATGGACAAGCTATCAAGTATCATCAGTCTGAACCCTATAAATATCTGGGCATACTGCAATTAGATAATATCAAGCATGGTCAAGTGAAGAATGTGGTCAGTAAAGAATATATTCAAAGGGTTAAAAAAGTACTAAAAGTACTAAAAAGTAAGCTGAATGGTGGCAAAACCATCAAGGCCATTAATAGCTGGGCCATACCAGTCATCAGGTATACCGCTGGCATTATAAACTGGACTCAGATGGAGCTAGATAATCTCAACAGGAAAACAAGAAAACTTATGACCATTCACTATGCATTACATCCACGCAGTGATGTTGACAGGCTGTATTTACCTAGAAACTTAGGTGGTAGAGGTCTTTTGCAAGTGAAGCAGACAGTTGAAGAGAAGCATGAGTTGGCAGATTATGTAAAAAAATAGTACAGAGCCACTATTATTGGAGGTAAAGAGCAAGGAGGTGTTTAAAGCAAACAAAGGGTCAATACAGGGAAACAACAATACAAATAAGAGCTGATAGCTGGCACAATAAAGCACTGCATGGGCATTTCCTCAAAAAATCAAAGGAAAAGTAGATGAGGAAAAGACCTGGTTATGGCTCACCAATGGAACACTGGAAAAAGAGACAGAAGCCCTGGTTTTTGTAGCTCAAGAACAAGCTATTAGAACAAATGCAGTTATGGCTAGAATAGAAAAATCAGCTGAGTCCCCCACATGTAGACTCTGTAAACAGGCAGATGAAACTATCAACCATATATTGAGTTGTTGCAGGAAAATTTATCAGACTGATTACAAACAGCATCATAATGTAGTTGCTCAAATGGTCCACAACTATTATCTGCCCGTAGCAAAGAACTGGTGGGATCATAAGCCTGAAAAAGTAATTGAAAATGAGCATGCAAAATTACTTTGGACTTCTGAATGCAGACAGACAGGGGTTTGGAGCATAATACCTTGGATATTACAATTGTGGAGAAGACGAAAATGTGGATCATTGATATTGCTATACCAGGAGGTAGCAGAGTCACCGAGAAACAACTTGAAAAGATTACCCTATGTCAGGAACTTCAAAGAATCTGGCATAAACCAGTACAGGTGGTCCCAGTGGTAATCGGCATGCTGGGTGAGGTGCCTAAAGAGCTCAGCAAGTATTTAGAAGAAATTGGAGTTGACAAAATCACCATCAGTCAGCTGCAGAAAGCCACCTTACTGGAATCTGCTCGCATAATTCGCCGATACGTCACAAAGTCCCAAATGCATGGGAAGTGTTCGACTAGTGATTTGTAATACAAAATCCAGCATAGTTATCTTGTTTGCTGTGTGATGATGATGATGATGATGATGATGATAATAATAATAATAATAATAATAATAATAATAATAATAATAATAATAATAATAATAATGTAGTGAAGATAACATTCAACCAGTGATCAGCATCTGCCCATCACTCCCTTTAGGGATACTGAACATCCTTCCCCTAGTTACGTGATTTTCTTGTCTTACCACCTTATTGTATTTAATATTTTAAAAAGATTTTATACTCTATGTCTTTTATCAGGTACTTTATCAGGTACTTTTATGTATTATTCTGACCTGTTTGTTGCCCTGAATAGTGGCTCTGCCACTAACTGGACAGGAAAAAAATAAAGAAATATAATAAAATAAAGAAATATCCCAGAAGTCAATGTATTATTGTTCTGGTCAGGTGGTCAACAATGGTGAAACTAAAACTGTATGCAACACATGAACACATACCAGCCAAACCAAGCAATAGCAGTCAAAGAGCCTTCACATATACAGCCCCTCAGGCCATGTCCTCCGTGTGCTCATCCTTCCCCTTCCCTGTGAATCAGCCTGAAGAAATCCAACTTCTGTGGTACACATCTCTACCTAAGCCCTTCACTACCTCATCATGAGTCTTAACAAGACAGTGCTTCCATTGAGTCTTGACTGATCCAGGCCAATATTTACTGACTTGCATGCTAAACATTAGAATGGTGCACAGACGTCAGCAATATATCATGGCTGCTGGGAGAGAAATAAAGGCTCCTTCTGCAAACACTCTAAGAGTGTCTGATGCAAAGCAAGATGCTACACAAGAAAAATTATTTACATCAAACAGACATGTCCACTCTTCAAGTGACCTTAAGACTGACTGCCATACTAAGCATTCACAAAAAGAAGAGATATATTAAGAAACAGGGGCCTTGTGGTGCAGCAGTTAAACTGCAGTACTGCGGTAAAGACTCTGCTCACAACTTGAGTTTAATTCCATGGCTTGGGTAACCAGCTTTAGGTTCACTCAACCTCTATAATTCTGAGGTGGTAAGCTAAGAACCCAGCTTGCTGGTGCATGTGCAATGCACAGCCTGCATAATTATATAGAGTACTAGCCAAAGAGTGCCTTAAGCACTGTGGAGGGGTATATAAGCAGCATAGACTTTGAAACAAGGCCTTTGTTCTTACAGTATCTAAATTAGCAATTTCACAAGCAATTGAGATAATTTTCAAAGGATCAATGTGAGAAAAACCTTTCTCACATTGCAAAATACACACACACACACACACACACACACACACACACACACACACACACACACACACACACACACACACACACACACACACACACACACACACACACACACACACACACACACAGAGAGAGCTGATGCTTTTCCTTTACCCAAGATTCTGGAAGCAAGTGCCTGGATCACACTAAAAAATAATCTGTACTGGAGGGAAAAGCACTCATTAATCTATTAACTTCCAAAAAACCCCGTTAATGTATTTTCAGGTAGATGGAAATGTTAATGCAGTTCCTATCAAGAGTAATAGTACCAAGGCATCATACAATTCAGTCCTCCATAAATTCAAGTTGCATTTTCTAGGCCTTGAGGTACCACCTGGGGCTATTTCTGGTGCCTTCAAAGGTCAAAATTAATAGCAAGAACAGAGATCCCCCCCACTTTGAAAAAACAGCAGCCAGCTGGGCACCTAAGTCTGATCTGCACATCACAGGTAGAAATCACTACAAGTTGCTCATCCTACCAGCCCAACTGAACACAGCATCTCAACATGCAAAGTTTAATCCATTGCCTACCAAACAAACCCCCTTCAATATCAAAAGATGCCCATTTCAATATATGAGCATCAAAGACACATGGCCAGTGTATTCAGAACTTAGTTTCGGGGAACCAGACCTTTCAACTGCTCTCCTGACACTCTTCCCTGTATTCCCTATCAGTTATGCTTCTTAACAGAACACCTCAAATGTTTGCCACTCATAAGTAACTTTTACTATTATAAGAAAACTTCACTTTTGTTTCCTAATGCAGTGTTCCCCAACCCCTGGGCTGCAGACCGGTGCCGGTTCATGGATCAATCGGCACCGGGCCGCCCGAGGAAACCAGGGGAAGCCTCGCTGCAGCGGGGAACGTCACCCCACCCCCGCCGAGGGAGGGAGGGAAGGAGGGGGCGGGGCTTCCAAAGCCGGAAAGGGAACCTCTTTGCGCCGTTAAGGTTTCCTCGGGGAAGAAGGAACGCCCGGAAGCTGGCCGGGTTTCCATTTCCAGCCTCAAGCTTCCCCCAAAGGTCCCCCTGAAGGAGGGTCATGGAGGATCTCCCGTGCGGGTGAGTGCCATTTCCACTGTGTTTTCTCCCCCTCACATACACACACACCCCGAGTGCGCGTTTGGTTTCTCTGAGGTGTTTTTGTCCCCCCCCCCATGAAGGCCACCAATTCCCCCCCCCCACTCTCCGGCCTCATGTCAAGGAAGGGCGAAGGGTCCCAAGACCTCACGGTGGCTCGGTAGCTTTAAAAAAAGGTCAGGCGACAGCGTGGACAGGGAGCTCCCCCCGCCAAGAGCGGCTCCTGTCTTCCAAAGTGGTTGCCAATAAACTCTGGAATTGGAATGATCTCCTTGCGTTTATATGCTTCCAAACCTAGCCGTTCGAAAGCATGTGCAATGCAAGTCAGATAAAGAGACACCCCCGGGGGGGGGGACGAGAAAGTAAAAACAGTGTTTCCTTGCAGCGATGCCAAGGACTTGCACAACACTGGCTCTTCGGCTTGAGTACGGAGATGAGCACCGCCCCTAGAGTGGGAAACGACTAGCATGCATGTGCGTCAGCGGCCGGGGGGGCATTTTAATTAAATTAAAATTATTACATCAAAACAAGCGGGCCAGGGAAAAATTATCAAACATTTACCGGTCTGCGGCGATAAAAAGGTTGGGGAGCACTGTCCTAATGTACTCAAATGCGCAGAATCACAAACATATGTATAATCAATCTGTGCCCCCTCCATGTCATTAATCCTACCCTTCCAATTCAAAATTGAGTTATACATAGTCAGTAGGGGCAAACAAGTGGATACCATTATTTGAATGGACTCTCCAACTGCAGTCTTTCTGTAGACACGACCATCACAAAGAAAGAACAACCCTTTGCAATAATAAAGACATTACTCAGGTTAGCAAAATCTCCCCTGCCTTACTGAACATTGTATTTTCAACATTCAGATAGACCTCCATATCCACGGATTCATTATCTGCTGTTTCTCTTATCTGCAGTCTGAAAAAAGTATACATAATGTCATATTTTTTGGAACCAAAAAGTCAAAAGAGACAAAGTCTCAGAATGCTAAGCCAAAAGATTCTTTATTTGAGCAGAAGCCCAACGTGTTTTGGCTTAGGAAGCCTTCTTCAGGGGTTATATTTAACTGTATTAAAACAAAGGAGCAACTAATTAAAACAAAGGAGCAACTAATGAATATCTATGAATATTATACAGCAAATAATATAAAATAAATAGTGTATGTTCTGGTAGGGGGCTTAATGACATTAAAATTATTTGGGATAAATGGCTACTAGAGTAGGTAGCTATTTTTACTTTATTTACCTTTGGATGCTCTGGTTCTACTGGCTCACTGTGCATATTTGTTTTGGAATACTGTAGATGTTTAAATATTTTTATTTAGGTTTTTCGTCCCTTTATTACGCTATATAGTTAACATTCACTATTATCCACAGATTTTAGTATCCGGAGGTGTGTGTGTGTGTGTGTGTGTGTGTGTGTGTGTGTGTGTGTGTGTGTGTGTGTGTGTGTGTGTGTGTGTGTGTGTGTGTGTGTGTGTGTGTGTGTGTGTGTGTGTGTGTGTGTGTGCATGTTACCAACCCCCTGCAGTAATTCTACTGTATAGATGCTGCCTAGATGCCCTAAGCATATCCGATCTTGCCTGATTTCAGAAGCTAAGCAGGGTCGGCCCTGGTTAGTACTTGGATGGGAGACCACCAGGGAATACCAGGTGCTGTAGGCGCCTGGAGTAGGAAATGGCAAGCCACTCCAGTATTCCTGCCAAGAAAACTCCATGGACATGGGGTCAGGAAGAGTCGGTCACGACTGTAACGACACAACACACACACACACAATCCTACTGTATACACTAGTTATATTGGGACATCTGCGGATACGATACTATGTGGTAGTTTACTCTGGTTACAGTTTACTCTTGCACCATTAGTTCTTTCCACAAAGATAAAGCAAAGCAAAGCAAGAAACCTAGTCAAGGCTCAGCAATGTTTGAGAAGCAGCTTATTATCAGGGCACACAACCAGACATTAAGCATTGTCCAGTAGTGGAAACTATGAATGTTCCAAGGACTGACAAGAAATGCAGAGTGGAGAACTTTTCAATTGCCAGGTAATCTATAAGACCATGGAAAGGCATAAAATGATATTGCTGTCTGCTGTGCTACTATAGCTTACAGCACTGAGCTAAAAGTGATATAGAGAGGAGTTCTCAATGCCAACTACTTAATACTTTCCTCCACAGTCAAAACAGAAGCTATGACAGACACGGCATGATTAGTAAAGGCTTTGTGCTCTTAAAGAGCAGCAATTATAGGCATGTGAAAAGAAGGAAAGCAGTCCCCAGAATGCTCTTCCTCGCATGCCTCCCGAGAGGCGGCAGGCCATTAAAATTCCATGATGAAGAATCAAAAACAGCCTGGGAACAGCCAGGAGGCAATACAGCAAATTAATACACCAACCGTCCCTGGGGAGGGCAGCCAAAAAAGAAGAAGAAGAAGCAAAAAAACACTTTTCCCTTTGCAAAATAAAATTATACTACTAATGATAACAGACTCACCACACACACACACACACACACACACACACACACACACGGTTTTCTAATGATCGGTGGAATTCCCAGTGCTGCTTCTGACACTTTGCGAGAAGTCTTGACACATCACAGAGAGAAAGCAAGCAAGAAAGTGAGTCTTGGTATACTGCAATTTATACAGTCTTTTAACTGCATCTTCCAAGGAACTCTCCACACAGAGCTTTCTCCTTGACACTGAAGAGCCCCCTCCTTGCACATGTGTGGCTCCACACTCGACAATCTGGCTGGCGGCTCTGTTTAAATGAAACAGTGGGTTACAAGACATATACTATGCTACCAAAATGAACGGCGCCAGAAACCACGAGGGAGGCAAAGAAAACAGGGTCTAAGACAGGCAGTTGAGAGGAAGGGGACACAGTGTTTGCCTGATAACAAGGCTCTCCTTGCATAACACAGGCAAGGCTTATAAAAGCTGGCCGTATGACAAGTAGGGAAACAAATTGCACAGCATAGCGCTGGACAGCCAAACTAAGCCCCAAGGCCCTGTGCCTTCTGAAGGCTCTTTTATTCTATAGTACCCTAAAGTGTCATATATACTGAGAAACCTACACTCAATTTGTTAGCAGGCCTCGTTTATAAGCGTGGAGTAGGGATTTTGACGTTTCTACCTCAAAACAGACTTGCAAAAAATGGAAGAAGAAAAATCACAGGTGCACGCGCATACAAAATATACCAATTTATCTATCCAAGTTTGGATGTGGCATTCATTCATTCATTCATTCCTGGACTTGCCACACAAAATAGTTCTCAAGGTAACCCGGAAAACCCCCATGTTTTCAAAACATCTCTCAAAAGTGTCATGTGTTACCTGCAGGAAGGTACCTGTCTATTTACAAAGCTATCAAGTCCTATGTAAGTCAGAAGGAGGAACCTTGTGTCCTGCCTCTAGCTGTGACACGCTCGTGCCATTGAAATTTCTAAGTTCTCAGAAGAGACTCCTTCCTGATCTCATATATTCCTTACTGAGGCACCAGAGTAACAAAAGAACCTTCATAAAAACATCAAGTTTTGTTTTAAAGTGGACTTCTGATCCCATGGCAACTGTTCAAGGAGACTGTTCTGGAATCTTTAAGCTTTCTAACTGCAACAAATGTGCTCCTTCCTAACCTGTGTTGTCCAAATTCACTGTAACTCACTCAACATCAAGGAAAACCTAGCAAGACTCCTTATATTCCCCTCTATCTTTTCCATGTCCCTAGATGCCCTAAGCACATCCGATCTCGCCTGATTTCGGAAGCTAAGCAGGGTCAGCCCTGGTTAGTACTTGGATGGAAGACCCAGAGAATACCAGGTGCAGTAGGCGCCTGGAGTAGGAATTGGCAAAAGCACTCCAATATTCCTGCCAAGAAAACTCCATGGACATGGAGTCACAAAGAGTCGGTCACTACTGTAATGACACAACACATGCACATCTTTTCCATAAGATTCAGAGATTTCAGCTATAGTGAGGTATTTTGTCTACCACAGCCCTGTACAATATATGTCAACAGTTTTTCCACCAAGCTGCAGAAAAATATACACTGTACAGCAGGGGTCCTCAATGTTTTCAAACAGCGGGCCGGTCCACCATACCCCAGACACCACTGGGGGCCGGACCAGAGTCCAAAAAAAAGGGGCCAACATGGAAAAAGGGGGGAGGGAGTGGGGGACTTTGCTGTAGCCCTCCCACTTTGAATGCCCCACTAACCAGCATGCTAGATCAGCATGTTGATCATCTGGGTGGTAGTTGGGGGGAGTGAGAGAAGCGGCATAACCCACTGCTTTGAACTGCCTCAGCAATAGAAGCAGCTGCGGAGGCTGACTTGTTCGCAAAGCAGGGGGTAGGTGGGAGATTGCAATAGGTCCCGGGGCCGGATTCAGGACCTTGGGGGGCCGCATCCGGCCCCGGGGCCTTAGGTTGAGGACCCATGCTGTACAGTATTATAACTTTTGACTTGGTGACATACTAAGTGTGCAACAAAGACTGATTAACATTGTCAACTCTTCTAATGTTCTGAAAATAAAGATACAGGCCCAAACTCAACCAGACAAGGAGACTGAGGGGGGGTGGCATTCAGGATATTTGAGGGTAGGTTAGAACAACCAGAGTCACTCTAGACGGACTCCGATGGCCTCAATTTTAGTTCTAAAAAAGGCTGCAAAAGACTCACTAATGAAATCTTATGCCTCCCTGAGAACTGGTGCGGCCTTGAACCACCCCCAACAACTCTGCCTGGTTCGAGGCCGCACCAATTCTCAGGGAGGCATAAGATCTTTTGGCCTCCCTGACAGCATGAATGTAGTGCCTGGTCAGTGCACAAACAGCAACCCGATTAAATGCTGACCAGTCCTTTCTCCATCTGCTCTCGAGTCTTCTTCGTTCTTGTTTCATCACCCTCAACTCTGCCGTAAACCACAGCGAGGAACGAGCTCCAGAACAAAGAAAACGCTTGGGGGCAATCCAGTCAACGGCATCCTCATACCACCTCTCCACCAGGGCTTCTACTGGATTGCCAGCCAGACCGTATGAGAAACCTAAGAACAGGTCATCCTGGCAAAGAAAACATCATTCCAATTGCCATACCTCAAGGATGCAAACCAACTACAGTATTTCCAAGGCCTAACTGCAGAAAGAACACCCAAATGAGTAAGTATTTTTCATTATTTCAACAAAAACCAACTTGGCACATATAATGATAGCAACCCACTTAAATCCATCATGCTAAGACTCAAATACAGTAAAACCTTGGTTTACGAGTGCCTTGGTCTATGAGTGTTTTGCAAGATGAGCAAACATTTCTTCTAAATTTTCCCTTGATTAACGAACGTCTTGCAATAGGAGCACTGGAGCAGGTCACATGATCACAAGTGAGCCCATGGTGGTTGTTCCCCTCCCCATTGTGGGTGACTGTCTAGAATGTTCCATCTATGCAGCCCCAAAAGCAGAGGGAGGAGAGAGGAAGGGAACGCAATGAGGCTGTCTGCCAGCTCACTCCCTCCAGGAAGGAAGGAAGGTAAGTTGGTGGGTGCTGGCAGGCATCTCAGCACATATGTATGATGATTATTTTATATTACATTACAGGATTGTAATCATTTCTATATGAATATTTTTGGGTAGCAGAACCAATCATTCCAGTTTCCATTATTTCTTAAAGGGAAATTTGCTTTGATATACAAGTGCTTTGGATTACAAACATGTTTCTAGAACGAATTAGTCTCATAAATCAAGGTTTTACTGTATGTGCGTTTCACCTGAGATACAAAAAAACACCTCAGAAATTGAACGCTACCTGGAAGGGCATCCAACTAGATTGTTTTGCCGCCAGTTTACTTTTTTGCTGACCTACAAAAGCCATTGATAAAATATAAAACAAAAGGTCTTATCAAGGAACAATGGTTTTTTGAAAGCTATTTGGAACCAGCTGGGGCACACATCCACAAACATGAGGAACTACAAACTTGGTCCTATGGTACTATATGGGCAAATATGACACCATGATGTAGTATACTTCAGGTCACCACAACAATATAAAAGCTGTAAAACCATTACTTGAAGTTAAAAGCCTATTGATATAAGCCTATTGATATAACTGATAAGCCTATTGATATAATCATTATCTGGCATGCATTGTGCTCAATGAATTATGAGAGGTAGCAACTAATCAGTGAAAGATTCAAAGTATCTACTGCATTTTTCTGTCTATAAGACACTGCCATTTATTAGACACCCTTCACTTTTTAGACCCCCAGTAAGTACAATTAATAAATTCTCCTTGAGTTCTCCTCCATCCCCACCACCCCCGCTGTTTCCTTTCCTTTCCTCATTCTGAACACTCCTCTCCACTTTGGTGGGTTTGTTTTTTGCAGGATCGGGCTTCGTGGGGCTTGAACAGCCCAATAAGAAATGCCTTTTAACGCTTTAAAAAAGGCCTGCCTTCTTCCTTTTACTTCTGGGAGTGCATTGCTTAATGGGTGGCTCAAGCCTCATCCTGCAAAAAACAAACCCACCAAAGCAGAGAAAAGTGTTTAGAATGGGGAAATGAAAGTAAACAGTGGGGGTGGGGTGGAGAATGCAAGGAAAGACAGAGCCCGATCCTGCAAAAAACAAACACACCAAAGCAGAGAAGAGTGTTTAGAATGGGAAGTAAACAATGGGGGTGGGGTGGAGTACTCTAGGAAAGACGGAGCCCGATCCTGTAAAAAACAAACCACGGAGGGAAATAGCAAGGTGAGTTTGGGTTCTCCTCCTCCACCACCCTGACCAGAAAGGCTAACTTCCATGTATACATCACCCCTTAATTTTTAGTGTCAAGATTTTAGAAAAAAGTAGTGTTGTGTAAAAGGAAATACAGTATACGGTATATCAAATGTGGTCCACATTGTGCTATCATCCCACCCCTCCCAGATTAAAATCAAGGGGAAGCTTCTTCAGAACAAAATGAACCTTGGAGGCGTAGCAGAGAATGTCAGGACTATAGTGTGAAAATAACCAACTACCCACTTCTTAAAATGCATGGAATCCCAAGAAAATCTAACCTCTGGTCACATGGACAATAGAGTTATCTTGAAGTCATGTAATAGGCTATAAACTAAATTTGGCAGAACCAGGATGAACCAGAAAATGGGACTTTTGTACTGACACAGTTCCTCACAAGTGGAGAGTAAAGCAGGTAACATCATGGCTAAGTCAGGGTGCTCTATGCCCCTCAACATGTTACGGAAAACATGGTGCTAGTTGCCAAAATGCTCTTGATCCTGTCCATTACTGGGGGGAAATTTATCTGACGTCATCATGTTTCTGACATGAACAAAGAAAGCAAAAAGACTCGGAGAACCTTTCAAACAAAAATAGCCATGGCAACATCCTTGCTTGTTTGTTTGTCGGATTTCTTTACCGCTCCCATTAATGCCAAAGGCACTACTCTGGGAAGTTTTGGGTGAAGAGTGGTGAAGGAGTGAAGCTCTGGGATTTTCCCATGTGAAGGGATTAACTGGAAGAGTAGTTCCCATCTTGTCTGGTGACATTCGTGCTATCAATATTCAAGCCATCCTTGAGTTTGGCATCTCTTTTCTTGCTGGCAGCATAGGCATGACATTGAAAAGCAACAATCAAGTATTTCCTGATATTTTGAATTGTGGACACAAAGAAACAGCTCACATTCATAAAGCAAAAGAGCTGTTTCTGGAGTGACTAATAACACACAGCACATAAATGCTGCTTCCAAATGGATTTCTGCTACACACCAAACGTCTTCCTTTTTCAGAAGGGTTTTTGGAATTGAATTATTTTATAACCTACTTTTTTTCTCAAGGTGTCGTTTTAAGGGGTAATTTAATTGCCTGCTCTATTGCTGTTTTTGGTTTTGGAGTTGTTGCTGTTGTTCATATTATAATTTATTTTATTTTATTTCCTTACTTGACGGTTATTAGCTGCCTGGGGGAAAGGCAGGTAGAAATGTTTCAGACAAAATGACACATGAAGCCTTTTCTTCCTGACAGACATGCCCCCCCCCAAAAATAATGATAATGCTGCAATCATTCCCTATAACGAAAAGAGAACATTAACAGTTACCTAGCTGTGCAGTGTGCTGGCGAGCACCTTCTGTGGGAAGCATCAGCAAGAACTTCCAAGGAATACAGAGGAGACAATGGATTTAACTAGAAATGCAAGAGAAAATCTCTATCAACAGCATATCAAGCATCATCCTCTGCAAAAAAGATGGTTAGTTGATCCTCACCCATTTGTACAGGGTCTTTGAACACCTCTGTAGTACATTTAGCAGTAAATCGATAACTGGCCCCAGATCACACTGCTCACACCTCTAAAGGATATAAGTCATGTGGACTAGAAACAAACCTAGTTCCACATGCCCTCTGAGCTGAGAAGCATTTTTTTAAAAAATTCCAAGCAAGCAACAAAACCTCAACACTCTAGAGACTATGCCTATTCTGATTTGTATAAAGCTATCTATACATTGTGATGATAGCTGATCTTTACCATCACCTTGGGAACTATCTGCTTTGTCACTAACATCAAATGGAGACAACTTGCAAAACAAACCACAAAAACTATTCTTAATAGGGATGTGAGTACTTGAAGCGATCCGTTACATTAATTGTTTAAATCCAGTTATAATAACCCACACATAGAAAATGAATTACTTGTTCAAAGATATTTTTATCACAACTGGATTGATTTTCTTTTAGTAGGTAATGGAGTAGCACTCAGAGTCTATAGAAAAAACTAAGAGCGATTAAAATATGTGATACAGTCCTCCTGAGACTGGACCACATGGTGTGGATTAAATGGCCGATTGCTCCTGCACATTAAAATATTTCCATGTGTACAAAGCTAACATCTTAGTGTGAAGAGTTCACCCTCACTGGTGACTTTCACATGTATACATGAAGATGTATGGGAAAGCATGCAAACATTACATTTTTCACATGCCTATGATGGCCTAGTTCCTGTAAAACTTTACCATATGCCTTGGTGAATATTGAATAAGTTCAGTCCTCAGATTTTTCCCCCATTATAAAAACTGGTGACAAAAAGCATGAACTGCAGCAACGGAAGAACAAGTCATGTCTTATCCTGCTTGCAAATTCCAACTTCATAAGTAGTTTTGGTGCCTCTTACACTAAGCCTCTAAGAAAATGTTAATAGACTTCAGGTGGGTAGACTAATTCTGCACCATAATAAATATCATGCAGATTTTTAGCAGTTTCCTTTAAAGCAGTTTTCCAGCTTGACTCTGAAAGTCAAATCTTCAGTCATGAAACAACCCTATTTATAAATCCTAAGGAAGTTGGAAATATTAAGAGCTAGTATGGCAAGGTTCTGAACTAGTATGGAAAGGTTCAACATTACAGTTATAGTCTCCATGTAATGAGATTCACTTTCAACTGGATTGCAAGTTTGTCACAAAAATTAAAACAGGTGATCCTGTTTTATTCTTATGTGATAGTTTAAAACCAGGACTGTACCATACAACCTGCTAAATATCTGAACCTGATTCATCATCAAAGGTTTTTTTTGTATGTATGTATGCTTGTTTGGTTGTTGTTTTGGGCAAAAGCAGTGCCAGTATAAGCAATTACAACATGTAAAGGTTCGCCCTCCCAACTCTCTTCACTGACACCTATAGGTCGTAACGTCATAAATAGAGTTCTTTTTAAAGTCTGTTACCCACTAAACATGCTATAATTGTCTATTCAATTTGAATTGGTGGGGGGAAAGAATGCACATCTCCATGGACTTTATCAGATGCTCACCCCCAGTCTATCAAAAAGCAAATGTGTTAAAGTTCTAGAAGACTCATAGCAGCATCCATGTTTCAGAATTACTATGCCTAAGAATGGATATATCAACATGGTGTGTGTGTGTGTGTGAAATGTTATTACTGATATAATCGTAGTACAGTAGGACCCCCATATCCACTGGTTCAGTTATCCATGGTTGGTGGAGGAAAAAATAAATAAATAATTCAGCAGCCACAAAGCAAGCTACTGTCACAAAGAGCAGCTGTAAAGCAAGCTACTGTCATAAAACAGCAGCCACAAAGCAAGCTACTGTCACAAAGAGCAGCTGTAAAGCAAGCTACTGTTGTAAAACAGTAGCCATAAAGCAAGCTACTGTCACAAACAGCAGCTGTAAAGCAAGCTACTGTTGTAAAACAGCAGCTGTAAAGCAAGGTACTATCACAAAACAGCAGTTTTGGGCACATTTTAGCGTTCTCTCTTATCCACGGTTTTCATTATCCACGGGAAGGCTTGGAACCAATCCCCAGTGGATACTGGGGTCCTACTATACTTGAGTGTACTCACAAGTTTTAGACGAGATTAATTAATCTGAATCTCATTATAACAAGACCAAAGAGGACCATAACTGTTGACACTAGTGTTTTTGAGCTGAGAAGTCAACCTATTACAGTAACCCCCGCCTATCACGGGGGTTAGGGACCCATCCGACCCACGATGACTGAAAATCCACAATATGCGGATGCGGGTTGGGTGGGGCCTGGGGGCTGTGGGTGATCAGATCCCCTGCCGCCGCCCGCCCATGCAGCTGCGAGACTTCTCGGACCAGCGCGCGCCGGCGGCATTGGGGGATCTGACCTCCCGCTGCCACCCGCCCGCGCCACCCTGAGACTTCTCGAGGATCTGATCTGACCTCCCGCTGCCACCCGCCCGCGCCACCCTGAGACTTCTCGGTCTAGCGCGCGCCGGCGGCATTGGGGGATCTGACCTCCTGTGCCACCCTGAGACTTCTCGGACTAGCGCGCGCCGGCGGCATTAGAGGATCTGACCTCCCGCTGCCACCCGCCCGCGCCACCCTGAGACTTCTCGGACTAGCGCGCGCCGGCGGCATTAGAGGATCTGACCTCCCGCTGCCACCCGCCCATGCCACCCTGAGACTTCTCAGACTAGCGCGCCCGGGGCATTAGAGGATCTGACCTCCCGCTGCCACCCGCCCGCGCCACCCTGAGACTTCTCGGACTAGCACGCGCCAGCGGCATTAGGGGATCTGACCTCCCGCTGCCACCCGCCCGCGCCACCCTGAGACTTCTCGGACTAGCGCGCGCCGGCGGCATTAGAGGATCTGACCTCCCACTGCCACCCGCCCGCGCCACCCTGAGACTTCTCAGACCCTGAGACTGACCTCCCGGCCACCCGCCCGCGCCACCCTGAGACTTCTCGGACTGCACGGCATTGGGATCTGACCTCCCGCTGCCACCCGCCCGCGCCACCCTGAGATTTCTCGGACTAGCACGCGCCAGCGGCATTGGAGGATCTGACCTCCCACTGCCACCAGCCCGCGCCACCCTGAGACTTCTAGGAGCAGCGCGTGCCGGTGGCATTGGGAGATCTGACCTCCTACCGCCGCCCGCCCGCACCGCCCCGAGACTTCTCAGACCAGCACGCGCCAGCAGCATTGGGGGATCTTTCCCGGGAGGAGGGGGAGCGGTGTCTAGGGCCGTCTCCATTGAAATGCATTGGCTCAATGCATTTTAATGGAGGCATTTTCCCCCATTGGAATGCATTTCCTCAGACTGACAAATCTGTTTGCCTGAGTAGCAAAACATTTCAATATCTCAAGAAAAGAGGTTCAGTTGCCATGACTCAATTTCCAGAGCAAAGATCAAAGCACAGGTCTGCCCTTCCTACTGCATACAGGCAGCAATGTAAAAGTAAATGGAAACCAATAGTTTGTTCTTGCTCAGGAAATACAATCAAGTGAGAATATATTAAAAAAATCAATATAAGAGCAACTTACTTGGTTGCGATCTCTCATTCCCACTGAGGGCAACCAGAAACTAGAAATAGGAAAGGGTAAAGGAAGTAGGGGAAACAGGTGGGAAGACAAGAATATTAGACATCCATATTACACAAGTGTTGTAATAACATGTTTTAAAAACACAAAGGAACTAGTCTAAGTATCAATGGATATGCTTGTGTGTTGTGTTTGGATAATTTAAGAACTTACTGATAATGACCATAATAGGGCTTTCAAGGTAAGGCAAGCCACACCCCCTTTAAAAGTTGCAATGAAGCAGTGTTATATTAAAAAAGAAAATTTGTCCACAACCACCAATCCAAGAGTATCCTTCCGTGATGAAGGTCTACACTGCAGAAAAGATGCTATTTCAGAAACATGTTTACAAGAAAATCAGATTGGTGGCAACTATGGCAACGAACATGGCCCAGTAGTTCTGGTATTTTCTGTTCTGAAGTGTCTTGTTTTGGTTTACACTGGGGTGCCTGCAATTTTGTAAATGTGTACCATGAAAGAACGAGGAAGAAGATCATATTAGTAGACAACATTGCAACAGCAATTTTTCAGGACAATCGAAAGAAATGGAGAAAAGAAAACATCATTTTCCTCTTTTTTAAGGTGCTGGTGTCTGGGAAACTAGAAGGATTCTCTTCTAGAAGGCCCATAAGAAGGGCAGGGCTGCCTACAAACCTCCTACTCCCCAGATCTTCAAACTTCATCAGGAGCTCATGCTTACTCTTTTTGGCAGGAATCACCAATGATGTGTCCAATCCTCTCGGTGCCCATAGCATTAATGATGGTCTCCTGAAACACAAAGGGGAATGAATGCATCTAAAGCTACAAATGATGCTGGTTGATCAATTTATTTAAATAAAGTGCAGCTCCAATCAAATACAAATGGAAGGCTGAGTGGAATTCTAATTTAAAGAGGAAAAGAACATGCAACTGAGGGAAGATTATCTCCCGCAACTTACCCATTGTAGCAAGGGAAGCCAGTCAATCTACAACAAGAAACTGGCCATTTTCTCCCTTGAAAATGGTGTAGTTTGGGTTTTAGTTATCTGCATTTCAGCATAGGATATTATGCCCCCTGTTTTCTATTGCATCTGCTTATTTGTTGATTATTAATGTTTAACTGCTGATTTTGTTGCTGTTGTCTGCAATAAAGTGTGCTTGTTCACTATGGGGCGATAGTGTCATGTCATATCAGATCATACCAACAACTGAACATCTTTCAGTCCAAGGTGGGCCAAAAATACAAGTATGTTTTGACTTAGAGAAGCTTAATGGATGGATTGCAACTTTTCAGAATTGGAAAACAAACCCGTACAAAAGATAAGAAACCACATAAAGGTATTATGGGGAAGACAGTGAGGTCATCTGGGGGGAGGGGGAGTCCAAGAGGGCCAATGAAAGGACCCAGAAAGGCCAGATCTGGAGCCAAGGCCTGAGGTTCTCCACCATTGCTATACCTTTAAACTAATTTTAACTTCACTCTGGAGTCTAATATCAGACTATGTCTGGCTGAGAGGGCATTCAGGGAGAGGAACTGTGGCTCCTCTCATTCTCATGCCCTTTTCAATTTGACACATATTACACACAATTGGGTCGGAACAGAATTTAGATGCATGAGCCTTCTAACAGTCCACACATCTAAGCCTTATGATGACTGAAAGACAACAATATAATGTGTCCCGACCTCCTTTTCCTATGAACATTATCTTGCCCTCGCTCTGTTTAATCTTTCTGATTCCTATAATGGAATGATCCAGAAGGGCCAAAGCATGAAGGTCAAGTCAGATTCCATTTCTATATAAAGCAAAAGCAAAGTGTTCTGCTTGTATACCGCCCCATACCACTTCAAGTAGTCTCTGGGCGGTTTATAGTTTTTTAATTACAGTAAGCAGGCTACACACACACACACACACACACACACACACACACACACACACACACACACACACACACCAGCAAACTGGGTACTCATTATATACTATTTGGAGTTAACTAACCAAAGGGAATTTTATTCCTAGACAAAATCCTAAACATTTATCTGAACATTTGAAAACTCGGGCTGCAATCAATCCAATATGCCTGGGAGTAATTTCTATTTGGATTGAACAGGGCTTACTTCCGATTAACAGAACAGAAACTGTCCTGCTACTCCATTAGTTAACTCTGTATAAATTATCCAGAAAATAAAGAAGGTTACAGGCCTTCTTGCAACATGGTGAATCAGTATCTATCTTGGCTGGAAAGCTGGTATGCCTACTTGACTAGTTATTGTTATGAATATTCACACAATCTCTGCTTACTCTTTATTTTTAATATGGTGTTCTTCTTATGCCATGTATAGTCATACTTTCTAGCCTAGCAGCCCATCTGCCAGGCAAAACAACTGCTGTTGCAGACTTCGGCAGAGGAGTGAGGGCAAAGGCAGCCAATATATGTTGACCATAATAATTCTAAGTTCAGAGTTACCTTGCGGGTACACCTTTTGATTTCACTCATTATACCCTATCTTTGGCTCAAAACAAATTTATATTTTGGTATGGATTATTTGCATTCTTGCTGAAAACAACAGAAAGTTAAATTTGTGTGTGTGTTGTGTCGTTACAGTCATGACCGACTCTTCGTGACTCCATGTCCATGGAGTTTTCTTGGCAGGAGTACTGGAGTGGCTTTACTTGATACCTACTGCATTTGCAATTGAACTACACAAAAACTGACAGCATCTCATTAAACTATGCCAACATTCTTCATCTTGTTTAATTTAACAGCAGTTCTAACTTTTCAATGCCTTGCTGCTATCCCAGTGACCACCTGGTCCACTACTGTATTGCAAATAGCCTTCTAAAAGAGATCCTATACAAGTTTGGTCCTTTTAAAATTTCATTAGGAGGAGAAATATAAGGGCACTTTTTATTTTAAAAAATGCTGTTTTCAGAAATGACACATGACATTTCAACAGTTGCCTAAGTTACCAGAAACTTGGGGCTATCATTGCTAAAAGAAATGGCCCCATGTGAAAAACTGGAAACACTTTCATCAACCTATTCAAGGTTCAAGGGCAAGAAACCTAGCCATTATACCAGTACAGTACTTTTACCTCCAACATCCCCCTTAAACAAAATATTGGCATCCTTCAGTCTCGAAAGACTATGGTATCATGCCTGGAGTAGAGATCCTAAAAACAACACCTAGTGTGACTTAATAGACCAATTCAGGAATGGCAGTCTCTACCGCACTGGCAACAGATGTATTCTGTTTCTTGCCCAGTCCTCGAGTTTCGTTCTTTCCATGCCTGCCTCTTTTCTTCTGCCTGTTGGACAAATGCCTCTTCAAATTTATGTAGACCATGCTGTATCTCTTGCCTCCAGGCAGTGCGATCGGAGGTCAGGGTTTCCCATCTGTTGAGGTCCATTCCCAAGGCCTTCAGGTCCCTCTTATAGATATCCTTATACTGCAGCTCTGGTCTCCCTCTGGGGCGCTTTCCCTGCACTAGTTCTCCGTATAGAAGATCTTTTGGGATCTGTCCGTCATCCATTCTCACAACGTGTCCAAGCCAGTGCAGGCGTCACTGTTTCAATAAAGTGTACATGCTAGGGATTCCGGCTTGATTCAGGACTATGCTATTTGGAACTTTGTCATGCCAGGTAATGTTGAATATTCGCCTAAGACAGCGCATATGGAAGGTATTAAGCTTTCTTTCCTGTCAGGCATGGATGGTCCAAGACTCGCTGCAATACAAAAGTGTGCTCAGTACACAAGCTTTATAGACCTGTATCTTTGTATGTTCTGTCAGCTTCTTATTGAGGCATACACTCTTTGTTAGTCTAGAAAACATAGTAGCTGCTTTACCTATACGTTTATTCAGCTCAGACTCTAGTGAGAGTGTATCTGAGATAGTTGAGCCAAGATACACAAAGTCATGGACAACTTCCAGTTCTTTTGCAGAAATTGTAATGCGAGGAGGAGAGTCCACATTCTGGCCCATTATTTGTGTTTTTTTCAGGCTGATTTCTAGCCCAATATTTTTGCAAGCTTTACTAAAATGATCCATGAGTTGTTGGAGATCTTCGGCAGAGTGAGCAGTAATGGCGGCATCATCAGTGAAGAGGAGATCCCGCAAACATTTCACCTGTACCTTAGACTTTGCTCTCAATCTAGAGAGATTGAAGAGTTTTCCATCTGATCTGGTCCAGAGATAGATACCCTCTGTTGAAGTTCCAAAAGCATACTTCAGCATGATAGCAAAGAAGATCCCAAACAAGGTTGGCGCAAGGAGACAGCCCTGCTTTACTCCGCTTTGGATGTTGAAGGGATCTGACACTAGGTCATCAAAAACTACATTGCCCTTCATATCCTCATGAAAAGACCTAATGATGTTAAGGAGCTTGGGTGGGCATCCAACCTGGAGGAGTATTTTAAAGAGTCTCATCCCTACTAACCATATCAAATGCCTTCGTAAGATCTATGAAGGCTACAAAAAGTGGTAATCCTTGTTCCCTGCATTTCTCCTGCAACTGCCTGAGGGAAAATACCATATCAGTAGTGGACCTGTTGGTTCGAAAGCCACATTGTGATTCTTGGTAGACTCTCTCTGCAAGTATCTGGAGCCTCTTCAGTATAACACATGCAAACAGCTTCCCGACAATACTAAGAAGAGAGATACCACAATAGTTGTTACAGTCGCTCCTGTCACCTTTGTTCTTATAAAGCGTAACAGTATTAGTGTCCTTCATATCCTGTGGTACTCCCCCTTCCCTCCAGCAAAGAGGATTTCATACAGTTCAGTGGCAATGATCTATTTGCAGCACTTCAGAACTTCAGCAGGGATGTTATCTTTCCCAGGTGCCTTGCCAGAGGCAAGTGAATCCAGAGCCACATTTAGTTCTTTTAGTGTTGGTTCATTGTCAAGCTCCTCCAAGACAGACAAGCACTCAATATTATTTAAGACTTCTTCAACTATTGTGTTTTCTGTGGAGTATAGTTCAGAGTAGTGCTGCACCCAGCGTGCCATCTGCTGCTCACGATCCTGCATGATCTCACCTGAAACAGTCTTTAAGGGTGCAGTTTTCTTATGTATTGGCCCTAAGGCCTGTTTAATTCCATCACACATCCCCTTGCTGTTACCTGTATCAGCTGCCATCTGAATCTGAGAACACAGTTGCAGCCAGTAATCATTAGCACATTTCCTGGCAGTCTGCTGGACTTTATTACGAACAGCTCGCAGGGCCTGTAGGTTGCGCTCACTGGGACAAGCTTTATATGCAGTCAAGGCTCTCCTCTTTTCCTCAATAGCTGGCATTAGCTCTTCTGAGTGGGCTTCAAACCAATCTGCTGTCTTTCGAGTCTCCTTTCCGAATACTGATAAAGTAGTGTTATAAACAACATTCTTAAAATGTTCCCAACATTTAGATGCATTATCTTCAGCAGAGCCAGGAAGAGCTTCCTTGAGTACATGGGAGAATTCTTCCACTATTCCTTGGTTATAGGTCTTACTGGTATCAATTTTTGATCTTCTTTCCTTCTTCAGGTAGTGCAATCTCTTTGTTTTCAGTTTTACTTTGCTGTACAGCAGGGAGTGGTCTGTGTCACAGTCGGCACTCTGATAACTGTGTGATTGTAACGCTAGAGATGCTGGAGCGCCTGACAAGAATCAGGTCGAGCTGATGCCAGTGCTTCGAACTTGGATGTCTCCAAGAGACTTTGTGCTGGGGCTTTGTGTTAAAGAATGTATTGCTGACACAGAGACCATAATAGCAGCAAAACTCCAGCAGGTGTTGGCTATTTTTGTTCATCTTTCCAATGCCGAACCAACCTAGGCAGGTGGGCCAGGAGTTATAATCAGCACCAACCCTGGCATTAAAGTCACCAAGGATAGCTGTTGGTCTTTTCTCAGGGATTTTCTTGATAGTGGCAGCTAGATCATCATAGAATTTGTCTTTGAGTTCTGATGGAGATGATAATGTTGGTGCGTATGCACTGATAAGTGTAACCAATCCTGCTGTAGAGTGTAGTTGCATGGACAGGATTCTCTCACTTCCTACAGCAGGTGGGATAATGAGACCTAGTAAAGTATTTCTAACAGCAAAGCCAACCCCACATTCCCTGGTCCCGTTTGATGGTTTTCCCTGCCAGAAGAATGTAAAGTTCCTCTCCTTGACAGATCCAGAGTCATGTAGCCTTGTCTCTTGGAGAGCAACAATGTCCATCCGCAGTCTGCACAGTTCCCTGTCGATGACAGCTGTCTTTCGTATAGTGTCCATTTCTTGGAGATAGTCTGAACAGCCAGGATTCATTGTCCTAACATTCCATGTGCCCAACTTTAGGCTCGAGATTTTATGTTTATTGCATGGTGCGGAGTCAATGATTCGTTTGCTGGTTTCCATCCTGATCCGTCTACACCCAGGTAGCTTCCGCTTCCTGTGTTGTTCCCCCACTATTTGCTGCAAATGGTCCTCTCCAGGGCACAAGGCCTGGGTAATTCAATATGGAGATTAGGCTGTTACCCAGGCAGCGAAACCCCCCTCTCCACGTAGCTGGAGTGGTCCAATGAACAGCAAAGCCGATACGATTAGTTCCAGCTGTGTCGCAGGAGTTGCCAGAACATGATTGTATACAGTCATGAACTCTCCCCGGGACTCCAGCTCCGGTTCTTTCCTCGAGGTTGACTTCTGAAGCCTTTTCCAATGAGGGATATAGCCAAAAGGCAGTGGAGGTTTGAAAGAGTTTCTTTCTCCTAAGGGTGGTTCTTCTGCTTTTTCTGCCGTTGGGGCAATGAGAGCCCTCTTCCGCCTTCAAAACCGTTGACCGTCCTCTCCTGTAACCCCAGATGGGGGCCCTTATGAGGTACTACCAGCCGGGCCAGCTGGACCAAGGTTTTTAAAGGAGGTATTACTCCTCCAGTTCTCTTCTTGCTCCTTGGAATCCTGCCCCAGGTTGCCCATTCCCCTAAGAGCAAGTTCTATAAAGTCCCTGTAAACTTTCATGTAAGTTCAAAATATGCCCTTCTATTTGTTTTTCCTATTTTCCAAGTTCTGCTTCTTGGTATAAAAAGAGTAAAATTAGAGATTTCGCACGCCGTTAGGAGTGCGCTCCTGGGGTCCCTCCTGGGAGCCTAGAGACTGTTTCCCCTCAGACCCTGTGCTAAAAGAGAGCAAAAGCGAGGAGCAAACGCTTGCCCAGGGCAGAGAATGGTCGAAGCATGCAGTCTCCAAGGACAAAGAAAGGCAGAAGCAAACGCTCACCCAAGGCTGAAAAGTTCACCTCAATTTAGGCTGTCTTCCCAAAGATCCCAGCTTATTTATTCCTTCTGTTCCCCCTGCAGTAAAAGCTCCTGGGGTCCCTCCTGGGAGCCTAGAGACTGTTTCCCCTCAGACCCTGTGCTAAAAGAGAGCAGAAGGGAGGCTAAATAACCCTAAAAGTATATTGCAGCTATTTTAGGCATACTTTTAAGTGACGGTTGGCAGATTCTGCTAATTCATTGGCCACTTGTTTTTCACTTGAATAGACCAGAGAAGTACCTAAAACAGAAAGACATGGCACACTCCTGGAATATAAACCAGTTTTTACAAATTAAACCCAATGCACTACAGTGTGTATTGCAGCATACAAGAGTGGGCAGATAGACTGTTTGCTACACCTAATAAGATTTCCACAATACCGACAGCAGAATCCAACCAGCAGGAATGGCCGTGGGCTTCTACCCAGGAACCCAGAACCCTCTCTCAGACAGGGTTTGTAGGAAAACAGCAGCAGGGGTGAGAAATGGGCTAGTTGTTACAGCTGAAAACTTATTAACTTAAAGTGCCATAATGTTTAAATTTACAGTTTATTACTGAGTGAATTACAAGCCATACTTTGGGTAATTAGCAGCTCGCTGGCGGGGAGCTTTGAACGAAACTCATTATTTATTATTACAGTTTAGAAGAGGGAGGGGTGTGTGGGGGGGTAGACAGTGACCTCCATTGCAAATGACACAGATCGCTTTAAGGTGATGAAGATGAATTAAACAAGTAAATATTATTACTCTCATTTTGGCTCATTAGAGGCGCTTCCAAAAAGCATGCAGCCCTGGGCCCATGCCAGCAGCTTGGCAGTTCATGCCCAAGACACTACTGACCTTAAACAAAGCTATGTTTCAACAATCTTTAACTGAGCAAGAAAAGGAGAACAGAGGGGTGTGAAGAATCTAACTGAGACAGAGAAAAATGAGAAAAATTCCCTTCTCTATGCACCTGATTCTTAACTTCATTGTGGCGATTTCTTGAACTCAAGGTTCCCTCTAAGCTGCGCCCACGCACCTCTCTGGCACCCTGTGAGCAGGGATTTCCCCTGTGCACCTGCTGTGACCATTTTAGTTCCGGCTGAAATGGGAACCGTGGGTGGGTGGGAGTTGCTTGCATGGAAGTGCCTATCGTGCACTTACATGCAGAGAAGGAAGTCCTGCACAGTGGGGACAGAAAATAGAGGGCATGTTCCTAGAACTATAGAGCTGGGGGAGATGCCAAGGGTTCACTGAACCAAACTCACTGAACCTTTGGATTGCCAAAGGATACAGTCCAAAGTTAAAACACCTCTGAAGGAGGGCTATTCAACTTCTATTTCAAAACAACTTTCACCAGGAAATTCAGCCCCATGTTGTGCTTCTGTGAAGGACTATTCAAATGTACCAACGACTTTTCTGAAAGAGAAATTCATTGGCCTAACACACCCCTTGTAGAAAGCAAAGTGTTCTGCTTATATACCGCCCCATACCACTTCAAGCAGTCTCTGGACGGTTTACAGTTTAATTACTAAGCACATCTGATCTCGCCTGATTTCGGAAGCTAAGCCCTGGCTAGTCCTGTATTTGGATGGGAGACCACCAGGGAATACCAGGTGCTGTAGGCGCCTGGAGTAGGAACTGGCAAATCACTCCAGTATTCCTGCCAAGAAAACTCCATAGACATGGGGTCACAAAGAGTTAGTCACAACTGTAAAGACACAACACACACACAAGCAGGCTACACATTGCCTCCCCCAGCCAGCTGGATACTCATTTTACCGACCTCGGAAGGATGGAAGACTGAGTCAACCATGAGCCTGCTACCTGGGATTGAACCCCAGGTCGTGCGTACAGTTTTACCTGCAGTACAGGCATTTAACCACTGCACCGTGGGGCTCCTAAACCCATTTTACTGATCGTTCAGGTAAATGTGAGGGTCTGCCTCATTCAGATACAAAGAAGGTTTGAAAACATTAATGCTAACAAGAGTTAGCACCCTTTGAAAAGTGATACCTTGCTAACCAGTCTCCTACGGCCCTTCCTGAGGCAGCGAGGACCAACACTGGGAAGGCGGTTCAAGCGGGCATGGAATCCTGAAATGAAAAAAGGATAAGAAACTCCATGAAACACAGTATGGTAGAATACAGAAGATGCATCTATACTGCTTTCCAACAGCCATGTTTACCTATTACATATTGAGGAGCCTGGGCAGCTTGCTGAACCCTCCAGGGCCCTTTCAGCCAGAGAAATGAAATAAGTTCACCTAAGTTAGATTTTAAAATGGCTGAAGACTGTGGGTAGCCCCAAGACCTGAAGACTCTATGGCAGTGGTGGAGAACCTTCACCACTCCAGATGTTTCGGACCGCAAGTCCCAGAATTCCAAGCCTGTACTGCCAATGACAAAGGACTGTGGGAATTGTGGTCCAAAACATCTGGAGTGCAGAAGGTTCGCCACCACTGCTCTTTGGGACACTGCATTTTCTTCTAACAACAGGTATTGTAACCTTTAATGCCTTTATATGTGTATCACACACATGGTACTTAGATATAAAGAGAACTAAAATCAAACATTCTCTTACAAATTCATTAAGATAGATTCAGCAGAAATTGCACACAATTACCAAGGTCTTGAGCTACAAAAATGACCTCCAAAATAGATCCTAACCTCTTGTAGGAGGCCGCGAAGGCAGAAGAAACATTGGATCAGAGATTTTCTCAAGGCCAGAATCCATGCGTTCCATGTCAGACTGATGGTCAGCTCCCCACTTGGGCAAGAGGTTAGGGACTGTGAATCCTGAAACACATTCTCCCTCATAGAACCAGTCACTCTGCTCATCATCACCTAAGAGAGAGAGAGAGAGAGAGAGAGAGAGAGAGAGAAGGGGGGAATTCAAACACCTAAAGATATCCTATTGTTGTAGACCCAGGGCGCACACTGAAGAATATTACCAAAATAACATCCTTTGCCTTGCTTTTGCTAAACAGCCTTCTTTTTAAACATCAAGGCCAGGATCTAATTGCCAGTTTAAGCTTCACAGTTTAATGAGGTGCTGGTTGTACTCCTGGGCAAATGCTACATTGCACTTCAGTGTAGCCAGCACCTCATTTATTCATGGCAATCTATCATCACAATTTACACAACTTTTTGGGACAATAGACTCAGTAATGGAATCTAGCCCAAATATTAATGTTGCAACACAGCATGCTTAGGCCTCTAGACTGTTCCGACTGGCAACTGGAATCCTCCTCTGGTCTTTAGAGTTCAGTGGGCAAAGCTAAACACAAAACATGTCGGAGGAACCTCACATTAAAAATATAGCAGTACGTCTTAAGCTGCCGCCATATATTTTTTTAATTTTGGTTTTGCTTTTGGCCTAATATGCTAGCACAGACTACCAAAGCTAAATCTTCTAAAACCAGAGAACAAAAATATCTCAAACCAGGTCCTAGTTTTCTTCCCAGAAGAATTTTTGAGAAGATATGAAATCGAGTCTTCTTGCAGTGGCAAATGTCATCTCTCCCTCCCTCTCCCCCCCCACGTGTACGGCCACATACACTGAATGCATAGTTTTGACAACAGCCTACTCGACTTTTACTAATACTGTAAATTACCTTTGAAGAGCCTACAGTATATGTTGCCAAATAATCTTTAATAGGCACCTTTCCAGTTTTATTATGATCCAAAACAGGTGAATGATCCAACAAAAGAGAACCTCAAAATTTTAAAGCATTCTTTCCTATACAAAAGCTAATTCAAATCTCTGTATGGTGCGAATGCTAATTCAAACTTCCTAGATGGATGTGAGCAGCTTTGTGGTAACAGAGCACAAACGGGACATTTCTCATCTCTAGGAAGGATCCACTGATGCTACCAAGGTTTCTGCTACCAGAGTAATTTAACCACAACAGCAGCAACTCTCTGTGACACAGAAGAATACCAAAGCCTTACAGCCTACTGGCATACAGGGGAAAACATTTCCTTCCTGTCCATAAGAAAAAGAAAGGATTTGTTTAGGGTTGTTTTCTTAAGGAGGAGAAATTTCCGGAATAAGTTTCTAGCAAAAGCAATGTCACTTATTTTTACAGGCCACCATAAATGATCAGTTGGATTTCATGCAGCTTATGAGTTGCCTGCTTCCAACCCCTGTCTTATTCAGGCAGCTATACTGCTAGGCTTACTCCACCCACACCAGTTTAAGCCATCATTTTATCAATGGACGGATGTAACTACATTAAACATGAAATACATCCTCTGTAGAACAAGGATACAAGTCACTGAGAATTTACATTGTGTCCAATTATCATCTGTCAGCAAGAATGGAATCCTGCTCAGGATGCTCCCGCCAGGAATTAAAATAGAGGATGCTGTATTTTTTGCTCTATAAGAAGCACCTGAACATAATACACACCTAGTTTTTAGAGGAGGAAAACAAGAAAAAATGTTTAGCCTAAGGTTTCATGGCGGGGGAATCCTGGCTGCAAAGAGGAGGACAGAGGCTCTGTGGAGGAGACCTCCTTGCAAATGAGGTGATTTTTGACTGGGGAATCCTGGCTACAGAATGGAAGGGGTGGGGAGAGGCTCCCTGGAGGAAGCCTCTTTGCAAAGGAGGTGTTTGGAAATGTGGAATCCCGGCTGCAGCGGGGGGGGTGAGAGAGGCTCCGTGGAAGCCTCTTTGCAAAGCAGGTGATTGGGACTGGGGAATCCAGGCTGCAAAAGGGGAGGGTTGCAAACGAAGTGATTGGAACTGTGGAATTCCGGCTGCAGCTGGGGACGGGAGAGGCTCCGTGGAAGCCTCTTTGCAAACAAGGTGATTAGAACAGTGCAATCCAGGCTGCAGCAGGAGACAGGAGAGGATCAGTGCAGGTAACTTCTCTCTAAATGAAAATATGTGATATATATATGTAGTGAGGACTACTGTATTCACTCTATAACGCACACATACATTTCCCCTTACTTTTAAGGGGGGAGTGCGTCTTATAGAGCAAAAAATGCCATAGTTTATTTCTTCCAATTTAGTCTCCCTCTGCTGTTCCCTGCAATACTTTTTGTGCTGTTCCAAAGGATTCCCAAATCATTAGGAGCAGATTTTAAAAAGCAAAAAGGCTTGCAGAAAAAGAGGGGGAAATTGGGGGGAAATAACAAATCAAAATGTTCCAAGAAATCAGAATCTTTTCAAGGATAGAGGTCCTTCCAACTGCAAGAGGCAAGTTCCAGAATCACCACTTTTTCAAAATTCACAGATATCTTTATATGTGTGGCCTAAAGATATTCAGAGAGCAGTATATGGAACTGGCAGATCTGCCTGTTCGTGCAGAGGACTATGAATGTTTTATTTCACAGAAACCTGGGTGTGAATTCTGTGCAACTAACCATATTTGTAACACTAAGCTAAAGCTGCCTCTTCTTTTTTTCTGATTGGCTCCTTATCTTGAACTGGGATACTGTACAACAAAAAGATACCCCATACTCTATACTAGGGACAGTTATATCTAGTGAATGTGGCCAATGGTTGAAAAGTATAAAATCCTAAGGTTGAAGCAAAAATAAATATTTATACATTTATTTATTTTTTCATTTCTAGGCCACTCCGATTTCCCCAAAGGGACACTGGGTGGCTCTGAGCGAAAGCCAAATAAACTAATCTGGATGAAAACATCAAAACCAAAACAATTAGATAAGACAAAAGCAAAATCAACACACAAACACAAAAAACTGGCAAGAGGCAAACCTAAATAATGACAGGAGAATACAGCTCACAGAAGGGGGAAACAGCAAACAGTCACAGATCGCTGTATGCTTCCTTAAAAAGCCAGGTTTTAAAAGCTTTTTTAATGTGTTTTTTAAAAGAAAACCAACACATCCCTCTATCCCTTGATCCACAAAATTATGTATAATGGTGTAAAAAATTGATTCTCAAACCCAAGGAAGATAACCACTTTAATTGAGGTATATAAGATTAGATAAATTAACTATATTGTATAAATCATCACATATCAAGGAATCAAAATGCCTTCACTATGAAAAAGAAATTAATTCATCTCATGAATATGAGAAAATTGTTCTCACTGATTTTTCTTTGGTGCTTTATATATTTCACGCAAAAAAATACATGGATCTTCTCTGTGTGCTTTCCCCCAACAATTTTATTTATTTATTTATTTATTTATTTATTTATTTATTTATTTATTTATTTATTTATTTATACAATTTATATGCCACCCACTACCCAAAGGTCTCTGGGCGGCTTACAATCATTTTCACAGCTGCTTCCCCCTATTTCACCACATAAACTTAAAAAGACAGAGGATCAGGTCCTAAGGTTACCTTGGCGACCTTCATCATTGGTGAAAAGACCAGTGTCACTGCTGCTGCACACGCTGCTGGTTTCACTGAAAAGAGAATAGAGTGAATTAATCCCACCTATTTCCCAGACTCATCACTCCCCTGCACTTTCTGACTCAGCGAACAATAAGAGTGTTGCTTTATTCACTTCTAGGTCCACTACACCAGAAGACACTAAAATGAGCAACAGTCAGATGATTCACCATGTCAAATGAATAGCAGCTATAACAGAGCAGAATTGGCACAAAGCAAGCCTAACCCTTTGAATACGTTGCAACGAATCCAAAAGGATTTAACTATTTAACTATTAGGGAAAAACCAACTACTTAACAACAAAAGGTTTTCCAATTGTCCTAAAACAGATTGCTGAAAGGAAGAAAGCTTGGAATGATACAGTGGATTTCTCTATAGTGTATACAATCTCTGTGAATCCTATGAAATTCCTAATGTTGAGAATTCTTTCTTTTTTGGCAGATTGTCTTCATCTTAATGCAACATTCTAATAAACAATTAGACTACCCAAACCTGAAGTTTGCTAATCCTCACATCCTCAATGACCTCAGGAAAATCTATGTTATTAAATCATCTAGTGAACAAAAAGAACCTGAAGAAAACAAGGCTAAATGCTACTGCAGAAACTGCTCCATTGGAAATGAAAGAAGTCAAAGCAAGCATGTTCATTGGATTAACTACTCATGAGACACAAGACACTGGCATAGTACCTTATGAGGCAGTAACAGTGGACCCTCGTATAACAAACTGTATGTATAACATACAATCTGTACAACATAAAAAATTCCGGAGATAGGGGAAATTTGCTTAACAGAATCACCTATGGAGCAAATCCGTACAATATAAAAATGGTCGCGATTAGGGATGACTCCATTTTCAATGCATTCCCATGGG
Organism: Phrynocephalus forsythii; assembly: GCA_029282475.1. NCBI lineage: Eukaryota > Metazoa > Chordata > Lepidosauria > Squamata > Agamidae > Phrynocephalus > Phrynocephalus forsythii. The sequence goes on along the minus strand of JAPFRF010000001.1, from coordinate 168,057,094 downwards.
AAATTTGTATAAAGGAAATTTGCTTAACACAATTTCATTTGGAACAAATTAATTCCTTTATACAAGGTACCACTGTATCTGTATTCTGAACACTTCCCTTGCCATTGTAATACATAGCAAAAATACTGAGAGAGAAACAAAGTGAAAACATCTGTCTAGAAATCCGAGCATTAGTATGTTTAGAATATCACTCTGGTAGAAGAACCAGCTTGAGGATTTGAACTCAGCAACAGACTCTAAAACAGTCTTTTTCTTTGGTATTTGATACCAGTCTGTAGAATACATAAGCAAGGACAGCCAACCAGAAGACCTCCAAAGTATGCAAAGAGCTGGTGCTCTCAGACAACTTTCAAGAAACAGCACATATAATTTTAAACATTAAATAACGGTTGAGCTTCTCTTTGTAATTATCAACATGCAAAATACAGTAACATGGACTGTATTGTCATAACACATTTCGTGATTGTTATGCTATTACTATATTTAAAAATACGCAAGAGCTTTTATACAAATACAATATTTGTTTGCCTCTAAAAAAGCTTTGCTTTAATACCAAGCAACAAACAACTATCCGTTACACCAGGTTTTCAGCTTGCTAACTGCAATTCCGCCACAAAACTCTCTCCTGAATACAAAACATGAACTCAAAAATCATGCAAAGGGGATGTTGGAATTGGCTGCAAAGGTAAAGGTAAAGGTTCCCCTGCATGTGCCTGCAAGTCCTGTCTGACTCTAGGGGTGGCGCTCATCTCCGTTTCCAAGCCAAAGAGCCAGTGTTGTGCAAATCCATGGCCATGTGGCCAGCTTGGCTGAACGCATTTCTGTGCACAGAACACTGATTTATCTTCCTGCTTTTTCCGATGGTATCTACTTATCTACTTGCATGTACATTCTTTCAAACTGCTAGGTTGGCAGGAGCTGGGGTTCACAGCAGGAGCTCACTCCACTGCGTGGCACCCGGGATTCGATCCGCTGAGCTGCCAACTTTGTAGCCGATATAAACTGACTATCAAATATTTGTGTAGAACAGATATTGTTGTTGTTATTATAAATTGTATACAAAGATCTTTAAAGATGGGATAAGAACAATTCTAAGGCAGAACTCTTAGGGAGGGAAACAACAGAGGCACATTTTATACAGTATAGAAAATACAGTTTAGGGACAGGATTGGTTTTCCTGATGCTGTTTATTTATTTCACTCACTTAAATGGTGCCCTTTCTGTAAAAAAAATCATATGCTCGTTATCACAAATGATAAGTAAATGTGACCTAGTAAGTTAAAAAAATTAAAAGCTACATCCAACGTGTATGAAAGAATAAAAATCTCAAGATTAGTGATGGGCAAGAACTGAAAAAATGGCAATTGGTTTAGGTTTGTTTCATTTTCCAATTTGGTTCAGGTTGGTTCATTTTAAACAAAATTTTATGGGAATATTTGTTTCATTAGTTCATATTGATTCGTTATTTGTTTTTTAATTTTTATTTTAATTTTAAAAAGCCCCCCTTGCAGGGCATTTTAAATTTTGTTTTTAATTTTTACAGCTGACAGGCACTGGCTGAGGGGCTCTAGTGCCTCGGTTTTTATTTTATTTTATTTTTTTATTTCCCCTCCCCCAATGGCCTGGGGCGCAAACCGGCTGGCCCGTGGGCCAGAAGTGGGCAGAGGGATGATATTAGTTTTTATTATTATTATTATTTACGTTATTTTAAAAAAAAACCTTGCTGGTCTTTTTTATTTTGTTTTTATTTTTACAGCTGAGAGGCACTAGTGCCTTGGGTTTTTTTTTTTTTTTAAGTCAGATGGCCAGCGCCAATTTTTTTATTTTTTTAAAAAAAAATTTACAGCACCAACCACACAGCCCCAGGAGCCAGGTCAGTGCTTTTTAATTTTTTTTTTTTTATTTTTATTTTACAGCACTGACCATGCAGCACCCAGGCCAGGTCGGCACTTATTTTTATTTTTTTTAAGTTCCCGAATGCCAGGCTTGTTTTTTCCCACCTCTCAGCTGTAGGGCGGGCTTTTCCCCACTCTGGTTGCGGGAGTTCCAGGACCAGGACGGAGAACTGCGGTGAGGACAAGGTAGGAAATGGGGTAATGAAAAACGAAGCAAACGAAACGGAAATTTCTATTTTGTTTCATTTTTATTTGAGGGATTGGTTCCTTATTCGTTTTGTTAGCTAACAAAATGAATAACAAATAATGAAACAAACTAAACATTCACCCAAAAGTTCGTTTCATGCCCATCTCTACTTAGGATCCATATATCCAGCTACAATAGCATTTGTATCATACTGGGCAAATACTGGGCAAAAAAGAGGTCTTTGACCAATGTCAGAAAAAAAAATATCAGAGAGGAGGCTAGGAAAGGTACACTAGGAAAAGCATTTCACAAACCGGGAGCCCCGTGGCGCAGTGGTTAAATGCCTGTACTGGAGGTAAAACTGTGCTTACAACCTGGGGTTCCATCCCAGGTAGCTGGCTCATGGCTGACTCAGCCTTCCATCCTTACAAGGTTGGTAAAACGAGTACCTAGCTTGCTTGGGGGGGGCAATGTGTAGCCTGCATACTGTTAATTAAAACTTGAAGTAGTATGGGCTGGTATGTAAGCAGAACACTTTGCTTTACTTTGGCTGCCATCTACATAATGGGGGTGGGGGTGGGGAATGGACTGTAATTATCATCACAGGTTTTGGTTAGTTTCATGCACTATGAGATGACAAGATCTCCAGCCTGTAAATAATGTAAAAATAATTGTTTACACGTTGAAATGTGTCCAGAAGCAGTGGCCAGTGCAGCAGGCCTTTTAGGATGAGTATGAGACTGAGGCTGGGCACCTGATGAGAAGGCAAGATTCATTGGAACAGACAATAAAACTGGGAAAGATGGAAGGGAGCAGGAGAAGAGTAGGAATGAATAGAAGATGAATTGACTCCTTAAAGGAACGCACAGCCTCCAGTTTATAAGAGCAGAGCATGGCTGTAGAGGACAGGCCATTCTGGGGACTGCTCATTCACCGATTCACCATACGTCAGAGATAGCATAACAACACACAACAGCAACAAATGATAGGGAGTCTTTAGTTATCAGCTTATAGTCAGTAGCTCTACTTTCCTAAGTGTCTGCGACAGCAATTCTGGGTACAATGCGTTATAAAACTCATGGCATGGAAAATATAACTCTTTGGCACTGTACAACTGCACAAGAATGAACAAACAAGGGATATGTCTACAGAAAAAATAACTGCATGGAATGCAGATATATTCCTCACCACTATTGCCAGCAATCCATTAAAGGAGAATTAGAGTATGAAGCAAAAAAGTACAACTGATTGGTTGTTTGCAAAGATAAATGAGTGATGACAAGAGAAATGATTCACAAGAAGCAACATTACAGAATATCTCAACCTTGCAGTCGTTTCATCCTTCTTACTAATGAAAATGCATTTTAACCAAGAGCCTAATATTAGATTAGTTAATTAGAACAAAGGGACACCACTGAGATAATCTGATAGGCATTCTTCTAAAATAGCCTTTACTTAGGTGAGGTATGGAAGGAAGAATGAAACTTTATAAAGCATGCAGCTTAATGTGAGAGAGTATTCACACTCGTTAACTTGCCCACATTTCAATAATTTTACTGCCTCTAAATTTCATAGGAATATAAGCCAGTTTGGGTTTCTGCACAGTACTCCTGATCTCCTCTGGATACTCCACAGCCATTCACAATACTTCATGTAGACACCTGCTTGCATCCCCAGTCATTCCAATGTTTCCCTGCTAAGCACTCTGTTCTATTTCATCTTCCTCTTACAAAACACAGTTAAAAAGGAAAAACAATGAGAAGCCACAATTTCTTTTTAACAACATACTGTATAATGATATAGTAAGCAAAATGCCACAATATGATGCGGTGTGCTCAGCACGAGATGGATTACAACTTCCAGTACTCTGTAATTAATAAACATAAGTTTTGTAAGCCAATTATGCACACACCATTGGCATATTGTCCTATTTTAGGAGATAAGTGGGATATAAATATAACAATAAATAAATAAATAAAAATCCTTACACCACAAACAACTACTGTACTATCAATGCTCCTGGCCCGCTTGATAGATAATCAGATCTTGGCCATAGCCAGGTCTGCCTTTTTCCAACTCAGACAGATTGCACACCAGTGTCCCTACCTTGATAGAAAGTCTCTAATAACACTGGTTCACCCACTGGTAATCTCAACGATTGCCCGTTGCGATCAACGTTTCCTCTAATTCTCCATAGTGCTCTGCCCTCTGTGCATGGGATTCTGATCACAACCAGAAGCGACTTGGTGGTACCACTGATAAACTTACCCCAATAAGAGAACTGCACACCCATGCCGCTTAGAAGGGATGTTGGTGGCAATACAGTACTCTCTATGTGGGGCTATCACTGAAGGTGGTTCAGAACCTATAGCAGCTAAATTGGTCTCAGGAATATCAAAATATGATCCCATTTCCCCTGTCTTGGCCCATTTGTACTGGCTGCTAGTATGCTTCTGGGCTGGGTTCAAGGTTCATATAAAGGCCTGCATGGTTTGGCACCTTGCTGCTCGTCAGAGCCCCTCCCCCTCATATTGACCTCTCATCCAACTTGCACCTTCCAATCATCAATGCTGTGGATAGCTATGCCAAGGACGACCCAGAATTCTTCAACTAGCAACTGTGCCTTCTCAGTGGTGGCCACTTTGATCTGGAACTGTCTTCCAGTGGAGGTGTTTCAGGTCCCCACCCTCCTCAGCTTTAGAAAACAAATTAAAACATGGCTTTTTATTCAAGCCTTTGAAAGTCTTATCCTTACTTAACTACTTAATTATTGATTACCCCTTTTGCAGCCATCATGTATCTTAGATGATGTCCTAGATAGAATGATCCCCTAGATGACAGTTTTTCTACCATCACCACCACCCTGATTCCTTTAAAAGGTCACCAAAAACTTGGCTCTATAGATAGGCTTTCCTTCCCTGTGCCAGCTCCAACTTAATAGCAGATGTCTAGCCTAAACTTCCATGATCTAAATGTTGTGTTACATTTTATTGCATGGCATGATGTTCTGGGACTGTGTTAGATTGGATCTTATGTTGATGTTGATGTTTTTGTATTTTTAGGATTGGAATTTTCATTGTTGTTAGTCACCCAGAGTGCCATATGTCAGATGAGTGGGATAGAAATTAACAACAGCAGCAAAAGCAGCAGCAGCAGCAGCAACATACCTTCTATCCTTTCACAGACAACTAAAGACCCAGCTATTCAAGCACACTTTAAATAGTAATGACTGGATTAGTGAATGCTTTCTTAGCATTGGATAGCCATGTGGCACAGTGGTTAAACGGCTGTACTGCAGCTAAAACTATGCTCATGACCTGGGGTTCAATCCCAAGTAGCTGGCTCATGGTTGACTCAGGTTTCTGTCATCCCGAGGTCGTAAAACGAGTATCCAGCTCGCTGGGGGTGGGGTGGGGGACAAAGTGAAGTCTGCATAATTAAATGCAAACCACCCAGAGAGTGCTTTAAGAGCTATAGAGTGGTATATAAGCGGAATGCTTTGCTTTGCTTCAATGTTTACTGCTTTTACTTTTTCAGTTTTATTTTAATAAGCATATTTAATAACCCTAATTCCTGCAACTATTTGTCTCTACTTTAAACTGCCATCTTCCAAAATAAGAAGATCAAGGGATCTCTTCTCTGTTACATCTTCAGGAAATACAAACACATAGTATGAACCAACTCGGGTGTTAAGGTCATCAGGAGAGGCCCTTCTCTCCATCTGGCCACCCTCACAAGGCACGTCACGTGGGAACCCATGAAAGGGCCTTCTCAGCTGCTGTGCCCAGACTCTGGAACTCCCTCCCACTAGAGGCCAGGACTGCCCTGTCTCTGTTGTTTTTCTGGAAACAGGAAAAGACCTTTCTCTTTAGGAAAGCTTTCCCTGAATGATGGTCTACTACCTATTATGTTTATTTTACTTGAATCTACAGGATCACATAGACTTTGTGTTTATAACTACTTATAACTTTATGGGTTTGCACTGTCACTATGTTTTCAATGTTAGTTTCCATCACTCACAACTTTACATGGTACTTTACTCTCCTTTTAACTGCTTGTGTTCTCTTGTAGCTTTAATGTAATGTTTGTCTATTAATGCTGCAAGATGTCCCTCAATTCCTGTTCTCAATACTTGAACATGTTTTAATTGTACTGGACTGTATATAATCCCTCATTACTGTAATCCACCTTGGGTCCTTTTCCAAGAACAAAGGTGGGGCAAAAATACTCTGAAATAAATAAATAAATATGATGTAAATATACATAAATACAACATCAGAGACCACAACACACTATTACTAGATTACTAGATCTATCAGCATAATCCTCTAGCTACTGCCTGCTGTTTGAACTGGCTGTCAGGCACCAATGTTAGGATGGCTATCTGATATTTTCCCATTCAGTTTATTTAGACTTTTCCTTTTAGAGGTATCACAGACTATCCTATTACCCTAAGACAAGGCAGTGGAACAAATCTATATTAGGAAGTTGTACAGGCCAGAGTTCTACAAAACCATAGTTAGACTTCTAACGATGGTTCTAGCTCAGAGGTTTAGAGAGAAAAATCCTATTTCCTACACCCTGCACATACAAGAAAGCATGCGACCTTTTAATATAGGCCAAGCAGTCCAGTAAGCACTGATTAATGACCTCCAGTTACAATAGAGGCTACTTACCTTAACCACAAAATAATGAATGCTATTGATTCAACAAGCTACCACTATAGAATGTTATCGATCACCCTATCTTTGGCTAAAATGGCCCTCATTTAGCAACTGCACTGTTGCAAACACCTGGAGCAAAGCATGCCTATAATTAAATAGTTTGGAAGAGTTAAAATGAGAGGTGATTGACAGATCTCAGCTCTCTCCCATTTAGTCCTGCTCCTGAGCTATTGTTTGTGTCAGGGAGTGTATTGATTTTCTATAAAAATAAGAAAACAAGAGGCACAGAGGAGGTGCAGAAGGTCAGGCTGGGCTGAAGAAGGAGGGGGGCTAAGCTGAACACTCTGTCTCTGTCACTTGCCTTCTAGGAGGATTTTCCCCCTCCTGCTATGCAACCTGGAGTTCATCAACTCAATGAGGCTCTCAAATGCCACTTCAGGCTATCAGGAAACATACTCCACGACAAAGGAAAAAGAAGTGACCTACAAGGGTAGAAACAAGTGAGTAGTTTGATAGCCTAGCCTTCAACAAGCTACGCAGGACATTCCAGCTATATAATAAAGCCGTATAATCTCATTAGTTGGACCCAAAGGAAGCAGATCAACAACTACCTCTCTCAACAGAGATGGGGAGCTCAGGCATAGTCTATCTGCTACTTATCAGGCCATGATTTCAACAATCCCCAGACAAAGGAAAAATACTTCACACCTCCACCACCAAGGCCATAGCTAACGACCCATACTTGATGGGTTTCAGCACCTTAGGCCACTGTCCACCTAATGGCCTCTTGAGCCACCTCATGAGCCTATTCAGGCCATTGTTCTTCTTATGAAATTATTTCAGACCAGGGTGACATGAGGTCAAAGTGAACTATAAAATGGAGGACTCACAACTAGCTTTCCGCAGAGTGATGAAGCTGTGTGGATGAACAGCAAAATGTTTCATCTCTTAAAAAAAAAAGAAGTCCAGTTGCCATGACTCAACTTTCAGAACTACTTCAAGAAAACAAAGCTTCATCAACCAAGCAGTAAATAGGAGTTTATTTGTTCTTCTGAACAACAGAATTCAGAGACCAGTGGCATAATGGAGTGGTTCGCAGCCTTGGATAATTCTTGGCCAGCACAGCTAGTGGTGACATCTGGGAATTGTGATCCAAAACCACCTGAGTTGCCACTGCTTAGGAACTAGAAATGGGCATGACCCACTGATTTAACACAATTTGTTTTCAGGTGAACAGCTGATCTTTGTTTTGCCATCCTGCCCCCTCCAGGAGATGCCCATTCAGCAGCAGCACCCTGTCCCACCTCCTCTGGGCATCCATTGGAGGAGGCGGAGTGCCAAACCGCCGATTGGCTGTTTGGCCGGGAAACAAACTACTCTCTGAACATCTCACATACCATACAAATCCTGCTAAGATTTCCATAAGCAGAAAACAACTTGACAGCATACAACAATGAACAACAGCTGACTATAATTCTCAGGCTATCATCTCCAAAACATGCTGACTTATCAAGTCCATCATAAGCAGAGATACGTTAGACAGCATAACCCTTATGCTACACACTTACTTGGGAGTAAGCCAGGCTGAACACAATGGAACTGATTTCTAAGTATCCTGCATATGCTAACACTGCAAAGTGATGCAGGTTCCCTGTTCACATTTACAATTAAAATTACTTAAGTGACATATGGTGACTTGGGATTCAGATAAAACAGAAGTGAAATTTGTGGAAGAAATATCACTAAGTTGAGATATGTAAATGATACCTATGTGAGGGCTTGAAATTAGTACTATGGAAGATTAAAGAAAAACATGCAAAAGCAAAGTTATAGTAAAACCTTTAATTAGTTAATTGCCATCAAGCCAATTCCACTTTGTGGTGAATTTTTCCATAATTTTCTAGGTATAGCACTCAAGAGTCATTTACTATTCTCTTCTTCCCAGGGTTGAGTTCCCTGCAGCTTGAGTTCACACAAACTGGCTCTTCACCTACTGTGGAAAACTGAACTCACAGCTCTTGGGTCTGCAGCCTGGTTTTCTAGTTCAATAAACTATTCAGCCAGCTACTTAAAACTAAAGATAATTAAAATGATGACTACAGTATGTTGACAACAAGCTAGTTAAAGATTCTTTGTGTCTCATCCACTCAAATGGAAACTACAGCCACACTATCTGAAGAGGATTGAGATTGGAGAAGCCACGGAGCCAGAAAAAAAAACCCTCCAGTTTATAGAGACCAAAACTAAGATAATCCACAATATGGTGTTCCTGATTCATATGCATGGATTTGAAAGCTGAAAAGTGAAGAAAGGAAAGTTAGAATCTTTCAGAACATGCTGCTGAAATGCTTTATGGAGACCATGAATTGCCAGAATAACTAACAAGTAGATACCAGATCAAATCATGCCTGAATACCATCTAGAAACAAAACAAAGGCTATCACACTTTGATCATATCATGAGGACACATGTGTGTGTCATTACAGTTAAGACCGACTCTTTGTGACTCCATGTCCATGGAGTTTTCTTGGCAGGAATACTGGAGTGGTTTGCCAGTTCCTACTCCAGGCACCTACAGCACCTGGTATCCCCTGGTGGTCTCCCATCCAAGTACTAACCAGGGCGAACCCTGCTTAGCTTCCGAAATCAGTCGATCACACTATGTGCTTAGGGCAGGGGTCCTCAACCTAAGGCCCCGGGCCAGAAGCGGCCCCCCAAGGTCCTGAATCTGGCCCCTGGGACCAATTGCAACCCCCCACCTACCCCCTGTTTTGCGAGCAAGCCAGCCTCCGCAGCTGCTTTTGGACTGTGGTCCGGCCCCAGTGGTGTCTGGATGGTGGTGGACCGGCCCACTGTTTGAAAACTTTGAGGACCCCTGGCTTAGGGCATCTAGGCAGCTCATAAGGACACAGGAAAGGAAATTAATGCTCCAAAAAGTTGAAGGCAGCAGGAAAAGAGAAAGACTAACTATGAGATATACAACTTAGGTGTTTTTTTTTTTAAAGCCATAGCCTTATGTTTGCTAGACCCGAGCAGAGCTACTAATTGTGTGATCAGGGGAAAACCTCATGTACCCACCCGTCATGGCCATTTTGTTATGGTTGCAACAGAAGTGTGATAGGTAGGGATTTTCACACACACGCACACACACACAAAAGAGCCTCACGCAGTTGAGATAAAAATTAAAGGACAGGTTGATGTGATGTTTTGAAAACACTAACACAAGTTGGAAATGACTTGATAGCACATATCATGTATCATAAGCAACCAATGCAAACCATTTAAGGTTTTATTTCCACCGTATTTTAGGTAACCTGACATTCTTAGAAGCATGCCCACTAATTTCTCATATATCACCCAAAGCATGCTTTAGAATGAAATCTTTAGACAGCTTATCCAAATATGAAAATAAGTAAAGGTAAAGGTTTGCTCCGCACATGTGTGCTAGTCATGTCTGACTCTAGGGATCAGACTTATGTGTGCTCATCTCAATGTTTAAGCCAAAGAGCCAATGTTGTGCAAGCCCATGGCCAGCATGGCTGAATGCAGTTCTGCGCACGGAACACTGTTTACCTTCCCGCTTTACTATGCTGACTGTCCTGTCCCTGTTAAGTTCTAGATTGCCAACATTCTGTTTAACACAGTAGCAAAGCAAAGTATGACCAAAACAACAGAGAATAACATTATCCCCTACCTTAACTGGATTTCTAATCCAAAAAGACACAAGGGGAGGCACAATAAAAAAAACCTAGCAGATATAAAAACAGCACCATTCTCTTAGAGTACAGCTTTATTTCAGCACCAGCAAACCACTTCCCTCTCAAACATCTAGAAAATGCCTTCTAAAAATACACATGTTTTCACATAACAAAGACAAATCCACCCCATACAAGCTTTCAACAAGGTGTCATTCGCAGAAGATAGAGTGCCTTCTTTTCAGACAAACGAAGCACATGATATCAGTACAGAAGATAAACTGTTAAATGAACCACATAAAGGACAGACTAGTGACTCAACAAGAGCTGGAAAGGAAAATACCAATAGCATCTGAAACAAGACCTGATTTCTCACCATTCAGACATGTTTTCATCAGAACCCTGCTTCTGTTCATCGGCTTCACATTCCATCCTTTCATTCCTTCCCCCTTTGTTAAGGAATGTCCTGGTCTCTGCTGACTCATGCAGTCCTAGGCTGCCTGATGTCCAGGGAGCATTTTCCTTCCATCGGGACAGGCGCTGTTTCTTTGCGGACTTGAACCTGCAACCCTTCTCATAACTCCATTCTGACACTCTGAGCTTTTGCTGAAGACTAGCTGCCACCTCCGACGTTACACGCTTAACTTTTCGGCGGCGTCTTAACGGGCGGCAAGGCGCGTTCTCAGTGAATGAGTCTGACTCGTGCCATGAATGTGGCTTACTCCTGAGAGCTGCACTAAGTGTGGGATGACATTTGGCTCCTGCCATGTCATCTGAATCACTGAAGTTGCCGGTGAGCACTTCTCGGCAGTCCTCCACAACTTCATCCAGGCTAGACTCGGAGGCCCCACTATAGCAGCAGGCATGGTCTGCTTGATGGGTGAGGTCGGAGCGCCGCTTGCGCCCTCGTCTCTTGCGAAGCTGTCTTCTCTGCTGCCTCGGGCTGAGAGTCATTTCTTCCCACAGCTCATCCAGCTTGTTCTGTTCAGATGTCTGCTCCAGGGCCGAGGCCAAATCATGCACCAATTCATCCATGGGCAATGTCTGCCACAAAAAAAGGAAAACAATTAGGATAAACCATCACATCAGCACGTCATACCCTACATCTTCATTATATAGCTACTGAAGATCCAACACATTTCTGAATGTTGAAAAATATATGATAAATAAAAATTGCCTTCAAGTATTACAATTATATCTCACCTTCACAACTCAAGCACTATACTGTTATTTGTGTTACATATACCTCATAGGAAGGAAAAATTCTATTCAGTATTCTCCAGGCAAATAAGACTTGCATGAGTTCCATTTTCCCAGGGAATTGTGTGGATGTACTCTAGATACAGTATAGACGTGAAGTCCCCCTGGGGGAGCATTTTCTCCAGTTTATGGGAGGGAGACAAGAGAACAGTTTTGCCAGGCTTTCAGGACTGCTGTGAAAATGAGAAGGTGAGACTATGGAATGATCTGCATTCAATGAAGGAAGTGATAAAAATGGAAGAAACAGTAATGCCTTATTCACTTATTGTCCAACAAATTTGGCACTGCCTAAAAGGAGCAATTTATAAAATGCACCAAAAATTAAGTGAAAAATATCTGGCAGAGTTGTAACCAGGAGCAGCCAAGGGTTAAAAATGGATATAAAAGTGTTCTGCCCCACACCACTTCGCGTAGTCACTGGGCAGTTTACAGTTTTTAATTACAGTATGCAGCCTACACATTGCCCCCCCCCTCAGCAAGCTGGGTACTCATTTTACCCACCTTGGAAGGATGGAAGGCTGAGTCAACCATGAGCCTGCTAGCTGGGATTGAACCCCAGGTTGTGAGTACAGTAGTTTTACCTGCAGTACAGGCACTTAACCACTGCGCCACGGGGCTCCAGAAATTTGCACCGGAGATGGCCATGAACTGCTAAACCAGTACTGGTTTGTTGTTCTCTATTTTTCTTCCCTCCCCTGCCACCCCCAGGTGCTGCTTCTGAATGAGTGCCTGCCAAAGGAGATGAGGCTTAGAAGCACCAAAAAACAAACCAGTATCGGTTTGGCAGTTCATGCCCGTCTCTAATTTGCACTGTTTTATGGCTGATCAGTAATCTACCAAATAATCTTTATTTCTCAAACTTCAGTCCACAACACCTTGGACAGTTCGGCCCAGAGAAGCAGGGCATCCCTGTGAACATTCGCTTTCCAAATCCTAAGAAAATGTTGATCACGAGTGGCGTCTGGAGCATTTACTTATAAGGAAAGGATGCCACGAGACCTACCGGAAGAGCCATCCCCAGCATCATTACCTGGGGAGGCCAAGACTCCAACGTGAAACCCAGGGGCAGAGATGCCACTCTGAGGAGCCAGTCAATCTGAGCGGGACAAAGGCCGATAGCCTGATTCAATCCCTCAGTCGGCAGCCCTTCCTCCACAGAGCAGAGCCCCATCAGAATGGCACTGAAAACCAGGCGATTGGGGGAGGTCGGTGGCAAGAGAACCACCGTAGAGGCACCAAGGTAGGCAGAACTGCACCGAACCTTTGGCTTCATTCCACCAACCCTCGCCTGATGTCCCTCGCCGCCGTCTAGCTTGTAAAAACTGCGGCGCACAACCCCTTCCCTCCCCCACACACATATACGAGCTACGTCCCCTTCTGGATCTCCTCCCCCCCACACACACACACACGGGGGGGGGATTGCCAAGAGCCCCCGACCTCCCCAGGCAGCCCCCCCTCCCCCCCTCCGTCCCTCCCGCTCCCCTTCCCCGCGGCGCGAACTCGCCTCCACCGCAGCTCCTTCCCGGCCACTTCCCGCACGCCCTGCTCCGGGGGCTCCTCACCCGGCGCCAGCGACTGCCTCTCCGGCCACATTCACCCCTCCAAGGGCGGTTGCTGCTGCTGCTGCTGCTGCTGCTGCTGCTGCTGCTGCGGCCGCCTCCGTAGGCCTCTCCCCGGACGGCGCAGAGAGGGGCTCCGCGCAGCGCTTCCGGTCCGTGGGAGGGAGGGAGGGAGGGAAACGGAGGGAGCGTGTCCTCCTCCTCTTCCGGTTGCAGTGACGTCACCTCTTCCACGCCCTCTGGAGGGAATCCCCGGTTGCCTTGGGTCCCAGTTAAGGGAGCGGGGGCGGCTGCTGTTTCTGCTGCTCCGCCGCCGTCCTTTGTCGGTTGATCAGAGCCTTTCGGTCCTTTGCATCCATTTAAGCCACCTCTCAGTATCGCAGAAGTTTCCGAGAGGGTAGCCGTGTTAGTCCTTTCAAGAATTGCAGGCAAAAAAAAAAAATCAAAGAAAAAGAAAACAAAACACAGAAAGCATGTGGCACCTTAAAGACTAACTTTCATATTTTAATGCCGCTTTATATCTGAAGAAGTGGACGTGCCCACGAAATGTTACACTAATGATTAAAATATGAAAGTTAGTCTTTAAGGTGCCACATGTTTTGTGTGTTTTGTTTTGTTTTGTTTTGTTTGTCTTTGATTTTTGCATGCCGTTCTCAGTATATAGCAGTTTCTTGAGAGGTTCTTATGCCTGCCATTCCCGTTTAGTAAAGCTGCAGTGCGACCTCAACTCCTCGGGGATCGAGCCCCAGTGTGGTCGAATCGTAGATAGAGGGGCGGAGTAGGACTACGGAGGTGTGGGTTCAAATCCCTGCTCCGCCCTGGAAACTTGAGGGTGCGGGGCGGGCAGGGGGGTAGGTGAGAAAATCCGGAAGGGACGGGAAACCGCTCCTGAAAATACCTCATCTGAAAAGCTCTATTCGGATTGCAACTTATTTAAAATATTTTACCCCACCTTTCTCCTTGGAGGTGGAGGGGCAAGGCAGCTTACATCGTTAAAAGGACATGGTCTTCATCAGCTTATGGAAGGATATCAAAGATCGGTCCAGCCTTGCCTCTTGTGGGAGGGAGTTGCATCTGGGAGCATCCCTCTTCTGCATCTCCACTGAACACACCTGTCTCCAACTTGATCGCATGTAACAACAGCAAAAGCCCTACTGAACTCTGGGACTTACTTCCCAGTATACTGCTAAGCACTGGTGTGTGTGAGTGAGTGATAAATCCAGATGGAACTTGGTGGGCCTTATTAGGACTGGGGCTACTAAAGGCACCTAAAAGGCTCAGATTCTTCCAGGCCAAGGGCAGCATAATGATATCCTAAATGGGAACAATTACAGATGGTTTCTGCTTCTCATAACTGTTTTGGGTTATTGACTGACTTCCTAAATATACCTTTGTTTTCAATGTTAATTCCATCCCTCATAATGGAATTTTAATTTGTTTCTTTAAATACTCGTATTCCCTTTTAGCTTTATTGTTGCCTCTTAATGCTGTAAGATGCTTCTCAATTCTCTGTTCTTAAACATGAATATGTCTTAAATGTACTGGCCTCTATATTGTCCCTCACTACTGTAAGACACCTTGGGTCCTTTTCTAAGGAGAAAGATAAAGATACTCAAAAATAAATAAATATATGATTAAACTCCAATATCTTTTCCCCACCATTCAATTCTTAAGGCCATCCCCAATTGGGACACTTAGCAAGGGGGAAATAGAGGGTTTCTGTATGCCCCCCCCCACTGTGTGAAAAGGAACACAAGCCAAAAACATGACTTCCCCACTAGGCAAAGCAAATGCAGTGGTACCTCTACTTAAGAGTGGCTTGACGTAAGAGCAACTCGACTTAACAGCAGAAAACGGTTGGTGTTTTAACTGCTGCCTTACAAATTTTAGATGTGGTCTGCTCTACTTACAAATGATTTTTTTATTTTTTTAGATAGGGCTCCTCTACTTAAGCATTGTTTGACTTAAAGAGAGTATGCATTTGGAATGTGACCCCAAAAGGCAGTCAATCAATCAATCAATCAATCAATCAATCAATCAATCAATCAATCAATCAATCAATCAATCAATCAATCAATAGTTCATGACCCATGTAGAGAAAAGAAAAAGAAACAGCAACAACAAAAATAGTGCAATAAGAAGAAAGAGATGCATTGACTGGGGTCACAGACAATATATGTATAGATCAGCCTTCTGCTAGTAGTACATCTCTTCTATGAATCACAGCTAAAAAAAAATAGCAACCTGAGTTGTTATGTAAGAATTCTGGTCTAAAAGGCAGTATGAGACCAGCCACTTGTCTGAATAACCTTGAAATCTGTGGATCAGGGGATGGATCGGATCTCTCCTGATTTGTCTATAGAAAATACAATGTAAAAATGTGTGTGATAGAAATTCAGGGACCCCAGCTCCACAAGGACGGAATCTTTCTTTGTGTGGGGTTCCCTGAAACCTGCCCTGAAGTAAAGCTGAGGGTAGAACATTAAATCTTGCAAGGATA
Organism: Phrynocephalus forsythii; assembly: GCA_029282475.1. Lineage (NCBI taxonomy): Eukaryota > Metazoa > Chordata > Lepidosauria > Squamata > Agamidae > Phrynocephalus > Phrynocephalus forsythii. Next base: position 168,041,334 of record JAPFRF010000001.1, on the reverse strand, counting down.
AAGGCTTGAGGTGTTCAAAGCATAGGTATGTTGCAGGTGTCATATACACTGGGGGGGATACCACATGCCAGAGGTGAGCAGGTTCTGTTCGCTAGTGAAAATAATTCTTGTTTCCCTTATGTCATGGATTCTCTGCCTTAATGCTTGTTAAGCCTGTTGTTGTCCAAGCAATAGAATAGACTCAAGGGGCATACCAATTCATCTGATTTTACGTTGAATTGTGGATAACCACTTGCTGGTATAAGAACTGGTTAACATAAGGTACAGTATATGTAACCCAGGTGTTCAGTCAGAAAGTGAATCCTCAACCAGAATTTAAAGTCTGGATCCATGCCCTAATTTCCATTATATGCGCTGATCTAAATAGGGATCCCATAGAGCAGCTGGGTCCTTGTTTTTGCTTTGAAAACCCGAGCAGCGGAGGGGATGTGATGTCTGCCATTAATGTAAACAAAACAAGCAATGGCTGTCATACTGCAATTGGCCTTTCTAAGTGCATAACTGTAGTAGGCAGTCCAGCAACAGTTGTACTTAAAATTTAGCCTCAAATACTTGAATTCTCTTACTTGCCCTAGGCAGTTATTCTAAATTGTCCATTGAAATTTCTTCCATGTTTTGGAAAACACCATAATTTTGGATTTTTTGATGTTAATGGTCAAGCTGTTATTATTGTAGTAGTTTGCAAATGCCACCAGAAGTCGTTTTAAACCCAGCTGGATTAGAGATAAAACTACAGCATCGTCTGTGTATAATAATAGTGGGATCTGCTGGGCACCAAGTTTTGGAAAGTGGCCTTCAACAGTCTTTAGCTGTGAATCCAAGACATATATATATTGGTTAAAAAGATAAGGGGCCAGAACACAGCCTTGCTTAACCCCCCTGTGGCTCAGGATCTCATCTGACAGTTCACCCTGAGGGCCATAGCAGACTTGACAGCTGATATGGGAGTACAGTTTTTGAATAAGAAATAGCAGTCTTCTGTCTATCTAGGTCCTATCTAATTTATCGCATAGTAATTTTCTGGGGATTGAGTCAAAAGCCCCTTTCAAATAAAAAAAAGCCAGTAAACAATCCATTCCCGGCTGTATTTCTATACAGTATTTTTCATTCAGATGAGCCAGGACCACACAGTGATCCAGTGTGTTTCTGTTGGAACAAAAGCCATTTTGTTCTGACACTAAAATCTTTTGGGACTCCATCCAATTTATCAGTTTATCTGCTAAATGCCTTGCATAAAGCTTGCCTGTAATGGATAGCAAACTCACAGGACAGTAATGTTCCGGTAAGTATGGATTCCCTTTTTAAAAAATGGGTACTATAACTACCCTAGTCCATGCTGAAGGTACCCTCCCAGTTTTATCAATCAGGGTGAACAGAGGCAAAGCTGCAGCAAGGAAGCAGATGTATATGGATTTCTTCTTGAGGACCCTGGAGAAGTTATTTTTAAAGAAGTGGTTCCTGCACTCTTGATGTGAACAGTGATAGGTATCCTCAGATAATTTCATCACAGATATAAAGTGCATAAAGACACTATGCTGGAACATAAACTCAACCTCATTGTTGGCTCATATTAGATTCTGTGCATTAGTGACAATTTTCCCTGCTTTTACTACCAGAAAAACAGCTGTGGCTGCCATAGTCTACATGTGCAATGTTCTTTCAATCTTTTTGGACAATAGAAGCCATATCTGAGATGGCTTTTGAGTCTGCCTCAGTTTGTAGATTTGGGCCTAAATCCTAAATTTGCAAGTCCTAATGGAGCAGACCCGTTGAAACAATGGCATTTATGAAAGTGCTGATTTACCATGCATCTTGATTAAATTGGTTTAACTGTAGCAGAGAGTAGGCTGACTGACTGTTTATTTCATAAGAGTTCAAGCCAGTCCACAGATAGGATTGGATATTTTATATTACATATTTCAACATTTCTTCATTACAACACTTGAAAGACATTATATCTGAAAACTAAACTGTGTCCAGGAATCATGTTGAGTGACCTACTACTATGTCCATAACCTTCAGTTTGCATACCCGATTTACTGGTGTATAGAATGTCTTGCCACAGGTAATGACATTTCATTGAGTAGTTCTGTGACCTACAGCCTCTGTATGAAAGGGGGGGAAATCATCCATATTGAAATTTTGACATTATTTTATTGATTTGTTTAAGATTCATGCTCTGTAGATTCTTTGGTTGCTCTTTCCCTTTTGTGAGGAAGCTACACTGAAGGGGCTGAAGGCGGGAGAGTGACACCTGCACAACAAGACAGTGACAGGGATGAGTGGCTGGAGAAACAAAAGAGGAGGAAGGAATGTACAGCTGCTCAGGACAGAGAAGCCCAGGAAAGAGAAATGCTCTGGAAGTAGTTCAAAGACTCCCTGAAGATCCTGGAAAGGGAGAAGGAGGAGGGTAAAGCTAAGACCCTGGTTAAGGAGGAGGAGACAGAAACAGCGGGAAAACCCAGCCAATCAGCTGTGGTGGAGGTTGGGTTTGGACAAGGTAAAAAGGGTAGACCACGTGTCTTGCCCACAGACTGGGAATGGGTTTGGATTGAAAACTCGTGGTCTGGAGATTCGGGACAAATGATGATGCCAAAGCCAGAGGCTGAAAGTTACAGGAGACGTGCACACCGGCAACACTGTTCATACTGGGGTGAGCGGGAGGCTCATGAGTATAACCGCAAGAGAAAAGAGATCTGGAAAGAGTTGGCTTGGGAGCAATGGCTGGCCAAGCTGAAGGAGGAGGAGGAAAGAACCCGGAGGATGTGTACCGGGAGGGGAGTGACCCTGAGAGAGGACTACCCCTTCAAATCCCACTGCCAGAGACGTCCTGGGCCCAAATCCAGTGCAAGTGGGAGAAGTGGGAGAACCGAGCCTCTTCGAGAAGGAGGGGAAGAAAAATGGTGGAACCAAATCTTCCCAAGACTTGAGGGAGGGTTAGATTTCTCTAAGTTTACTCCATTGTATGAATCCAAAAATAATCCGTTTGTTACTGAAGTTAAAGATGTTGAAACTGTAATCAAGAAGAGGGCCTCCATAATGATGGAAGAACAAAATAAAAGTCCAGTTTATTCTTTCAAAAATGTGTCGTTACTGAAACCTGAAGGGCGGTGTGCCTGGGAAAAGGGAGAACCCTCACACCTTTCTTCACAGATTATTCGTGGAAGCTGTAGCCCAACACATTGCTTTCCTTTTCTGCTGTGTTTTGGTTTCCTCTGATATTTAAAATCTTCCATTCCAAGATTGTGCCATATTTTTGGAATTAAATCTCTTTTGGGACCAGTGGCACACTTGCTTCAAAGCATGCATGCATAGAGCCATGGTTACAATCACATTTGCATGAAGAGAGACATTTTTAAAAGGATTCAAGTAACACCCATTCATGCTGGAGAATATCCAGCTTTGCTATGGAAATTACAAGCCTCCATATAAGCAAAACCAAATGCTCAGCAAGCCACACTTTCCCTCGCCTAGAAAAAACAAAATAAAAAAACAAAACAAAACAGGAAAAAACAGTTTGGATGAACACTCATACACTTAATCTGTTATTTATTCATTTTAATGAAAAAATAGGCAACTATTTTTTAGGGCCAGTCTGCTTGCTTCAGAGATAGAGGGTTTCTTGGTGGACTCTCTAGTGCGTTGGAAGTGAAATGTAGCCAGCTTCCATAGGAAACCTGAAAAGAATTTTCCCAGTGCTCAACACTGTTTCTAAATACAATCCGCCCCCCATGCTCACTGTTAATTGCATCTCTCTCCCTCGATTTTCCCCTAGACTCTCATTTGTAAACTACTTTGATCCATTCCCTCCAGATCATCAGCAAAGACTTTAAATAAAACTGAACCCTGTGTCCACCTCAGCCTTGTTCAGTTTTGCATTTTCTTTTGTTTATGATCCTCTGTTAGGTTTTGATCCATGTGACAGTGACAAGCTGATATCAATTCATTTTTTTCAAGTAACATTTTATGAGGCACTGTATCAAATGCTTTGCTGGACTCTAGATATATTACATACATGGCACTAATTTTGTGGCTTCACTCAGAGAAAGTAATCAGGTCAGCCTAATATGATTTGCCGTTTATAAATCAATGCTGGGGGTTACTACTTAAACTCCTGCTGGTTTCCTACCCTGCTTATATATGTTCTTACTATTTGCAGAACGTGACTATGAGAATAGTTTTACACTGTCAAATAGGTATACAGGTTAATGTGGCCGAAATATACAAAAAGGTGTTTTAGATGAATGCAAGGTAAGGTACGGTACAAAATTACATTTTAGGAAAATGATATCTCTTTTGGCATGGGTCAATGCTTTAGCTATGAAGACAGAAGACATGTTAGGAAATTCTCTCATAATATCTAAATGGATGTTAAATTTGGACTTCAGAACTCTTGAAATTGATTAATTATTTCAGGAATAGAACTATTATTTATTCAGATAGTTTTATCTGACTTTTGGCACACTAAAAGGCTTGCAATTACACATAAGTAAATAAAATGAAACTGCAAACCCATGTAAAGTACATGTACCTGGATTAATCAACCACTCATTTCTAATATTTGTTGGCTGATGTTCTAATATGTAGGAGCTACCGTATTATGTTCCTAATAACAGAGCTTCTACACCTATTCCTTGTTGTGTGTCTTGTTGTATAGGTGCATCATTTCTTGAATTGGCATCACAAAATGCATGGCAGGGGGTTGGACTAGATGGCCCTTGAGGTCTCTTCCAACTCTATGATTCTATGATTCTATGTCCCAACAATTTAAGTTTGAACAATCAAGTTATGGCTCAGTCATCAGTACTAATCAGATAGGCTAGGTCAAAGTCAATTTCAAAGTTAATTCATGGTATAGCAAGTGACAAGGTATGTTAAAAGTCAGAGTCAGAGCCTGGAAATTTATTTTTGAAAATTAAATAGTTACCGTTCTAAGGCCTATGCCCCACCCCCCGAGTAATTATTCCTGTTATCATTACTATTTTCAAAAAGTACTTCTTGCTTCTCAAACATTTCTAAAAACAGTTAGTAATTTTAAAACAGGGATTCTAAAATCTTGGATTTCCCTCACAATGTTCTTAGACTGCAGCTCCCAGAAATACTGGCCAGCACAGCTAGTGGTGTAAACTTCTGAGAGTCCAAGAACATCTGGGGATCTGAGGTTGAAAACCACTGCTTTAAAAGAAAATCAGAGTACTGCAAGCCAGTGGCCTAGGACAAAAGACAGCCTTCTCCCACCTAACTTGTCACTTTAACCCCCACAACAGATAACAAGTCAGTACAGTATATGAATAAGGTGATTAGCACTTATAAAAGTAGCAAAAGATTAGCTATGCAGCAGAATGAGTGAAGTTACCTATTGTTGAGTTATAGTCACAATGTAAAAATAATTCATTGCAAGTAGCTACTTATTTGTTACCTATTGTTAAGTTATAGTCATAATGTAAAAATAATTCATTGCAAGTAGCTACGGTACTTATTTGGAGCTATGCATTTATAAGGTCTCAGAGTGTTTAAACCAGCAAGCTCTAGTTAGTGGCCAGAATCAGAATTTGGAACAGCTCATGGTGTATTCTCCTAGATCAGTGATGGTGAACCTTTTAGAGACCGAGTGTGCAAACTGTGATTCAAAACCCCCTAATTTTTTGCAAAGTGCCAATACAACAATTTAATTTGAATATAGGTGGCTGTGAAGAGCCAATGTTGGGTGCCCACAGAAAGGGCTCCGAGTGCTACCTTTGGCACCTGTGCCATAAGTTTGCCAACACTGTCCTAGAAAAACTGTACAGAGGTGTTGCCTGAACAAAGAAACAGAGTTACTTGAAGCCATAAAAAGGCCTCCAGGAACTGAACCTGAGGACTCCCCACTCTGTTTGAGTATCTGTCTATAATATTCAAAGGTGCTACTTCTCCCATCCCATGCCCCTCCAGGGATGTGCAGCATGAGATGCTGTTCGAGAATCACATCAAGTCAAGAGTGTAAAGAAAGGGTTAAAAAGTTATCTCTGGTCCAATAATGCTGGAGTCCACATGCAGGGATACAGTCCAGTTGCAAGGAAGAACAGCAGAAAAGTGCTGGCTGTCACCTAAGTTCTTCCTAAGAAGTGCTTGATTGGGCATTGTAGGAAATGTGATACCAGACAAATGGACACTGTTCTGGTCCAAGAGGATTATTCTTACATTCATACAGCTAGTCTGAAACTGTGCATCCAGAAAGCCCCATTTTCAGTGTGAATTTTGTTTATTCTAAAATTCTTTGCAATGCCACGATCTACCGAGGATCACCCTTTTCACTTGGAACACCTACATTGCACTGCCCCTTCCAGGATGGCAAAAAGCCCTAAAACTGTTTCATAAATTGTCCCGGATCATAATGGATTTCTGATTGTCTCTGACTAACACTCATTTTAGTTAAAGAGATAACACACCTTCCTACAACTAGTCTTGACAAACCTTACATGATTTCATCTTCAGGATAAAAAATGGCATTCAAGTTGATTTTTCAGAAATATATACATGCACCGACCTATCGTGCATAATTTGCTATTTTATTTTGATTGTTTTAAATCTTGATGTATGTTGCTGCCACACTTGCACAGCCACAGGTATCTCATGATACTATCCCCGTATCCCTTTGTCCTTATCGGTGTTGTTCAGTATTTATATTTAAGATGATTTCATCAAATTTCATTGATTAGAATCTTTAAAACTTTATGTTTAAGCTCATTATACCCATTTACCATAGAAAATGAATAATAATGGTAATAATCAAAAACTCGTATTACTTAAATACTGAGAAAAGAACAAGAGCGGGAAGCATAGATATGAAAATATATGGGAAGAATTTCTGAAAGACAAGGGTTATAGTTACAACACATCTTGCTGAGCAAGAACCATTATTCAGATGTGTGGAACTTTCATAGATGTTGCTGGACAACAGTTCTCATTACCTGAGCATTGACCAGATTGACTAGGACTGATTAGAGATGGAGGCCAGCATCTGGAGAGTCACAGTCTCCTTGCCCCTCCTAGGATCCATTTGGAGAAAATTATGAAATAACCTAGCTATGTTTAGCCCAGTAATGGACGGTGACTGTCTCCTTCTTCAGATTTCTGTGGAAGAAACAGGCCAGTTTTCATGCAGAATTGTAAGTCCTAGGTTTTCTCAGAGTAAATTATACTCTGGTAGACCTCTAGGTAGTGGGGCGGCTAAAAAATCTGGTGAATAAATAAATAAATAAATAAATAAATAAATAAATAAATAAATAAATAAATAAATAAATAAATAAATAAATAAAAGTTTTCATGGAGACTGATGGCTCTAATAACAGAGGGGTGGTGCACTGTAAGCTGCCTTGGGTCCTTTTCCAAGGAGAAAGGCAGGGTAAAAATACTCTAAAATAAAATAAACTTGGTCTAGGTTTTAGTCTGAATTCAAAAGCTATCCTGAGCCCTATATGTTCAGCACCATGGATAGCTCCACAGTCTAAAACCCAGAGCAGATGTGTTACCCCTCTGACACTGAAAGCACCAGACTCCATTGAGTGTCTCATCTAGGCCCATCAGTAACTGTCCTTTTTAGTATACAAGATCTCTTCTTGCAAACTGGAAAAATGTTTTGTGCACAGATCAGAGGGCAAGGGGTTCATCCCTGATTTTGTCAGTTTGAAAGTATTTAATGTTCCCTTTTTCTCTCCTTACTGACAGGCCATTATTCACACTTGTGAAGTGTGGGGAAGCATATTCTCAATAACAGAAGCAGCCCTTGTACAACACTTTGTATGCAGATTTATGGATCCAGCACTGCTCTGCTTACCCCTTACTTACCCCTCAGCTCTCTTCAGCTGGAATACATGGGTCAAAGAGGGGAGACTATTTCCAGGAACATATCAGGAGAGGTGTTGACCACCACTAATATTTCACCCGCAAAGCTTTCCTGTGAAAGACCCATCTTCCATCAGGAAGGCAGGAGGGGGCAGAAGAGTTGTTTTGTTGTCCCTCCATGGACATTTTACAAGAACCCCAATGCTCCTCAGCAAAACCTTCCAGGGGTTAAAGAGAAAGATAGAAGGGACAAGAGACAAAGGGAGGAATAAAGTCAAAAAAATGTGCCGTGAAGCTTCTTGCAGCAAAATGCAGAGAAAGTCATTTCCAACTTCTTTCATCTCAGAGATGAAGCCACTAAATAAAAGGGCAGTGCAGAACACAAGGGCTTTTAATCTGTCTCATCTCCTTCATAATAACTGCAAATTTTCCCTGGGCTCCTGGGAGTGAGCCTCTTTCCTCTGTCTTTGCCTTATCTCCCCCCTCCATATTTCACAGCCGGCTCAGCTCCCCTCACTCGGCTGCCCCCGGCCTAGTCTCTGCGAGGCCTGTGGGAGCCGCCAGCTCCTAGGGCCTCATTGTTCCCGGCTTGGGAGGAAGCTCAGAGAGGGAATTGAAGGCAAGTCAAAGGGAAACGGCATCATTGCTGCTTCATTAATGGGAGCCTTTCAGCGGCAAACATATCAGAGAGAGGTCTTTTCAGAGGCAGTAATTAGCAATTTGGAGCCTTCCCCCCTCAGGAGATGCAGCTGTGATCTAACGAGCAGGAGCAGCACTCGCCTCCTTTTACACTTCATATTTATTGTTTTTCATTTTCTCCATCTTCCTCCCATTGTCCAGACTCCTCCTCGTTACCAGATAAGGCCCTTTTCTTAATCGCTCTCTTTTAATTCTTCATTAATGATAATAACTTTCTCTGGTATGTGGAGAGGAGTTAATCTTTCCTGGGTATTGAGAAGGACAGAGCAGAAAGAGAGAGGGAGAAAGAAGGAAGGAAGAAGTGATGGATGCTGGGCCAAGCGTCAGCTGCACTTCTGGCTTATTCCTTGCTGCCCTGAAGAAGTTTCCAAAGTGTTTGGATACAGGATTATCAGAAACTCTTATAGCTAACTTCCTGACTCAGAGGTGGTTTTGCTGGCCCACACCAGGTTCAAACATGACACTTGAGGGGAAAGCTGGTACTGTACTTGAAGCCAAAGAAGGAAGGGGCACTTGGGTGGCTCTGTAATAATGCTTTGGTTTAATTGGTAGCCACCATAACTTTGGCTTGCTCCCACAATATATAGATACCAAGCATTTCAGGACATTCTGTAGGTCACTGACCATCCTTTACAATGCTTCCTCACTAAAGAGCTTTGTACCAAGAGCACAAACATGATGGGCTATGTCTCCCTTCCTCTTTGGCCATTTCCCCCCAAATATACACTGTGCCCACCTGTATCGATTCACACGTTTGGGATGCACATGCTGTTGACTATGCCAGCAGCCAGGATCTTTTAGTGTCATCTGATTCAGTTAGTAACTTGCTCTACATTCCCCCAGGTCCATTTATTGGAAGATGCTGTTGTCATACCTGATGCCAGTCTCCTATACAGCCCAATCCAGCTCTGTGGAGTCCGTCCTTAGACCCTCCTGCTGGCTCTTTCCCCTCCAAAAGAAAACACAGTCTTTCAAAATTAGCCAGAGGCATTAAGATATCTCTTTAGCAATGCCAAGTCCTCTAGCTGTGATGCTCACCCGTCCCATGTATGGGATGTCAAAAGGAAAGGGACATGTTCATCTGGCCACAATGCCTGCCAAGCCCTGTCTAGCTAATAGACAGCTCCCTGGCAAAGAGGAGGTTGTAGTGGATGAACCGCCGCAGGATGGAACTGCCGTGGGAGGGGGAGAGAGCCGTTTGACAATCTCTTCCGAATTATAAACATATCCTCTTTAAATACATTTCTAAGGATAACATTTGTATTACGGTGTCCTGTGGTTGCTGATAGGGCCTTGCTTATCGCCTTGGTCTCTCCTCTTTTCTCTGTGCTCTGCTGGGAAAGGATTCTATCTGGATCGGAGCTGGCAATCCTCCACTAGGCAATTGTTTCAGTCCCGAGGAAAAATTAATTTCTGCCTATCATTAATTGAGAGAATTGTGTGGAAAGCTAGCAGAGGGTTGGAGAGGGAGGGAGATCGTGTTATTAACAGTGTCCCTTTCATAACCAAATACCCTGATTTCCATCAGCAAGATGAGAGACTCATTACAGCCGGAAGGTGATTAGAGAACTTGGAGTAGCTATCAGGCTATGCAGCAAAGTGGTGGGGAATTTGGGAGGCACTTCCAGCACCATCCATTCCATCATATTCTATAAGGCATCTCCCTATGTTCCTAGCCAAGCTGACCCCTCTTCAGTCACTGCCCAAGGCTTCTTTATTGAGGGCAGGGGAGGCATTTCAATAATAGGATGCACACGTTGCAAGCACAAAGTGTAGGTTGAATCCTTGTCATCTCAAAGGAGAGCTGCTAAAACTTTCTGCCTGAAACTGTGGAGAGCCACTGCAAGTTTGTGTCAACTAGTTGGACCAATGGCCTGACCGAGGACTAGGTGATATCATATACTGGACTACTGCAATGCTCTCTACATGGGGCTGCCCTTGAGGTTGATGCGGAAACTCCAGCTGACCCAGAACACAGCAGCCAGATTGCTGACTGGGACTATAAAATATGATCATATATCCCCAGCGCTGGTCGCCCTGCATTGGCTTCCAGTTCAGTTCCGCATCGACTTCAAGGTTTTAATTTATTATTATTATTATTATTATTATTATTATTATTATTATTATTATTATTATTATTATTATTATTATTATTATTATTATTATTATTATTATAAACGGTTTAGGACCTCGCTACTTGTCAGAGCGCCTTCTCCCACTGAAAACCACCCGTAATACCTGATCCTCCCAGTCTAGGCGTTTGAGGCAACTGACACCACGAGAGGCCCGAAAGGAAAAAACAAGAAATAGGGCCTTTTCCACCGTTGCCCCTCGCCTGTGGAATAACCTTCCACCAGACATCTGCCTGGCCCCCTCTTTGGCTGCCTTTAAAAAACTATTTAAAACTTGGTTATTTAAGCAGGCATTCCCTTAAATATAATCTAGCTTCAGTGTCCACCCATTAAATCTTGATTTTAACTGATTAGCCTGCCAATAATAATGCATTGTTTTATGTCACTTTAATATTAATTTTATTGTGTTACTATTTTATGGTTTTATTGTATGAAATTAATTGTTGTAAACTGCCCAGAGTGACCTCGCTGCCAGATGGGCGGTATAAAAATCCAAGAAATAAAGAAATAATAAATAAATAAATATACACAGAACATCAATAGAAGCTGAAATCAGTTTGTTAGCATTCCAGAGATAAGAACTAGGCAGAACGATGTGACTGAGCAATCTGGAGGTCACTCATTTATAGGGTCACCTAGAAACCAGTTTACCTGTGATTCAGGCTCTGATAAGAATATCCAAGAATATAAGAGCAATATCCCCAAATGCTAAACATAGGGTGCTAATCCTTGCCTGGATTAGGAACTGGATATGAAACAACTGACTGGTTTAGAATTGGGAAAGGAGTACGACAAGGCTGCATACTGTCACCTTGCCTTATCTAACTTCTATGCAGAGTACACCATGAGAAAGGCAGGTCTGGATTAATCACAAGCCGGAATTAAGATTGCCGGAAGAAATATCAACAACCTCAGATACGCAGATGATACTACTCTAATAGCAGAGAGTGAGGAGGAATTAAAGAACCTCTTAATGAGGGTGAAAGAAGAGAGTGAAAAAATGGGCTGAAGCTCAACATCAAAAAAACTAAGATCATGGCCACCGGTCCCATCACCTCCTGGCAAATAGAAGGGGAAGAAATGGAGGCAATGACAGAGTTTATTTTCTTGGGCTCCTTGATCACTGCAGATGGCGACTGCAGCAACGAAATAAAAAGATGCCTGCTTCTTGGGAGGAAAGCAATGGCAAACCTAGATAGCATCCTAAAGAGCAGAGACATCACTTTGCCAATTAAGGTCAGGATAATCAAAGCTATGTTTTTTCCAGTAGTGATGTATGGAAGTGAAAACTGGACTATAAAGAAGGCTGATCGCCGCAGAATTGATGCTTTTTTGCTGTAGTGCTGGAGGAGAGTCTTGAGAGTCCCCTGGACTGCAAGGAGATCAAACCTATCCATTCTGAAATAAATCAACCCCGAATGTTCACTGGAAGGACAGATTTTGAAGCTGAGGCTCCAGTACTTTGGCCACCTCATGAGAAGAGAGGACTCCTTGGAAAAGTCCCTGATGCTGGGAAAGATCGAAGGCAAAAGGAAAAGAGGAAGACAGAGAATGAGATGGTTGGACGGTGTCATCAATGCAACCTATATGAATTTGACAAAACTCCGGGAGGCAGTGGAGGATAGGAAGGCCTGGCGAGCTCTGGTCCATGGGGTCACGAAGAGTTGGACACGACTGAACGACTGAACAACAACAATCCTTGCCTCCCACAATTGATGGGACCAGCTTTGGCAGTGTCAGATATCTGCATAATTCCAGATTCCCTATTTTATGAGTGCTGTGTTGGAATGGCTGTATCAATTCATGTCATGGGCTGCTCATGGGGCAACCTCAATTGAGCTGGGTTGATTCAGTGCAAGGGGCTACACTGCTCTTTAACTGGCCTTAAACAGACCCAGGGTTAACACTTGGATATACCAACGGGTCTGTCCTGACCCCGCCTGCATTCTGTTCATGTCTATAACCCTCTGGTCCAGGGTTAATTTTTAACTTGTTTATTCTAAGTGGTATTAGTATTGCAGACAGAAGGATTATACTGCCTCTGTGATGCAGTGCTAAAGTCAATCAGTTTATTTTTAAAAAATTAAACAGGAAAGCAATTTGTACAGTAGGCATAATTGCTGATTTCCCAATGGAACAGCATACCACACCACCTTAAACACATCATGAAGACATCAGTGGAGGGAATGCCCTTACACAAAGAATACAGTGATATGGATGTTCCCACAAGAATAATTCCTCAAAGAAAAGTGTGAGATCCCTCTGTATTTTGAATAGCATTGTGTAGTTCAGACATTTTAAATCTACGGGTATTTGCATCACGTTAGAGCTGGAGTAATTGGAAGAGTGTACTGAAATGTAGTCACACCCTAACATAACCTGGAGGAATAATTACCAATTTTACAAGCAACATTTTCTCCCCCAAAATGGCATGTCCTAGTATGATAAAGTCAATAAATGTACCTTAAAATTGGCATTTGGGTGGTTCTTTATAAATTGCCAATGCACCATTGGTGGTTCATCAAAATTGCCACACTGAGTTAGTTATATAGCAAAAGGTTTATTAAAGACAGATAGAGATACAACACAGAACACATACAGTACAGAAAATAGGTTAGTAGACATCTTAGCTTAAGGGTCCAAGGGCTCCTTAAGGTTCCAAGACATAGCACAGGCCAGACGGTTCGATCTGCCCTGCTGTCCTGGACCCCCGACTAAATGGCTTCTGATGATGGTTATATACTCTTTTGCATGGTGTATGATCTAAGACTGATGTATTCTGTATGCCCCTACACGTGCCTACATGTGCTTTCATGTGCTTGTTCATCAGCTCATGTTCTTGGCTTATAGCCATTTGGCCATCAAAGCCTAGAATGACCTGACCCTATTTCCTAGTTCAAAGTTGGTTCCTTATTCCTGGCTAACCGCCATATGTTGCTCTCAGCAAATTGACACCTCCGCTCTGTAAGATAGTGCCAACAGTCTTAGAGGATGGGTCACCGTGACCATAGTCATGTCTCCTACTTCCTAGCTTGGCTTCATTCTAGCTAACCACAAAATATTTGCTGCTCTTCATAGACTGGCACCCCCGCAATGTGCTTATGGCAAGCCTTGGCTGTTATGCCAAGTTTTGCTGGGTCATTTTGATCCTATACCTTGTCAGCATATTTGGGTCTGTTAATATTTTAATGCTTTTAATATATTTTGATTTTTTCTCATGCTAATAAATCCTTATCAGTTGCAACTGGTGAAAATGTTTGAAGACATTGTGAAACTAACAAAAAATGTCCTGGTTTTTTGGTCTTAGATAGAAATTACTACAGAATTTCCCAGTCTCGTTAGTTACATCAGAGGTACACACAAAAGTCTATTCCAAATTACATCAATGTGGATTTCACCTGTCTTATTGTAAAGCAACATGGAATAGCAGCCAGTGAAAGCCTGTAGTGGAGTATCTTTTCTTGTACAATAACTGTAGAAGATGGAAAACATACCACTGCAGAGCGGTGGTTCCCAACCTCAGGTTCCCAGATGTACTTTGAATGCAACTCCCAGGAATACTGGCTAACACAGCTAGTAGTAAAGGGAGTTTTAGACCACGAACATCTGGGGACCTCAGGTTAAAGAACCACTGCTGTTATTATGCCCCAACAAGTCAACCCTGACTTATGGTGACCCAATGAACACGTGATCTCCCAAGTGCCCTGTCCTCAACTGCCTTGCTCAGTTCTTGTAAACGTAAGTCTGGGGCTTCCTTTAGGACCGTATCTGATCTTCCTCCTTTCCTACTCCCTTTCAGCTTTTACAGCATTGCTGTTTTCTCCAGAGAACCTTGACTTCTTATAAGATGCCTCAGCCTCAACAGTTTTGCCTCCACAGATAGTTGAGGTTTGACTTGATCTAGGGGACCCACTTGTTCATCTCTCTGGCAGCCCAGGATATCCACAAAACTCTCCTCCAGTACATTTCAAACAAATAGTTTCCTCCCTCAGTCTGCTTTCTTAACCCTCCTGGTTTCACACTTGTACATGGTGATTAGAAATACAGCAGCGTGGATGATCTTGGCCTTGGTCTCCAATGACACATCCATAGATTTGATGATCTTTTCTAATTCCTTCGTTGCTGCCATTCTCCATCTCATTCTTCTGATTTTGTGGCTGCAGTCTTGGTTTGGATTGATGACTGAAACAAGGTACTTGTATATAAAATTGCTAATTATTTCAGTTTCTTCATTGTCACTGCTACAGTTATGTCATTCTTCTGCATTCACCGTTGATGTAGAGGACCCAAATTTGATGAAAGTTGGCATTGCCTGACTAAGTAGTTTGTAGACTAATAAAATACACACATTGAATCAGGGGAATTTGGTGAGTTAACACCTAAGTACGTTCTGTTCATTAAACGGGTCTACCTTAGTTGCAACTTATTTATAGATCCCAGCCATTGTTAATTCTTAATAGATGTCTAACAGGAAATGTCAGAAAATCCTAACAATATATAATAGTACACCTCAGAGGCAAACTTTCAGTGAATGTTCACATTTTGTTCTGTGTTCTAGTATTTACAAAAGGAGTGGAGAACCTAAGGTGTTCAGACAACAGCTGTCCTCAGTTCTGGACACTGGTTATGATGGCTGTAACTCAAGAAAGCTGAGACCAACAACAGCTGAAGGATCACAGGTTCCCACCCCTAATTTACCAGCACAGAACAGAACAAATTTTAAAATGGCAAAGGTCTGAATAAGGCATATGCAATATGTATATATATTGAAAATCCAGCATTTCTAATAGTCACAACTTTGAAAAATGCTGATTTTTCAATATATTAACTGCATTTCATTTTTGCTACCAGTCTCATATTCTGATTCTACAATTCTCTGCTTTCAGGGGCATGGTGGCTCAGTGGGCTAGAGCACTGAAAACTGTTGGCTGCAAGGTTCACAGCGCAGCAGTTTGAATCCCAGGTGCCACACAGTGGAGCGAGCTCCCGCTGATGAGCCCAGCTCCTGCCAACCTAGCAGTTCGAATTCATGTAAATGCAAGTAGATAAATAGGTACCGCTGTAAAAAGTGGGAAGGCAAAATAGTGCTTCCTTGCAGCCATGCTGGCCATATGGCCACGGACTTGCACAACTCTGGTTCTTCGGCCTGAATATGGAGATAAGCACCGACCCTAGGGTCGGACACGACTAGCACGCATGTGCAGGGGGGAACCTTTACCTTTACATTTTAGGATTCTCATGGATACCTACCTGACCACTATGGGAAACAGGTCTCTGGTCTAGTTAGGTCTGCCATCTTCTAGTGCGGCTCTTATTATGTTCTTATGGCTTAAACTGAGCTTGGAAAAGTTATTCTGAATTTCTGTGGAAGCTGTTGCGGCTGAAGCGTAGAATAAAATCCATAGATAAAGAAGTAAACCAGTGGTATCTGTGAGAATAGTAAAGGTACCTGTGACATATGGTAAGACCACCTTTTGCTGTCACAAGCCCCTCTTTACCTCACCTTGGACATCTGTCCATAGGAGATGAGAATGCACTGCAAATGAGGTAGAAAGATGTATCAATTTTAGGCAAAGTTTTTAGAGAGGCCAGTCAAGAGTATTGTATTGTGTTAGTTAATGCCTGGGAGGCCCGAGATTAAATCACCACACAGTGAGGAAATTTATTGGGTGGCCCTCAGACCAGTACACTGCCTCAGACTGACCTATTTTACAGAGTTGTCATTAGAACAAAATGAGGAGGAAAGCTCTCTGTTCCACCTTGAGCTCAGTAGGGAAAAGGAGGGATATAAATGTAATAAACAAGTAAATAAACAATGAGTGTCGGTTCTGAAAAGAAGCAGAATATCTTGGTGTGAAGTTCTCGGTGGCCTTATATGAGTCATAATTATTGTGACTATGTCCAGCACAACATGAACCTGACTGAGAGTTGCAGTACTGGAGGGGCTGTATGATGCTCAAATTAAAAAAAAAAGAATAAGAAAGTAAGACAGAAATAGGGAGGAGACAGATTCAACCTATAGCTAGCCTGACATGATGCAGATATAGAAAGAAAATAACATCAAAATTGAGAACGTGGCTCATGGGAAAAAGTAAGGAAGAAAGATTATTAAGGAACTGTATTTAAAACAGTCAAATGATTGTCAAAATTAAAAATAAAATAAAAATGATTCAGAAAAAAACTGTATATTTAATAAATACATTACCGAGACCTCAGCTTATTGCTTAAAAGGAATGAAGGACAAGGGGAATGGAACCAGCCTGACTTTTGGGGGCAGTGCATTCCAAAGCATGGGAGAAGCTACTGAGAAGCCTCTTTCTGATCAAGTGGTGGTTCTTTTCACAGTTGCTGCTTTTTAATGTAGCCTGCTCCCATTATGAGTGCCTTTTCACTTAACTGTTGTCCTCTATTGATTTTTGACAGGAATGGAAAACTGCCTGAGGACTACCTTGTGTATTTTTTTCAAAATGGTATTTCAGAGTGTGATGCTGAAAATCAGTGGAATAAAATACTTCTGCCTTTGTGGCAACAATCCAAGGCCCCTCTCCCAAAACATGCCCCCTTAAATGTAGACAAAGAGCCTGGATGCAAACAAGAGCAACTCAAGGCTGTACGCTGAATCAGATTTCATTAAGCATGCAATGACTTGAAAGTCAAGTTACCTCTGGACAAGACAATTGCTCTACCTTATTCACAATGTTTTCCCATTGCTCTGTCCCTAGTTGTGTTCCAACACAAAAGCTTGTTCATAGACAAAATTGCTGCATCATGTCTTTTAATTCGTAGTACTAGAAGCCCTAAATCTGAAAACATATTAAACTAAGACAACCCCTTCCGACTCTCTGTTCCTTTATCTCCCATCTGCATTTCTCTTAACTTGGCTCCTTTCTGGTACAGTATCTGCAAGCCAAAGACAGGAGTCTGAGAGATGGATCTTATGAAGACTGTAGACAAGGCAGAGGAGAACATGGATTCACATGCCTTCATCCATGTGCCCCCTTCAGTATAATGAACCTCTTAGTCATCTGTGAGTGATATTCAAGCAAGGTCTTCTTGATGGTGGCTCTCAGAATGTGCAACTCCTTCATGGGGGAACCTATCATTCACCTAAGATTGGTTAAAAATAAAATCTGTTAATTCCAAGTCACTTTTAATGTGTGATTTGAAGAGCGTTTTTTAAAAGATGTTTTATACATATTGGTAACCCCCACAAATATTGCTTCCTCTTGATTCTCCAAATTATTGTTTGCTTCAATTTTTTTACTTTAAAACGTTTTCGTGTAGGTAGCTGTTCCACTAGAATAATAAATGGTTGCACTATTATAATAACAAGCCACACTGGTTATAATTCTAGAAGAAAGGTGAAACAGAAAGAATAAAGGAAATAGAAAGAATAAAGGGTGCCAAAAACTCCATAAATCTAGTTCGGCCAATCCTGGGCAAGGCCACCGAATACGCTCTAACCATCGGCCCTCATGGCCGATCAAGGGCTTACTTCGGACACCTTGAGCCAAAAAAAAACCAAGCCCAGGGCGAGACTTTCGCCTAGAAAATGCTTTTGCAAGAAGCAACCGGGAGGATCTTAGGGGCCAGAAACACAAAGGAAGGGGGGGGAGAGAAGTGCGGAGCGGCACAAATTAGACAGAGATGGAAATACCGGGAGGGCGAAGAAGCGCGGGAGTTTGGCGGTGGCGGTGGCGGGGGGAGCAAAGTCCAAGGAGGAGGCCTTCGGTTAGTAGGGTTCAGACCAATCTCCCTCCTCGCCAGCACTTTCCGTTTTTAAAAAATAAATAAAAAAGGAATGATGGAGAAGGGGAGAGAGTCAGACAAGTTTAATGATGTGTGTTCAAAGCTCAGATTGGAAAAATGACAGAGAAAAGCAGCCTGTTTCGGCTCTAATAAATTGTTCTCGGCTGTAAGAGGCGCCTGTCGCGGCATTAATACAGGCCCCTAATACACGGGTCAGGGTTAAGTAATTTTCTCCGGCAACTTAAGCGAATAATGAAGCTGGCAGCGGCGGGCGCGGCGGCGGGAGAGATGGCCCAGGCCGCGCCGGCACTTTGTCTTCATTTATTATGCCAGCTCTCATGATTTGAGTCCCGGCGGCGGCGGCGGCGGCGGCAGGAAGCCTCTCCACCGAGGAGATATCGCTTCATTTCGGCCAGGTAATGAAAGCCGAGACGGAGGGAGGGGAGGATAAACCAATTTGTGGGCTGACACGGGAAGGAGTGATTTGCGAACCGGCGGAGAGGGAGGGCCGGCGTCCGAGGGGGGGGAGGAAGGGAGCCCCCCCCGGGGGGGCACAGCCCAGAGGCGCGCCTCCAAGCCCTGCCTAGGAGGACACGGGCGCGGAGCGGAGGAAGGAAGGAGGAGTGGTAGGAGCAGCGTCGCCGCAGGGGGATAGCATCTCTCTGGGGGCTTAAGCGAAACCCCCAAAGCTGAGAAAGTTTGGGAGGGTTTTTTTTTGGGGGGGGGTACAGTTTTGAGACTCTCGGCAAGCAGTTGCATTGGTTAGCGGCCAGAGAGATGGTTTCTGGGAGTTGTAGTTCTCCCCCACATTTTTTTTTTCTCGGAATAGGTTAGTCTAAAACAATCCACCAGTAAGGTGCCTGGTTCATCTGCGCAAGGATCCCAAGCAAAATCCAAAGAAACGAAACGAAACGAAACGAGACAAAAACGTTTCACCTTAAAAGACTATGATATGTTAATATAAGCTCATATTAAAATATTGTAGTCTTTAAGGTGCGACGTTTTTGTTTCTTGTTTTTTTTTTTACTTGGAATCCTTGCACAGACGAACGCGGCCACCCTTATTAGAGTTGGTATAGGTGGGATGAGGTGGGACTAAATATAGCATCACATCTTTGAGCATTAAGTACCTACTGCACTGGATATGTTTCCACCATAAAATGACAGATGGAGGGGGAGTGCCCAGTGAAGAAGAGACCCACACCTCCAATAGTTTGTGTCCCAGCCTGGAATCCTGTTACCATGAAGGAAAATTGGGTCTATGCTGTAGATATAGCTATCTAACACCTATTACACTTACCATACCTGATTTATGGATGTTTTCATCTAGATTTTGTGGAAATCAAAACTCCTGAAACTGAGGAAGAAGGAAAACATGTGGGAAGTGAATTGCTGATCCATGGCCTTCTCTAGAACAGATCGTGTGCCCCTGAGATGTTGCAGGCATGTACATTTCACGAGCCAGGGAGATTTGGGTTTTGTTGTGTCATTTAGGGTGTGATCAGATCACTGTAAAGATGCCAGTCTGATTTCCGCAGAAAAGGACAGTTTGCAGGGGACCTCTCCTTAAAAATAACTTTTCCATCTGCCCGGGAATTGCTCCAGCCCAACCCCAAAAAGAAGTAGATCACAATGGACCACTGCACATGAAGTCCAGAATATGATCTATTTCCCTGTGTGATCACACCCTTACTTTCTAGCACGGTTCAATCCAATAATTCCTGCAGTGCAGGCAGGAGGGAACAGTTAAAGTGAAGGGGAAAGTAGCATGTTATTGGGACAGAAAATAAAAATAGCATTTCCATTAAGTTTGCAAATCTTTTTAGGTGCACTGATTGATTAGATTTTTTTAAAAAAATATTGATGGGACATTACCTTTTCTGGTACTTAAATGTTTTAAAACAGTTAGCTAGTGTTTGGGAGTATGTCTTTAGGTTGGATAATCTAAACATTAAAATAACCCCCTCCAAAAATGGAAGGAAGGAAGGGCATGTTAGAAAAGCCTTATTGTAGAGCATATATTTATTTATTTGACTTTTATACCACCCATCTAGCGCTAAGGCTGCTCTGGGCGGTTTACAACATAGAATATATAGACCATTCTATATTTCTACATGGACCATGGTATATTTCAACATATGTAAGGGGGACAATGTGTTATGTTTGAATTGTTGTTCCCGTCACCTCTATTCTTGGGTCCTGTCAAGGAAATAGATTTCCAACTCAAAGGATAATGTTCCTCTGTCACTTTCGGGCCTGGAATCTCTGTTTTTTTCAAGGTGTCATTTGATTCCAGTGCCAGGGAAAGATGACTGTGGTGGAATCAAGACATCACAGGATGAAATAGGTCATTAACAGACATTGGTTAAATGCCTGTACTGCATTTTTACTGCAGTGGTTAAATGCCTGTACTGCAGCTATAATTATGCTCAGTTGCTCACGACCTAGGGTTCAATCCCAGGTAGCAGGCTCATGGTCGACTCAGCCTTCCATCCTTCCGAGGTCAGTAAAATGAGTACCCAGATTGCTGGGGGGGGGCAATGTGTAGCCTGTATACTGTAATTAAAATTGTAAACCACCCAGAGACTACTTGAAGTGGTATGGGGTGGTATATAAGCAGAACAGTTTTTCTCAATGGAAAGCACTAGTCTAAAAGAGACAGAAAAACATACTGGAAAATAGACTGATTTTGAAATAGTTATTTCTTTGTCTTACAGGTCCCAGAATCACCAGGGAGATTCTGGCAGTTGTAGTCCAAAATGATTTTTTAAGGAGGCAGCTGTGTTCATCTTTTGCAGCAGAAGTACCCTGTTTCCCTGAAAATAAGACCTTCCCAAAAATAAGCCTTGGCAGGATTTCTATGCATTTGTTAAATATAAGTCCTACCCTGATAATAAGACCTAGTGATGGGCTTGGCTATGGTTGTGTGCAGGGCTGACATTCAAGCATATTATACTTAATAAAATAAGACATCCCCTGAAAATAAGCCCTAGTGTGTCTTTTCGAGAAAAAAATAAATATAAGACAGTGTCTTATTTTCGAGGAAACACGGTAGAGTCCTGTGCACCTGAAGGAGAAACAGGTTTCATTTGGCCCATGCTTTTGTCGATTTCAGCCTACTTCTCCAGATAGATCTGAAAAGTCCAAAATGTATGGTAATTCTTAAGAGGATATGTTTTGAAGGAGAGAGATGCTGAGGGGGGTGAAAGGTGAGCTAAGGTCAGATGCCGAGCTTGAGGGAAAAGATTGAAATTAAGACGGTTACTCCACATCCATTCTCGTCTCGGGAGGAAGTTCGTTGCGTGTTGATGTCGGTTGCGGTCATGTGGTCTTCTTCCGGTTCTGTCCCTGTTCCCATGCATGCACGGGCATGATGGATGATACCGGCATGACTGTTACCGCATGTCCTCGTTCTGTGATGAGATGTGAATTTCCATGCCTTTGTTCTCCAGTTTTTTTTTCAGTCCCACCTTCCGTTTTTTGATGTTTTGATTCTCCGAAGCCTTGCCTTCAATGCGTTACAGAGCTAAGATTGAGGCATTTGTCTTTTAATCTCTCTGCACTACGTTGCTGACTCCATAGGGAATGTATTGGCGAATGGCACTTTGCACTCCTGCCACTAGATGGAGAACAGCACGTTGCGTGATGAGCCTTACCTCACGGGCACACATCTTAGAATGAGAAGCGTGACAAGCAGATTCCCGAGGCCAGGGAAGGGAATATCTCATCCCGCTTAAATCGCAGTTCAGGGGGTGTGGTCGGGATGAACTCCCCTCATCCCGCAATGGACGTGTGATTAGATTACTTCATACTGGTCCCAAGCGGGACCGTGAACAGCGATGAGATAGACGTGAAGTATCAGCCTAAGTGTAATAAAACGAACTTAAAGGGGCACATGAAAATGTGGTCTAACCTTAGTCTCATCACATCCTAAGAGTCTTGTACTTCCATTGTAATTAAACTTTCAGTGTAAATTTACACTGTAAGAAAAAATACCCAGTGTGGCATAGTGGATAGCGTGATAGAAAGCTTGGGTTGAAATCCCTGCTCAGCGATGGAAATTCTCCGCAAGTTTGGAACTGGTAAAACCACTTCTTAAATCTCTCATCTTGGAAATCTCTCATCATTAAGGTTGCTATTAATGTATTTGATTCTGGCTTGATGGCAGATAACAGTCTATAAGACATCCCTCCATGTGGTAAAAACCAGAGAAGATTGTGAAGAGCTCCAGAAGGATCTCTCCAAACTGGGGGAATGGGCTACGAAATGGCAAATGCATTTTAATGTAGCCAAATGTAAAGTAATGCATATTGGGGTGAAAAATCAAAACTTTATCTATCAACTCATGGGCTCTGAGTTATCCGTGACAGATCAGGAAAGAGATCTTGGTGTGTTGGTGGACAGCTCCATGAAGGTGTCTACCCAATGTGTGGCAGCGGTGAAGAAGGCCAATTCCATGCTAGGGATTATCAAAAAGGGGATTGAAAATAAAACAGCCAACATTATAATGCCATTATACAAAACAATAGTAAGGCCACATCTGGAGCATTGTGTACAATTCTGGTCACTGCATCTCAAGAAAGACATAGTGGAACTGGAAAAGGTGCAGAAGAGAGCGACCAAAATGATTACTGAGTTGGGGCACCTCCCTTATGAGGAAAGGCTAAAACATTTGGGGCTCTTTAGTCTGGAAAAGAGGCGCCTGAGGGGGATATGAAACCAGGGCATGAGTAAAGTGGATAGAGGGAAGCTCTTCTCCCTCTCACAAAATACTTAGGGGACATGCACTCAAATTGAGGGCTGGGAGAGTAAGAACAGACAAAAGAAAATATTTTTTCACCCAGCGCGTTGTTAGTCTATGGAACTCCCTGCCACAGGATGTGGTGATGGCATCTGGCTTGGATGCCTTCAAAAGGGGATTGGACAGATTCCTGGAGGAAAAGTCCATCACAGGTTACAAACCATGATGGAGATGTGTAATCTCCAGGCTTAAAACCAGGGTACTTCAAGGACCAGATGCAGGGGAGTGGTATCAGAAGACAGATATCTAGTCTCATGCGCTCCCAAAAGCATCTGGTGGGGCCACTGTGAAATACAGGAAGCTGGACTAGATGGGCCTTTGGCCTGATCCAGCATGGCTCTTCTTATGTTCTTATGTTCTTATGTATTGAAATTTTAAAAAATCCACTTTATCAGTGCTGGTTCAGGATTTCATTCACCTCTAATTCACCTCATTCACCTCTAATTCTAGAATAAATATTTCCAGACCTCACTGTAGTTCAGCTATCAGCTCTTGCCTTCAATTAGTCTTCTCTCTTGCTGGTGATTTTTTTAAAGCAATGCAAGAATACGAACAGCACAACAATTGAGTGTTTTAACATGGTAACAAGTATCTGCAGTTCATTGCTTCTTCACTATATCATTGCTTGCTTCATTATAATTGACAACAAGAAGGAACTTCCTTGGATCCTGCAAGAAAAAGAGTTGAGATAAACACACACACACACACTTTAAACGATAATTTCCCAAAATCCTGTTGGGCTTAACATTGTGATATTTTGTGATATTACAGTAGTTGTATTCCTGGTTGAAACCACTGGCTTGAAAGCACTGCATTGTTCTATAACACACTACAGAGGAGAACAGATGTGTAATGTGTGTGTTGTGTCGTGACCCACCCTTTGTGACTCCACATCTATGGAGTTTTCTTGGCAGGAATACCGGAGTGGTTTGGCAGTTACTACTCCAGGTGCCTACAGTACCTGGTATTCCTTGGTGGTCTCCCATCCAAGTACTAACCAGGCCTGACCCTGCTTAGCTTCCGAAATCAGGCAAGATCGGATGTGCTTAGGGCATCTAGGCCTTATATGATCTGTTTCTTCTTTTTCACAGCACTCCAAAACCTGCTGACCAGAACTGGGTATGTAGGGGACACACACATATAGAATTAAAAATTGTGATGTCTCTATATTTGTTTTTTGTCTACCAAAGCTGAATGGAGATCATAAAAACCTTCTCCTTCCCACCCCCTCCCAAAATATTCCATCCCACAAAATTTACTACTGCTTATCCTAAATCTTTTTCATTTTATCTCCACATCATAGCAGACAGAGAACAGAACATCATTTTGTTTTCGATCTTTTTAGACACCTAGAAGTCATGTGGCTTTTGTCATATGATTTTATTATGATTGTGTATTTTATGTGAGCAACCCAGAATAGTGCTATGACACTAATGGGACTGTTAAATAAAATTAAAGTAGTAAAGAAAGAAATAGTAACTCTTATAATCTGTTAAAAACATTCAAGGATCTGTCAATTAAAATAAATCTATTTTCTGTCTGCTGTTGGATTGCTTTGCCATTTCCAAATATTGATGCATTTTTGAAGAAAACTGCTGTTCCTTATGCCACAAAATCCAATGCTACACAAAATAGTATGCTAGATTGTTTTGTATCTTTGACAGGATGGTTGTTATCATAAATCAAAGACCCAAGATCCAGCTTTAAGCAGAATGAGCTTGATGCCAGAGGTAGCAGATGCTGGATGGGCAGTGGCAATAACCTTCCATTCTGTTGTTGTTCAGAGCCATAGATGCTATACAATCTGCCTTGAACCCTCTAAGTCTTAAGCCTAAATCTAAGTCTCAACTAGAACAGACACTTGAAACTAATGGAAACTTGGTAAGTCAGTGGATCTGTTGGATAGGTCCTTGATTTAGGTCTCTGTCTTCAGAGCGAGAGGTTGGTAGCTCGAGTCCGCACTGTGGTTCCTTGACTTGGGCTGGACTCATCCCATCAGGTCCCTTCCAGCTCTGCAGTTCTAAGATGATAACATTAATGATATACTACAGTTGGGGCTAAAAATTAGATTTAGAATTTCAAATACCTGTTTCTTTCCAACGCAGAGATGGGGGTGCATATTACTCCAGGCAGTAAAAGGGTTCTTGCCATTTAGAGGTGCTGTGGAATCGTTGCTTATCCTGGACTGCCAGAAATGTTGCAACACATTTTTACAAAAAAGAGTGCTCTCCTTCATCACCTTGAAATAAGGAATACTGCTTAGGTTAATCACATACACATTCATTCTCAGAAACACATGTATATCTAGCAAGTTCATAGCTGTCCTCTATTAGCCCGAGTAAGGTGACTGCCATGGGCAGCAGGTGGGGGGGGATAGCTCCCCTTGAGCTGTGCTGGTCCAAGATTTCCTGCTGTAAAATCAGACAGTGTTGCATTCTTTTCTGAAAGTAAAATTCAGTTTTGTGACATCAGTAGGCCCATTTTCTTATTCCACAGTCCATTGTAAAGCCCAAATGCAAGAAAGTAAAATTAACATAATAATCTATTCAGCACGTAATAGAATTGTGTAGTATTCAACAGTGCACAAGTAGTGCTATACCCCATGGCTGTGAATCTGCAATAATGTGTACTCAGAAGTAAACTGAGTACAGTATGCAATAAACCTCTCCCTATAGCAGACTTCTTCTGTAATGTTAATTAAACCTTTCCTCCTTGCACATTCTATCTATTATGTTGCTTCCTTTTAAATGTGCCTCAGATAGGAATAATCACTTAATCAATTTTCTGTTGTGGTGGATCTCCATCTATAGATTTCATGTCATTATTTTTTCATTTTTTCTTTTATACCAAAATAATAGTATCTTACTGTTTGGAAAAGTACAAATAAATAAGTACAGCCCGTAAGGAAGTGAAGGTCCTGGACATTCAAGGTACCGAAAGTAATGGAGAGGTAATTCACCAGCTGTCTTCATGCTGCATTTAATAGGTGTTATGTATTGATCTGTAATTGCTTGTTGAAGTAACTGCCTTCCTGTTCCAAAGGGAACAGGCCTATTGGTTGATTCTAGTTGCTGCATTTGGATCTTCAATCCTATTGGTTCCCGCCAAAAGGCAGCCTTGTGATTGGTTGTATTTGTTCCCTCCAAAATGTATCTTTTCCTAGCCAGTCCTGGCCCCTATAAATGTAACTCCCTCTCCCCAGTCCTCAGTCTTGTCTCTCCCTGATTAAAGAGCTGTTCACTAGAAGCTGTCTCCAGCCTGCTTTGTCTCTGAGCTGAAATCACTGCTGAATCACTAACCCCACGCTACAATACTGGCCACGAGGATGGGATCCGGAATGCTGAGTAGCAGAGGCCCATCACGCTGACTCAGAGTCCGGATCGCAGCAGAGACAAGACTCACCTGCTGGCTAGAAGACGACCCTGCCCGCCTGGAGAATGGAAAGTCCACGGGTCTTGGAGCCCTTCCAGCTGTCCGAGCCTCACACTTGGGAGGACTATGTTGAGCGTTTTGAGTTCTTCACGGTGGCTCAAGGAATCACAGATGCCAGCAAAAGAAGGGCCACGTTCCTGAGTTGCTGTGGGCGGGAGACCTTCATGTTGGCCAAGGTGCTGCTCGCCCCAGCAAAGCTAAGTGAGACAGCACTCACAGACATTTTCGCCCGGCTGACAAGCCACTTGGCACCTACCAAAACCCAGATGGCCTGGCGGATGGAGTTCCAGAAAAGGCAGCAGCAAGCCGGAGAATCTGTCGCTGCATTCCTGGCAGGACTCCGGGAGCTTGCTCAGCACTGTGGCTTCCCAAATCTTGAAGACACTCTCTTGAATCAATTTGTTGGGGGGCTCTGCAGCAAAAAAGCCCGAAGGCGCATTGTGGCAAAGGAAGATGTCACCCTTGCCTCCGCCTTGAAAGAGGCCTCTGCCACAGAGAATTATGAGCAGGAAGAGCTCAATGCCAGTGGCAAGACCACAAAGCTGCAGGTAGAGGCTGCCCATGCCATGGATGAGCCAGAGGCTAGTCCAAGCCAGAGCCCAGTCCGTGGTGTCGAGTTGGTGCATCAGGTGGATGCACGGCCCAAAGATCACCGAGGCGCTTGCACAGGCTGTGACGGACACCATGAGCGGAAAAGCTGCCGTTTTCGTGATGCTACGTGCAGGGCTTTCGGTAAGACAGGACACATTGGCCGGATCTGTTGGTCAGTGGCAGCTGCAACAACGGAATCACCTAGATCAACGCGTCGCAGATCATCCACCACAACTCATCTCCTAGACGACTGCAATTATCTCACAGAGATGAACGGAGAGATCGTGCAGTTTCCGGCGCAGGGCAAACCATCCATCAGAGTGAAGATCGAAGGTCGACCATGCGACATGGAGGTGGATTCCGGATCTGGATTCACCATTGTCTCAGACCAGACTGCAAGGGGGCTCTTTCCTGGGGATAAGTTCCCCTCTCTGGAGCCATTCCCAGCAACCTTGCAATCATACACGGCGGGCCGCATCCACATTCTAGGAATGTGTGCTGTGAGGGTACAATTCCGGAAGAAACAGGCCGTGCTTAAATTGGTGATTGCACAGGGGAGTCGCCCCAGTCTTTTGGGTACTGACTGGTTTCCTGCCTTGGGGCTGAGTATATCAGGGCTCAACTCAGTCCAAACTGCCCCTAAGTTGGGCGAGGTATTAGGCCAAGAATTTGCTGAACTCTTCAGTGGAAAGCTGGGCTGTTATAAAGGGCCTCCAATTGACTTTGAGCTGGACACCAGGGTGGCTCCAATCCGACTCAAGCCAAGGCGAGTGCCTTTTGCGCTGCAACCCAAAATTGAGGCGGAACTGGACAAATTGGTCAAACAGGGAGTTCTTTCACCTGTGGACTCTTCTAGGTGGGAGACTCCTATCGTCACACCCCTTAAGGCGAATGGGGAAGTGAGGATTTGTGCAGACTACAAATGTACCATAAACAAGGCAATCAGGGGAAATTCATACCCCATTCCAGTCGTCTCACAGCTGTTGGCAAAATTGGCTGGGGGAAAATTTTTCGCCAAACTTGATCTGGCTCAAGCTTACCAACAGCTGCCAGTGACTCCGCAATCTGCGGAAGCACAAACGATGGTAACGCACAAAGGGGCTTTCAGAGTGAACAGGTTACACTTTGGAATTCGTGTGACTCCAGGAATTTTTCAAGGGCTAATGGAGCGCCTGTTAAGGGGTCTGCCAGGGGTCTTGCCATTTTTTGATGATGTTCTGATTGCTGGGAAAGACCCCCAGGAACTAGTGGGGCATATCCGTGCTGTGTTACTCAAATTTAAGGAGGTGGGGCTGCAGCTGAAAAAGGGAAAATGCAGTTTTGGGGTGCCATCTGTGGATTTTTTGGGGTTTAAAATTGATGCAACGGGCATCCACCCCACTGACTCTAAAATTAAAGCCATTACTGAGGCACCACGCCCACGGAACAAGACGGAGTTACAGTCATTCCTGGGACTTATTAACTTTTACCATTCATTCCTACCTCAGAAAGCTTCAATAGCGGAACCGTTGCATAAACTATTGAAGAAAAAGAGTGTGTGGCGTTGGGCTCAGGCACAGCAGAAGGCTTTTGACACCTTGCGGGGCATGCTGACTAGCAGGAGCGTCCTTGCTCATTATGACGAGTCGAAACCTCTTGTTCTGGCATGTGATGCTTCTCAATATGGGCTGGGAGCTGTGCTGAGCCATAGGGTCAGAAAAGCCCATCTCATTCTATTCTCGTTCGTTGTCACCAACGGAGCACAACTACACACAAATTGACAAGGAAGCCCTGGCAATAGTGGCAGGGATTAAAAAGTTTCATGACTATTTATACAGTCACCACTTCTTCCTTGAAACTGACCACAAGCCTCTGTTAGGATTGTTCCACCTGAACAAACAGACGCTGCAGATTCTCTCCCCCAGAATGCTGCAATGGTCTATATTCCTGAATGGGTTCCAGTACACCCTGACCCATGTTCCAGGGAAAAGGTTGTGCCACGCTGATGCACTAAGTCGCTTGCCCCTTCCTGGTGTGTGCGATGCAGGTCCTGCCCCAGCTGAACGAGTGATGACGCTGGAAACACTTCCGGGGGGCCCTGTAACTGCCACTGAAATAGCTGAGAGAACAAGGAAAGATCCCGCTCTCTCCCGTGTGCTCACTTGGGTGGGGAGGGGATGGCCAGGTGGCCCGCATGAGGAAAACTTTAGACCGTACGCAACAAGGCAACATGAGCTATCCATGCATAAGGGCTGTCTCCTATGGGGAGACAGGGTGATCATCCCAGCACCACTGAGAAACAGGGTTCTGGATACACTGCACTTGGGGCATCCGGGAATGGTCAGGATGAAGTCATTGGCCGGTGTTATATATGGTGGCCTGGGATGGACCAAGATGTTGAACGATGGGTACGGACGTGCAAGGCATGTCAGGAAGTGCGCCCAGAAGTGGCCAGAGCACCAGTCCACTGGTGGGAGCAGACCCGGACTCCCTGACTGGTCAACGCGCATTGCCCGAATGTTGTTCTTGCAGCATGTGATGCCGTGTACTACTACGGGCAAGTTGCCAGCAGAGCTGCTTCTAGGTAGAAGGCTGGTGATGGTGCTGGACTATGTCCACCCAGACAAAATGCCAAACCGCAAGGCTAGAGCACCTCCACAGGCAGAGAGCGACTCTACAAGGTATTTTGCTTCTGAAGATTTGGTCTGGGTGAGAAATTATGCCAGAGGTCCCCTGTGGGTGCCAGGGGTGATCACCAGAGCATCTGGGCAAGTCTCTTATTACGTGAGCATTGAAGATGGCAGGGTCTGGCGTAGGCACATGGACCAACTGAGGCGCAGAGCGCCCAGTAGAGTTGGTACCGGTATGGGTGAATTGCAGCCTGAGAGTGACACTACCCCCATTAATGATTCACAGCTGCAAGACCAGAGCAGAGATGCCCCAGGAATGCAGGTACCAGTGGCGTCTGCAAATGAATCTGCTCCTGCAAGTTCTCATGGCGCCAAGGAACAGATCAGGGACACTGAGTTGTCTGAAACCCCCTCTGTGTCAGACGAAACTATTACAGTAGACTCTCCCCCACAGACACTGCCTGCTGAAGCCCCTGCAACACCCGTAGTCAGGAGATCAACTAGAAGTCGCAGGGCCCCACAATATCTAAAGGATTACGTGTGCTGTGCCCACCAGGGGGGGAGGGGTGTTATGTATTGATCTGTAATTGCTTGTTGAAGTAACCGCCTTCCTGTTCCAAAGGGAACAGGCCTATTGGTTGATTCTAGTTGCTGCATTTGGATCTTCAATCCTATTGGTTCCCGCCAAAAGGCAGCCTTGTGATTGGTTGTATTTGTTCCCTCCAAAATGTATCTTTTCCTAGCCAGTCCTGGCCCCTATAAATGTAACTCCCTCTCCCCAGTCCTCAGTCTTGTCTCTCCCTGATTAAAGAGCTGTTCACTAGAAACTGTCTCCAGCCTGCTTTGTCTCTGAGCTGAAATCACTGCTGAATCACTAACCCCACGCTACAATAATAGGAAGCAGTAAAACTTGCTGCTTCTGTGAACAGGAAATGTTTAATTCAAGTTGCAGTAGCCTGGAAAAATCCTCAGTAATGTATTTGCCAATCTATAGCAGACAAGCTGACAGTGCAGTTACATTTTCAATAACTAAAAAATTCATCCAGTGAGAAAACACATAAGGACAGCCTAGAAAATACTGAAGTGCAGCAGTCTGTCAAAGTCATTGGGATACCCTGCAAGAAATGAGTGATGAAGGATGGAAATTCCAAAGAAAAGAGAATTCTTAAGGGTAAAGGAATTCCACAATGTATGCCTCACAGCAGTAACTACTGTACATCCCTGGATGCAATCAATCATGATGACCATTGTTGAAGGTATTATCTTTCAATATTTATTCCTTTTGTGGATTAAATATAGGCCTTCTGGAATGTTCTGCGGGTCTATGAAGTCTTAGCTGCAGATTTGAGTAAAATCCAGTCTTGTGGCATTTGTAGGCCCATTTTCTTATTCCACAGTATGAAGCCAAATGCAAGACAACAGTTCTCTCAGCTTCTTCACCAACTGCTCACTTTGGTTAAAGATTTCCAGTAAGCATCAAGTATTGAAGGCTTAACACTTCAGTCTCTGGAGAAGCAGGCCAATTTCACACTAATCTTCTCCATGAAGGGAAAAAGAGTCGGAAGCGAGAATTACATCAAAGAGAACTTAATGCTGAGAAGCGGTGGACATAAAAAGGAGCTGCTTTCAGTTTCAGATGAATGAGCACAGCTGGATTAAGAGATCAGGCTGTTCAAAGCTTGTAACACCAGCTTTGGTACCCAAGTTTTAGCCGGCAGGGAGCAGTCCTGATCTGGGGGTGCCTTTAGAAAAGGGAAAGGAGTTGTAACGGGGGATTCAGGGAGGTAGTGGTCGCTTTTCAAAACTGGCATTGATTTCACTCTTTGAGTAAATACCAACAGCCATAGGCAGCTGTGTGGTGACAGTGATAGCACTGAGGAGCCCTACACCACCTGCTTATAAGCAGCAGCCTCTGTTAACCCTCTGCATTATCTGCATCTGAACCCCAGCCTGGAATAGTCCAGTCCTCATGTGGAAATAAGGGGAAACTTTTCAGATAGAACTCCTGGAACTTCCCCAGTGGTATATTTAATACTTCTCTGTCACTTTTGTGTTGTCTCTCAAAAAAAGCCAATGGTGTTTATGGAGAACAGGTTCATAGATACTTAGGATAACTTAAAAACAATTGTCATTTGCAGTACACAGAAAACTCATTCTGACTGTTGGTCCATCCAGTCCAATATTGCCAACTGTGACTGTTAGTAGTTCTCAACCCCCTTCTCTCATTCTCTCTCAAGATGCATATCCTAGAAATATGTTCCATGTTCAGTGGCCCTGCATCAGAAATACCTGACTAAGGCTCATGACTTCAGAATCAATTCAGTTGCCATTCCTTCTCCCACCTGTTTTTTAAAAACTTGTTTGATAAAAAGATCCCTGTATCTATTTAACTTGAAAGCAAGAATATCTTTCAATCCTAATTCCTCCCTATCAAAGATAGCATGCCAAAATGGATTTTGGAACCGTTCATGACAACTCCGCCATACTGTTGTCAAATTTTTGAAAGCAGAGAATTCCCAAGAAGAAAATAGTTCCTGAGGAGAAAATCCAAATAGCAGTCTTCTTTACAGCAAAAATAGAAATAATTATCATACCTATGTCAATAGAGAGTCGCATGCTAAGTGAGCCAATACAAGAAAGAAGATATAAACATTATTGAAGGAACACAAAAGTTTGGGAATTAACGAATATCTTTGAGAGAGCCACTGCTACACAAGACAGGACAAGAAAGTCTATATTCACTGGCCACTCGATGCTGAGAGTCAAGTGAGGGGAGAAAAGAGGAGAGTTAGAAATTATGTTTCTAGATTATAGCTCCCACAAACCTCAGCCATCATGCCCGTTAGCTATGCTGTCCAAGGGATTATAGGATCTGTAGCATAAAAAGTAATGTTGCTGGCCTCCTCCGAACACGGAGCTGGCTAGAACACTTGACAGGAGCACTCTACATTGTGATGTCTGGATGCAGGTGGTAATCAACTTTGTAAACCAATGAAATGACGGTTTTGTTTAAAGATACATCACAATATGCCATCTGAGGCCGGCTGCCTCAACCTACCTAATGGAAGGACCTGCCTCATCTAATCTATGTTCCTAAAGATGTGAAGTGTGAACAGGGAGGGAAGGGAGCAATTGCAGAAACATCCATGCTTTAGGAAGGAGGGCATGTTGTTGTCCCATGTTAAGTGGTGCTCAAGTGAATGCCATCACTCTCCGCTCTCTGCTCAAAGGAAACTGACAGGTGTAAATCCCAGGATGAATGAAGGCGCTGAGCCCTATAAAGCCAGTTGTCTCTCCACGCATCTCGGCTCTGATTGACTTGTCGTCTTGCTGAGGCTGACTATCAGTTCCTCGCTGCCTCCAATTCCAGGTGTGATTTAGTTTAGAGATGAGAGCTGACAGTTAACATTGGTTCTCGTCAGTGTAGATCAGACACAGTCACGCTGTCTTCCCTTCACTAGACTCTCCCTCCTTTGCACTCTTGCCTCTTCCCTCCCAGTTACTCCTACTCCTGTCGATTATACTCTCATTCCCTTTGATGGTTTTTCCCCAGTTTCATTGCCATTTTTCCTAATTCCACCCTAAACATGTGATCTCCATTTCCAGGACGTGTTTTCACTCATCTTCACCATCTCCCTCGCCTTTCGTTCACTTGCTAACAGCTTTCCATATACTCGTGAATAGTTTTCCCCCATGTAGCAGCTGTTTATATCGTTCTGTTCACAAGCAAATATTGTATGTGACAGATTTCATCTTTATTTATTCTGGAACCATTTATTGGTAGCGTGTGTGTATGCTTTCTGTCGTTTATGAGAAATGTTTCAAATGAATTCAGACAATAAGTTAAGGCCTTGTTTTGGTTGAGGTACAGTACATCTGAGAGAATTTGAGGTTTCAAATGCACGTGTTAATAGGCACGCATCAGTTAACATGGCATTGTATGTTTTGCCTTAATTGGAGATGTAATTAGCAATGGAGTGTAAGGACCATCATTCATTTCTGAAAGCATATAACTTTTCATCAAATCTAAAACTATCCTCTTTCCGCTAACATTTTACCTAATTCTCAACTATTACTTAATGTATGCAAGTTCACAGGGAGAGTCATCTTTGAGTTCAATCTACTCATTTTCCCTACATACCCCTCCAATTCTGTATTTCTCTTCTTTCCATTTTTATTTTATCTACCAGGATATGGTTTTGCTCATCCAGTTTGGAGAAAGTCACGAGTGACTGCTGTCTTGAAACTTGGTAAAGAATGCAGAGAGCCCAAAAGCTTAAGGGTGTTCTCAGAGCTTTGTCACCAAGAAAATCCTGAAAAGATTAACCATCTGATGATGGCAGTAAAAGAATCACTCTTCATCCACAACAGGTTGGCTTTAGGCCTGGGAAGAACTGTATAGCAAAAGTCCTACATTTAACACAACAAACATGGGATGGCTTTGAGATGAGGAAGATGATGGGAGTAACTTTTGTTGATATCTCAGCTACCTATGGCTATTCGCCATCAAATATTACTGCAAAAAACGCATAATCTAACCAAGGATTATAAACTAAATAAATTAATAGAAACTCGTTTTCAAAATTCTAGTATTTTTTTTGTTAATTTTGCATGTGTGAGACAGGGGACAATGGGACAGGCACCCTTATCAGTGGGCCATCTCACTGTCACTTTGGGAACACAGAATTCTGGACAGTCAGTTCCCCAGGAGACCGGGGAGGAAAGATATCAGCTGAACAAGCCCTAAGGGAAACTGGACCGGAGGGAACCTGGATAACAGGAGATACGAGGACTATAGAAAGAACACAAATGGAGGACCTGGAGACATGTGCAGACAACTCCAGCCTAGTGAAATGACCCCAGGACGGGAAAGGAGGTCCCTCGGTCTGAGACCGTTTAAGGGAAGCCCTGGAAGGGAAGGGGTAGTTGGGACAGGAAAAAAAGAGGAAGCCGCTATTGACCCATCCAGGGCCAGAAGGACTAACAGAACAGCAGGGCAATCAATGGAAGACTGAAAATAGTCTAAACCGAAACCAGGACAGCATATTGGCTCCTATTCTCCTTAACATCTTTACCAAAAACCAGCCACTCTCTCAAGGCACCAAAATGTTATCTGCTCAGTCAAACATTTTTCTGGTAGTAGAATATGTCTTAACAGATACATATTGCAATAGAAATCAAACTAATTCCAAAACTGCTAAGACTCAAATATGTAGATGTAGCACTCAATAAATGTCGTAGAGTCCTCTGGCTGTGGAGGCAGAGGTTGAGAGTTCAATTGCCCCCTGTGCCTCCTTGAATGGGGTCAGACTGGATGATCCATAGGACACCTTCCAGATCTGTAATTCTAAGAGCCCCATCATCACCATCACCATCACTATCATTACCACTAGATGTTTGAAGATAACTCTTATGGATAACTTCTATTACCTGGCAGGTCTTACAGCCTGACATATGGCAGGAAGTAGCAGCTAAGAGCTAAAGACTTCAAATCATCTTCATCAAAAGAAGCAACAAAGAATGCCAGGACCATAATGTGGAAAGAAAAATTATCCACCGTTTAAAATGCCTGGAACCCCAACCAAGTATAACTCCCACTAACACAGAGAACTAGGTTACCTGAATGTCATTTAATACACTGTACACTGGAGAAGATCAGGATATTTTATGTCCCTCAGCATACTGTATATTGTGAAAGACTGGATGCTAACTATTCTAAGTGCTCTTGATGTTATTGGACAAAATTATCGGATTTATTTTTAAATTTTACTGTGGTCATTGTGGCACAAACAAAGTATTCACTGCTGAAAGTGTAGCAGATTAGGGTAAAAGATTATAGTAATTTTTAACAAATTATTCTCCAGGTCTGGTACATACACCACTTTTTAAAATCACATGGATATTATTTCCTTTGAAAGATTCAATACTGAGAAGTTTAAGAAAACTATGAAGTTTGTTAAAAATCACCAGCTATACTTAGAGAACCCACTATTAACATTTTGTGTTTGAGAATTGAATGATAAATTGTTTGTGTTATACAACAGGCTTACACTATTTTAGGACTTGGATATTTTTTCTGCACTATGGCAAAGGAAGTGAATTTTATTCATGAAAGCTTGCATTGATTGCTTGATTTTTAGTGGTCTCAACAAAGGTATCATCTCCTCTGCATTTAGATTGTACATTTTAAAGGACCGCATGGCTATCTTGTGTGTGTGTGTTGTTTTTGTTTTCTCCTTTTTGAAGCTTTTGAGAATACCTAAAAAGTCATTGTACAGTGGAACCCAGATTTATGAGATTAATCCATTCTGAGTGCATGTTCATAAGTCAGGATGCGGTTTACCATAAGAATGCATTGAAAGTCAATTAATATGTTCTGGAGGGACGGATTTCAATGCATTCCTATGGGAAACTGCTTTAAACAACCCACAGCTTCCCACCACCACCACCGGGTGTGTTGGGGGGGGGAGAAGCGGGGGGGAGTTCCCCCCCATCCCAGCACCAATCAGCTGGCAAGCGGGGCTTGAGGAGGGAAAAAAGTTTTAAAAGCCCAGGGCTTTTTAAATTCGCTTCGTGCCCATCTCTAATTCTCAGTCATCCAGGTGAGTTTATCCAGATGTTGAGTCATGGCAACTGGGCTTCTTTTCTTGTTAGATAAAAACTTTTCACTCCTTATCCAAGTAGCTTCTTCAGTCGAAGGAAAGTTGGAGCGAATCCTCCGATTAATAGTTCAACTTGGCTTCATTCCCCTCTCCAAGTCTTAATAGGCTCGTTAGGTGGACAGTGGCCTGAATAGGCTTGTTAACTGCAGAAACTTTCACAGAACTGAGCTGTGCCTTGCAAGCTGAGAAACTTTGCATTGGAACTTACTCCTCAGTAGGAAAGAGCAGAACTGAGCTGGGTCCCATATACATAGCAGTAGATGCTCTGATTAGAAGTGTTGTTGTATATATCAACCCATACCCTCTTCTTTGGCTTCATCTGGTGCCTTTGTTTCTCTTCATGGCTGGACATGCAGATCCTTGGATTCATTGCTGGGTCAGAGAGTTTTCCCTTCCCCTGCAGTAGGTGATAAATGCACTACAGATGAATACTGGCTTGGAAATCACCTTTCCAACTTCAACACCATCAGAAAGCAGTGATTTGTGGAACCTGCCAGAAGCCTGAAAGAACATTTATTCAGACTGTTGGTGCGATGCTTTAGTCCTTGGGAGAACATCCCAGGGGCTTTTCTAAAAAAAAATATCTGTCTCTATGTGCAGAAAGGAACCTTTCCAGGTAGAAGACAGACCCCTCTCTTTGAAATCCTCTCAACTATAGAGACAGAACCCAAACCTAATAGTAGTAACAGCAAGGGAAAAGGGTGCTCTATAGAGAGTTAGTGAAGTAGTCATTGAAATCTGCTGGTTTCTAAAGTTCTTCCACTCCCCAGTCATATTCCTAGAGGGAGGTGGAAGTTCTTGGCAACTCAATAGCTCAGTGGTGTAGATATTTGGCTGCTGGCCCCAAGGTTAGGAGTAGAGATGGGCACGAGCAGAAAAAATGATGTTTCGATTTTTCGTTTGTCGGAATGGGTCCGTTTCGTTCTGTTTCCGTTTGTCGCGAATTTTTTCAAAAATTTATCATTTCGACGTTTCATTCGTCGTTTGTCGTTTCTACCGCGATTTAGCGCAATTTGACTTCCCAGAGCATGGGGGCGTCCCGCAGTGAGCCAGAGCAGGCAGAAAACACTTTAAACTGGGTGATGAATAATATATTTAATAAATATATCATAGCATAAGACGGCATCCTATGCAATAAAGCAAACAAAGTGGGCAGAATGCAATATTCTTTTTTTCTCTTGGTCAACGCTGACTGAACCGGCCACTGTACTTGGTCTGGCTGCCTGTTATACTTTTCTTTTGTTTTGTTTTGAAGCCTTTATCCATCCCATTTCTCCTCCGCCTCTCAGAGGCAGCAGGAGACACAGTATTCCGTTCCTCCCCCAAATCTGGATGAGGGTCTACTCTACTCCTCTCAATGTCCCCTCCCCATGACACTCCTTGTAAAGCAAATGCCACCCTGGTCAACTAGCGGTCAGAGATTCAGATGCTTTCCCACACACACACACACATCCAGATGAGTGCCCCTCAATCTCTCGGGGAATCATCGCCAGTTGAAGTGTCCCGAGGAGACCGGTTTGCTCATGGAGCGGAAGTCGTCTCAGTGTTGTCTCAGGCGGCCGCGGGCGGAGGCTTCCTTCCCGCTCAGCATGATCCGGAGGACATGTGGGCCCACCTTCAGCTGCTCTTGTCTGCTGTCAGCAAAGCCATGAAGCCAGAACGGCGGGGAACAACGGGGAGGGATTCTTTCAGCCCCTACTTTGGAGGCCTGTTTGGACTACCCAGGAGACCACTTCCACCAACCCAGTGGAGACAGAGTCCACGCACGCATGCGGCAAAGCCACCAAGCCAGAACAGCGGGGAACAACGGGGAAGGATTGTTTTAGCCACCTACTTTGGAGGCCAGTTTTCATATCCAGGAGGAGACCAGTTCCACCAACCCAGTGGAGACAGAGTCCACGCACACACGCGGCAAAGCCACCAAGCCAGAACAGCGGGGAACAACTGGGAAGGATTGTTTCAGCCACCTACTTTGGAGGCCAGTTTTGACTACCCAGGAGACCACTTCCACCAACCCAGTGGAGACACAGTCCACGCACACACACGGCAAAGCCACGAAGCCAGAACAGCGGGGAACAACAGGGAGGGATTCTTTCAGCCACCTACTTTGGAAGCCAGTTTTGACTACCCAGGAGACCAGTTCCACCAGCCCAGTGGAGACACAGTCCATGCACACACACGCGGCAAAGCCACGAAGCCAGAACGACGGGGAACAACAGGGAGGAATTCTTTCAGCCCCTACTTTGGAGGCCAGTTTTGACTACCCAGGAGACCACTTCCACCAACCCAGTGGAGACACAGAGTCCACGCATTCACGCGGAAAAGAAGCCAGAACGGCGGGGAACAACAGGGAGGGATTCTTTCAGCCCCTACTTTGGAGGCCAGTTTTGACTACCCAGGAGACCACTTCCACCCACCCAGTGAAGACACAGTCCACGACTCCACACACACACACGGCAAAGCCACGAAGCCAGAACGGCGGGGAACAACAGGGAGGGATTCTTTCAGCCCCTACTTTGGAGGCCAGTTTTGACTACCCAGGAGACCACATCCACCAACCCAGTGGAGACACAGTCCACGCACACACACGGCAAAGCCACGAAGCCAGAACGGTGGGGAACAACGGGGAGGGATTCCTTCAGCCCCTACTTTGGAGGCCAGTTTTGACTACCCAGGAGACCACTTCCACCAACCCAGTGGAGACACAGAATCTACGCATGCAGCAAAGAAGCCAGAATGGCGGGGAACAACGGGGAGGGATTCTTTCAGCCCCTACTTTGGAGGCCAGTTTTGACTACCCAGGAGACCACTTCCACCAACCCAGTGGAGACACAGAATCCACGCATGCAGCAAAGAAGCCAGAATGGCGGGGAACAACGGGGAGGGATTCTTTCAGCCCCTACTTTGGAAGCCAGTTTTGACTACCCAGGAGACCAGTTCCACCAGCCCAGTGGAGACACAGTCCACAACTCCACGCACACACGTGGCAAAGCCACGAAGCCAGAACGACGGGGAACAACAGGGAGGGATTCTTTCAGCCCCTACTTTGGAGGCCAGTTTTGACTACCCAGGAGACCACTTCCACCAACCCAGTGGAGACACAGAGTCCACGCATTCACGCGGAAAAGAAGCCAGAACGGCGGGGAACAACAGGGAGGGATTCTTTCAGCCCCTACTTTGGAGGCCAGTTTTGACTACCCAGGAGACCACTTCCACCCACCCAGTGAAGACACAGTCCACGACTCCACACACACACACACGGCAAAGCCACGAAGCCAGAACGGCGGGGAACAACAGGGAGGGATTCTTTCAGTCCCTACTTTGGAGGCCAGTTTTGACTACCCAGGAGACCACATCCACCAACCCAGTGGAGACACAGTCCACGCACAAAGCTTTCCAGGAGGTGGGGAACAACAGTTTCCACCCCCTACTTTGGAGGCCAGTTTTGAGACAGAGACCACTTCCACCAACCCAGTGGAGACACAGAATCCACGCATGCAGCAAAGAAGCCAGAATGGCGGGGAACAACGGGGAGGGATTCTTTCAGCCCCTACTTTGGAGGCCAGTTTTGACTACCCAGGAGACCACTTCCACCAACCCAGTGGAGACAGAGTCCATGCATGCACGCGGCAAAGCCACCAAGCCAGAGTTTTGACTGCCCAGCAGTCAGAGATTCAGATGCTCCCCCAACTCATCCTGATGAGTTCCCCTCAATCTCTTGGGGAATCATCGCCAGCTGGAGTATCCTGAGGAGACCGGTTCGCTCATGGGGCAAGCAGAGTAGCAGACCTTCTCTCTCCTTGACCTCGACTAGGTTGCGCATCTCGAGGCCCATCTCCAGGGCAGAGACACTCCGCTGCCCTCCACCCCGTCCGGCTTCCCTGCCGTGTCACCGGAAGTGGCCTAACCCTAACCCTAACCCTATCCCTAACCCTGTAATTGTTTTCATTTGGGCCCTACTTGCAAGAAAGGCCACCTGGGAAGAAAAGGACCCCCCGGGACTGCCAGCAAAAAAGGGACCACTGTTTTTTCAAGAACTGATTGGCAAAGGCAGCCATTCAGAGAGCAGGAAGGACGGGTTGTGGCGGGGTTGGACCTACTGCCTTGAACGGTTGGGGTGCAGGCAGCTGAGCCCGATTTGTGACAGTCCACGCAGCAAAGCCACAAGGCCAGAGCGCAAGGGAAATTTTCTTGGTTGGGGAGGGATTGTTTCAGCGGCCTCCTTTGGAGGCCACAAGGCCAGAGTTTTGACTGCACTGTGCATATACAGTCTACGCAAGCACGCGGCAAAGCCACAAAGCCTGAACGGTGGGGAACAACAGGGAGGGATATTTTCAGACACCTACTTTGGAGGCCACCAAGCCAGAGTTTTGCCTGCCCAGTGGAGACACAGTCCACCCAGGAAAGCCACTAGGCCAGAGTTTTGGAGGCCACTAGGCCAGAGTTTTGGAGGCCACTAGGCCAGAGTTTTGCCTGCCCAGTGGAGACACAGTCCACCCAGGAAAGCCACTAGGCCAGAGTTTTGGAGGCCACCAAGCCAGAGTTTTGGAGGCCACTAGGCCAGAGTTTTGCCTACCCAGTGGAGACACAGTCCACCCAGGAAAGCCACTAGGCCAGAGTTTTGGAGGCCACCAACCAAGCCAGAGTTTTGCCTACCCAGTGGAGACACAGTCCACCCAGGAAAGCCAGGAAGCCAGAGTGCAAATGTTAGGGGGGATTGTTTCTTCCGCCTTTGGAAGCCGGAATGCTAGTTGGAAGGAATCTCCCCTCCTTCTGCAAAGGGATTTCCCAACCTGGACTGTAACTGGTGGGAGTTAACCCCCCATGTTGGAGGACAGAGTACCCCAATTCTAAACAAAATAGTTGATAATGACTGTGCCTGTTAAAGTTGGTCTCCTCAAGTGATTTTCCGGCTAGAGGTGGGGGCAGCCGGGGTTGCTGCCTGGGGAAGTCAAGGAGAGTGGCCGACAGGGTGCATGTCCGCTCGGAGGCTGAACTTGAAGCACTGAACTGCTGATAGGCTGAAGGAGAAACACCTGGAAGGCCTCCTCCAAGCCGGGAGTCCCAGGAGCCTGTCAGGTAGGCAGAGGGGCAGGCAGGCAGGGAAGCAGGCAGTCTGGCTTACAGGTAGGAAGGCAGGCTTGCAGGGTACCCACCCAGGGTAGGGAAGGCACAAAGCCAAAGTGCCAGAAGGGAGGATTGTTTCTGCCTTTTGAGGCAGAGTTTCTCCACCCCAGGAGACCGAGTTTCATCAACCCAGGAGACAGAGTGGATGCAGGAGAACAGGGCTATTTCTTTAAGGCTGTAAGGAGAGCTAGGCCCCTGCTAATCAGTCTTTGAGGTAGGTTGTTGTAAAACACATCAAGGAAGGCAGGTATTGGGGTGTACTACATTCAGACCAGCCATGGCCAACGGGGGAATATTGGGCCAACACTGACCCTAGAAAAAAATATTCCTGGGCTGCTACAAATACCAGGGAAGCCCTATAAAAACTGGGCTAATTATGTAGCCCTTATTACATCCATACATGCAGCGGAATTACAGGCATTCAGGCAGACAAAGGTGGAAGGCAGGCAGGCATGCGAAGCATTCAGGCAGGGCAGGCAGACATATAGACAGAGCAGACAGCCAGGCATAACTGCGTTGCGCTGGTGGAATGTTAGGATGGGAGGCATACAGGCATTGTTTAGATTGGGGTAGGGGTAGGGGTAGGTGAAGTTGCACGGCTGCAACCCCAACAGTCTTGTCCGGTTCAAAATTATAATGAGTGGTCCTCCCTGGTTTGGAGCCAGGCAAGGGCTAGAAACATTATATGAGTGGTCCTCCCTGGTTTGGAGCCAGGCAAGGGCTAGAAACATTGGGCCTACAAATTGATTCCCTTCAAATGACACATTGCCTCCCTGGTTTGGAGCACAGACTTCCAAATGACACATTGAGTGATCCTCCCTGGTTTTGAGCCAGGCAAGGCCTATAAAAATTGGGCCTACAGATAGAGTATGATTCCCTTCAAATGACACATTGAGTGGTCCTCCCTGGTTTGGAGCCAGGCAAGGGCTAGAAACATTGGGCCTACAGATAGAGTATTATTCCCTTCAAATGACATATTGAGTGGTCCTCCCTGGTTTTGAGCCAGGCAAGGGCTAGAAAAATTGGGGCAACAGATAGAGTATGAGTCCCTTCAAATGACACATTGAGTGGTCCTCCCTGGTTTGGAGCCAGGCAAGGCCTATAAAAATTGGGCAATCGAACCCTTCAAATTGAGTGGGAATGCAGGAAGGCAGACAGACAGGAAGGCAGGCAGACAGGCAAGCAGGCAGTTAGGCAGGTAGGCACAGGGCCAGGCAGGCAGGTAGGCTGGGAGGAAGTTCGGCTTGCAGGGAGGAAGCCAAGCTGGGAGGCAGGCATAATTGCAGGCAAGCAGGCATAAGTGTTGCTCTGGTAGTGCATGTTAGAGCAAGGGAGGCCTGTTTGGAAGGAACCGGTGGAAGAACGACTGTGGGCCTAGGTCTTGGAGTGTTGGGATAATCCCAACATGGAAAGGTTGAAGCGGAAGAAGGTCAACCTTTCCACAGTCTCCGGGTCCAGACGAGAGCGGCGCGGCCTCAGGACATCTCCCATGTGGAAGAAGACACGCTCACTCTGGACACTGGTGGGTGGGATGGACAAGAGGTCCAACGCCAGAGTCGAAAGAGTGGGCCAGAGGTCTGCCTTTCTGGCCCAGTAGTGGAGTGGGTCCAAGGTGAGGGGTTGGAGGGGCTCGGCCATGTACTCCCTCACCATGGTCAGAGCAGGGTCCGGTTCTCCTTCCTCCCTTGCCTCCACTGAGGAGGAGACTGCCATGGCTAGGGCAGAGGCCAGGTAGTTGGCTGCTGGTAAGGAACCTGGTCTCTGGGTGTACACTCCTGCAGTAGAGGAGGAGGAGGACCCTTGCGAGGATTCCTCTTCTGCATCGCTCTGGCTTCCGTGCACCCTCGGGAACACCTGGGCCTGATTTGAGGCAGCCCTGCGGACTTGACGGCATAGCTCCATCTTCCAGGAGTTTAGGTCGGCAGCACTGCCCGCCAGGGAACCCTTGACGCGAGGATCGCACAGGCGTGCCATCTGGTACACCTTTTCCCTCCTCAGTGGGCTAAGGCGGGTATCCACGCCGGTCAACAGCCTGTCTGCCAAGGCCCTGCACTTTGGGAGAAGATCGGCTTCTTCCCGGATACTGGCCTCTAGGTGTTGGCGAAGGGCATTTACCAGGGGGAGTACGTGGCCCAGGCTGGCGTTGTAGTTGCTGAGGACGTGGGTGGTCTCCTCAAAAGGCTGCAGGATACCCACCATCTGAGAGAGGGCGAGCCACTCGGTAGCACCAATGTCCAACACCCTTCCCTCAGGCAGGACGGGAGTGTGTGACATGACGTATTCCATCACTTGCCTCTGCTCCACCAGGTGCTTGACCATTTGCTCTGGTCAGCCCGTCTCTGCCTGCCTCTCATGCATCATCCTGGATGCCTTGACGCTGCGTGAGAAGTGCACTTGGCCAGCAA
This sequence comes from Phrynocephalus forsythii, assembly GCA_029282475.1. Taxonomy (NCBI): domain Eukaryota; kingdom Metazoa; phylum Chordata; class Lepidosauria; order Squamata; family Agamidae; genus Phrynocephalus; species Phrynocephalus forsythii. The sequence continues at coordinate 167,997,304 of JAPFRF010000001.1, read as the reverse complement.
GGCCTTGGTCTCCAGGGTCCCCTCATCCCAGGAGTCCTTTAGTGGTCCCAGCCCAATGGCATTGCCCACCACTAGGTGCAGTTTGTGTACTGCGCACACGATGCCATGTAGCCTTGCCCTATCAACCGCGTTGATCATGTTACGGCCTGCATCAGTAACCATGAATCCGCGATTGACCTCCCCCTCGGGTGCCCACTCTCGCAGTGCCGTGTTGAGGACCTCAGCAATGTGGATGCCTTTGGCACTGTCCTCCATGCTTTGTGCCTGGAGAAGCACCACCCTGTACCCTCTTGGGGTGCTCCCTTGTGGCTCCCCCTGCAGCTGTTCTTGGGATGCCCTGGTGTCATGGACCTCCTTGGGTTGCCACCAATGAGCCATCAGAGAGAGGTATCCGTGGTGCCCACCGGTCCAGAGGTCGGAAGTGAAGTGGATCTTCCTTCCTCTGGCCGCCTGCAGCAGGGCCCGAACCATGTCCCTGACGGACTCAAAAAGGGAGGGAATCACCCGCCTGCTGAAGGTACGCCGGGATGGAGGCTCGTACCATGGAGCCACGTGCTTCATCAGGTGCCTGAAGCCTGATGACTCCACAAAGGAGAGGGGCAACCCGTTCATGGCCACCACTTCACCAACCACGCGAGTGGTGGTCTCCTGTGCCTTGGCCCTATTTCGTTGGCTGACAAAACTCCCACACAGCAGCACCACTTCCTGCAGAGTGGCCTGCCTCTTCCCACTCTCAGCGGAGCTGTCTGTGGAGTCCTTCCCCATGCCTGCTTCCCCTATATTCCTCCCTGAGGAACCAGGGCCTGACACTGTTCCAGGCAGAGTCCCAGGGTGGCTTCGCATGAGGTGGCTACACAAGGCACTTGAGGAGACGTGTTTGGGGTCATTCCCCCTGCGCACGACCACCCTGCATTTCTTGCACACCGCAAGCCTCGAGTCTTCCGGGCTGTTATCAAAATGTTCCCAGAGAGAGCCGCGAGGCTTATGGAAAGTACTGCCCCCTCTGGTACTGCCTGCCGCTGCTGTGCTGGTGGTGGTGTGGCTTGTACCCTGCTGGGACAATTGACTGCTGCTTTCACTGGTGGTACTCTGGGTGGAAAGAGGGCTGCTCCTTCCATCACTGCCTGAAGCCTGCCTTTCATCTGTTGCTGCCAACAGGTCCTCAGAATCTGGGATATGTAGATGCAAAGAGCCCGTTTCTGATTCCAAGTCCTCGTCTTCCTCCTGATAAATGGGGTGTGTGTCCATGTCAAAGCCTGGTGGCGATGGGGCTCGCATGCAGTCATCCATGCTTCCCTCAGTGACAGAAGATGGTACGGTCGTGCTGGTTATGCAGCTGCTGCTTGGAGAGGGAGTGGCAGCAATATCACTATCTGCACTACTACTTCCTGTGCCTTCCTTCAGAAATGTGCCCCTATTTATTTTAGTGGAGGTTCCCCCTTCCCTTCCCTCTGGCTCTGCCACCCCTCCTCATTTTTTTATTTCTCAAAAATATTAGAAATATATTTTCTTTTTATATTTGTGTTAAATAACAAACTATTCTAATAAACTTATCCTTTTGACCCACAAGCTTACTCTCACACTGTGTTCTTTTGTACAAGCTTTCAATGTTGCCCTGCTGGTCCTTGGTATAAGTTTCTAATTTCGGAATTCAACTTGATCCACTGAAATGGAGGAAAAACTAGAAAACAAATGGTAGTATTTGAAATGAAACTAAATCCAGACCGGAAGTCCAGAAGAACTGCTCTTCCCTTCCTCAGCACTCAGTCAGCAAAACTGCAGTGCATGCAGGCACATTCAGAGAATAAAATAAAAATAGTTTAATAATTTTCTGAATTCAACTTGATGCACTGAAATGGAATGTGCCTGCCTGTGTGTTCAACTGCACACACAACACAACAAGTGTATGTATATAAACAAACAAACACTGGAGTAATGAATCAATATAATATTATAAGGCTGATATCAGCAGCAGCAGCAGCCTCCCAAAAAGATATTGGGGTGTAAATAAAAACAATATAGTTTAGTAGTAGTAGTTGTAGTCAGGGAATAAAATGAAAATAATTTTCTGAATTCAACTTGAGGCACTGAAATGGAATGTGCCTGCCTGTGTGTTCAACTGCACACACAACACAACAAGTGTATGTATGTAAACAAACAAACACTGGAGTAATGAATCAATAATATTGTAAGGCTGATATCAAGCAGCAGCAGCCTCCCCAAAAAGATATTGGGGTGTAAATAAATACAATATAGTTTAGTAGTTGTAGTCAGGTAAACTGAAAATAATTCTCTGAATTCTTCTGTCCCACTTAAATGGAATGTGTCTGTGTGTTCAAGGGCACACACACAGCACAACAAGTTTAAAAACAAACAATGAAGTAAGTAATTAGTAAACTAAATAATATTGTGAAATATTCTCCACTTAGGAGGATAGAGGTTCTGTTCTTGGCTTGCACCCCAAATGTGTGTGTGTGTGCAAGCAAATTGAAGTTGGGAAAAATAGAAAATAAATGGTAGTATATAATATATTTTAAAATAAATCCACACCTCCCACTCCCAGTCGACCCTCCGCCTTTATCCAATATCAGAAAAATTTTCCTCTCCCCACAAACAGCCAGAGAAAAGGACAAATAAAAACCCCTAACTGCTTCCCTTCGCCAGACAAAGCTGCAGGGAATCAAAGAAATTTTTCTAATAAAAATCAATTCCCTCCCTGCCTGCCTAAAGCCTAAAGCCTCCAGGCCTCCCTCCTCAAATAATCTCTGCAAGTGCACAAGCACCACCACCAGCACAGCACAGCCCTCCTCCCACCCACATCCAAGAGCCGACTGCGACTTCTGGAAGGTGCCTCGGCTTTTTATGCCCTCTGGCACATCCAGAAGTGTCAGTCAAAACCTGGCCATGCCATTGGTGGAATTGTTCAAAAAATGTGCATGGTCCCATCCCATGCCCAGCCCACATGGGCAGGTCTAAAAAAATAAAAAATCAAATCAAATCAAATCAGTGTGACATTTTATTGCTATTAAAAAACCACTGCTGCTACTATTAAAATTCAGGCATTTAAAATAAATAAATTTCACATGTTTCTGTGGTGATTTGGTGTGTTTTTTGACCACGATTTCAAAAGAAAAATTGCGGTCACCAATTTGGATCCCCCCCCCACCGCATGGCATGGTGAGACGACGAGGATGCCAGCAGCCCAGGACAGGAGAGGAGGGGGGGAAGGCCGTGGACCCCCCCCCCCCAGAAACCACCCCTCAAGCCTCAGGCAGGCATATTTTCGCCTGCTTTTTTGGCCGGGAGGGAGTTGGTTTTTTTTTTTACTTTTAAAAACTTTTTCTGTGCTTGCTTGGCATTGCGCGATCGCCGCGATGCCACAAATGGAAACGAAAAACCTGACCTAATTTTTCTTTTTTCGGTTCGAGTTCGAGTTGTAACGGCTTAATTACCGTTACCGTTTCCGAACCGAAAAAAACAGTAATGGAAACGAAAATTTTGCCGCTCCATGCCCATGTCTAATTAGGAGTTTGATTACCCCCTGGGCCTTCTGTGAGTAGAACTAGCCTGTGTGGCCTTGGGCAAGCTGCACAATTCTAGGATGCCCCCACCCCGCCCCGCCACAGAAGAAGGGAATGATCAACCACCTCTGAGTGCTGTCTGCCAAGAAAACCCTGAGAAGGTTCGCCCCAAATCAAAATAGACTTCGCGGCACATGAGGAGGAAGAGGAGAAATGGTATAATTCCCTTTCCGTGGGGGTCAATGGGGTAGAAAATGTAACACACAAACTACAACCAGAAGATCTGGAAGTTGAGTGAGAGCAAGTAGATTTTTTCCTTGAGAGATTGAAACGTTTCGCTGCTCATCCAAACCACTTCGTCAGTCTGAGAAAAGCTATTTGCGAGTCCTTCATTTTATAGTTCACTTTGACCTCATGTCATCCTGGTCTGAAATGGGCTCATTAGATGAACAATGGCCTGAATAGGCTCCTTAGTTGGACAATAGTCTCAATAGGTCATTTGGTGAACAATGGCCTAAGGTGCCGAAACCCATGGTTCCAATGAGGCAATGATCACAGGACTCTTCTACCCAGTATCAGTTGTTGGCAAAGATGTCCCACCAAGATTTCTTAGGGTGCAAACTGCATAATTCCTTTCCATTGGTTATGTTATCCAAGGCCTGATTAGAGATGTGAAGGCTGGGGGGGGGGAGGACAGAAAAATCAGAAAAAAAGTTTTTTTCTGAAGCCTTTTTTGTCCCCCCCCAAAAAAAATGGAAATATTGGGGGGGGACGATTATGGAATGTTTTATTTTAACATGATGAATAAAATATTTTAATACAGGGTGTTCAAATATTTTCCAAATCATTTCTAAAAAAATATCACTCAAATCTAATTCCACTCTCCCTTCTATGCATTTTCCCCCTCTTCAATTCTTTTTATGAGAATGGGGTTTTTATTTTATTTTTATTTAGGAACTATGAATAATTGTTAATTCTGGATTTTTAAACATTGTTTTGTGGAGGTATTTTTGTTCCACATAAACTAGTAAATAGTTCAAGAGATTGTTACACCATTTGTTACTTACAATTACAAATAAATATTATTTAAAAAGTAAATTCTGTTTGTAATAATTGTTTGGATACACTATAGAGAGTCTTGAGAGTCCCCTGGACTGCAAGGAGATCAAACCTATCCATCCTAAAAGAAATCAACCCTGAATGTTCACTGGAAGGACAGATTTTGAAGCTGAGGCTCCAGTACTTTGGCCACCTCATGAGGAGAGAGGAGTCCTTGGAAAAGTCTCTGATGTTGGGAAAGATTGAAGGCAAAGGGAAAAGAGGACGGCAGAGAATGAGATGGTTGGATGGTGTCATCGATGCAACCAATATGGATTTGACCAAACTCTGGGAGGCAGTTGAAGATAGAAGGCCTGGCGAGCTCTGGTCCATGGGGTCACGAAGAGTCGGACACGACTGAACGACTGAACAACAACAACATATTTTAATATGTTGGTTGTGATAATTTTGTTTTTTAAAATTGTCCATAGTTAGATTTTACGTTCCTAAAGTAACAGAATGACTTTCAAACTGTAAAAGGGAGAGGAGTACTAATGTATCATTTTTTCAATTTTTTCCAAAAAAATATATCATTTTTTCTGGGGTGGACAGGGTTTTTTCTGAGCTTCAAAATTTCTGGAAATTTTACATCTCTAGGCCTGATACAGGTTGATTTATTTGCTATTTCTTACATTATATCCCATCTTTCTTTCAGTGATCTCAAAGCTGTTCCTATGGTTGTCCTTCTCCCTGCTGATGCCCACCCCAAATTGGTAGGTCAAACTGAGAAATGTGATTAGATCCTTTTTGAATTTTGTCATATCACACCAGAGGGATCTTTCTGCAGGGATGGGGCACCATGTTTTGCCTCTAAAAGCTGTTAAATTTCATTTCCTGTTAGTCCAGCTAGTGTAGTCATTGGTCAGGGATAATAGGCATTGGAATCTAGCGACATCTGAATAACTTTTATTTATTTATTTATTTATTTATTTAGAATATTTTACCCCACCTTTGTCCTTGGAAAAGGACCCAAGGTGTCTTATAGTAATGAGGGACAATATACAGCCCAGAATATATAAAACATATTCAAGTTAAAAACAGGGAATTAGAGAAGGCATCGTAGAACATTAAAAGGTAACAGTGGAGCTAGAAAGAGCACACAAAAATAAAAGAAGGAAAGTAACATGGAAAACATTGGTGTGCTTATGAAATCAATCAATGCAATCATGTATGTTAATCCATATAAAGTTATATAGTAGGAAGTCTCTCATTCCAGGAAAGCTTGCCTGAAGAGGAAGGTCTTTGCCTGCTTCCGGAAAGACAGCAGAGTAGCCTTGTTTAATGGTCACAATCACATGCAAATGGTTCCCTTAGATTTTGAAACCAAATTTAAGAACCCAGTTTATAGCATTTATTCCATGCTTCCTGAATAAATGCTTTACCCCATCCTTTCCATTAAATTCATTTTGGTTCTATTATCTATAGAGGTAAATTACGTGTTTATGATCTTTCTGTGACAAGAAAAATCTATATGGGCTTATTATTAAAGTAAAATGGCCATCACAAAAAAAATTGTGTTTATCTTTAATTTGTTAATTGCATTGCATTTTTTTGTTGAAAGGATGTTTCATGCTGGTAAAGAAGAAGTGGGGAGCCATGAAGGGTTCTCAGAGTGTACAGTGCTGAAAAAATTAGGAACTGTTGGTTTGCAAAAAAACATACCATGAGGGAATAAAGGGGCACTCGGAAATATTTCCCTTTAGCCGCCATACCTCCCTGCAGGGGGTGGGAAAATCCAAAATATTTCCTTCTCCCCTTCCCTCCATCCACCCATTCCTTATAGAACCTTCTTCCCTGCCCCCAGGCAACGTGTCTTGATCCATTAAAGCCCCCAGCAGTATGTCACAGGGCTGATAATTACATTCCACTCTCCCATCATGCTGTCTGCCGCTGACCTCTCACCCCTCCTCTCTTTTAATCACTCCTTGGCATCACTCACTCTGACAGAGCAGCCGCACAGGCCATGTGACCTGTCAGGCAGGGGACATGACTTATAGGGCCTGGTCAGTGGACAAAGGGAAAGGAGATAGGCAGCATAAATCTCTGGGGCAAATAAAAAGAGAATGAAAGGGTGCCGGTGCCGAGGCTGGCGCTTGCAGCTTCTCAGCCTCTTGTTATTCACCCTAGAGTTATGGTGATGAGGAAGTGGTCCGGAGTGACATGCGTGGGTCCCAATCAACCTTGCACATCCTCCAAAGACCTAGAAGTACCTTAATGTCATGCATGGCTGAGAGGGGGCCCAAGAGGAGGGCTAACGCCGAAGGACTAACCAGAGTAGCTTTCAACCACCACAACAAAAAAGGCCAAGGACCACGAGATGTGTTGGTTAACAAGTCCAAGCAGAAGGCCAAGGGGGTGGGTTGGGGGAGGCAAGAAGGTCAGGCCTTTGATGGACAGTTATCAGCTACATTTCAGCACTTAAGAGATATCCTTGTTTTCATGTGAAAAGAATTATAATGTGCTCTTTTATCTATCACTGGGCTTCTGAAACAGAGGAGTTTCCAGAGCCGATAGAGACAAGCAACCCATCCTACAAGCAGGGTGTTGTTGTTTTTGAACTCCACAGTACTTGAGACATCTGAGAAATCATGCCAAATACCAAGGAGGATTTGTGGTAAAATGTCTACATTGGCTCTCTACTGCCATAAGTCAGGGTATCCATTTTGGTCACACTGCGCTCTGCTTTCAAAATATTAAAATATATAAATCGATCAAAACTGAATACACACATAAAGATGTTAAAAACTAGTTTCACTCAAAGAAATATATTTTGCCAATGAGGATACCACAACCAGTTTACTTCTGGTGCCAGGTGTGATTCCAGAACATGCTAAAAAAAACCCTTATATCTTAGTATATTGCTCCTCATAGGAGCTCAAATACAGTACTTCATAATCATTGCCTTAGGTTTCATATCTGACCACTCTCCATGTCTGAATAGACATGCATAGCATTTCACTGTAAGTGCCTCAAACATGAAAAATGGCAGAAATTATCACAAAGGAATACGTCTGTGAAGATTCTCAGTCATCCAGGTTCGTTTAACTGGGAGTTGAGTCATGGCTACTGGACTTCTTTTTTGAGAGATAGAAACGTTTCGCTGTTCATCCAAACAGCTTCATTGGTCTGAATACAGCTAGTGCAAGAGACCTTCTTATAGTCAGCTTGACCTCTTGTCCCCTGGTCTGATTGGCTCATAAGATGAACAAAGCCTGAATAGGCTCGTTAGGGAGACATTAGTGTCCATAGCCTTAAGGTAAACAATGGCCTAAGGTGCTGAAACCCATCAAGAATGGGTCGTTAGCTGTGACCTGGTGGTGAAGGCTCCTTGATTTGCCTGGGTACTTTGGAAAGCACAGCCTGATAAGTAGCAGATAGACCACCACCTCTGTTGAGGGAGGGATTTTCAATGCTAACATGAATGGCTTCCCTTACTCCTCTCTCAAACCACCTCTCTTCTTTGTCTAATATGTGTACATCCTCATCTTTGAAAGAGTGGCCTTTTTCCTTCAAATGGAGGTGTACTGCTGATTCTGGCCCTGAGCTGTTACCTCTCCTATGTTGGGCCATTCTTCTGTTTAATGGCTGTTTAGTTTCTCCAATGTAGAGGTCTGAACACTCTTCACTGCATTGGACTGCATATAATATATTGCTCCTTTTATGGTTTGGTATCGGATCCTTTGGGTGGACAAGTCTCTGCCTTAGTGTGTTCATGGGTTTGAAATAAACAGGGATGTGGTGTTTGCCAAAAATCCTTTTAAGCTTCTCCGACATTCCCGCCATGTAGGGAATGACCAGGTTCTTCCGTCGGGTCTGGGTCTCAGACTGATCCCTTGTTCTTCTGGGATGGCCCACTGCTTTGTTGAAGGCCCACCTTGGATATCCACAGGCCTTAAGGGCTGTCTTCAGGTGCCTGTCTTCCTTCTTCTTGGCTTCTGAGGAGGTGGGGATGCTCTCTGCTCTGTGGCTTAGGGTCCTGATGACTCCTAGTTTGTGTTGTAATGGATGGTGGGAGTCAAACAGTAAGTATTGATCTGTGTGGGTGGGTTTCCTGTAAACTTCTACTCCTAGGCCACGGTCAGGTCTGATGATGACTGCACAATCCAGGAAAGCCAGCCTGTTGTCTTGGGTGTCTTCCCTAGTGAACTTAATATTAGGATCCACTGCGCTGATGTGGTCTGTAAAGGCCTGTACTTCCTGCGTATTTATTTTAACCCAGGTATCATCTACATACCTGAACCAGTGGGATGGTGTTGTCCCTGAGAAGGTGTTGAGTGCCTTCTTCTCCACTTCTTCCATGTATAGGTTTGCCTATGTATTGGTGACACTGGGGAACCCATGGCACAGCCATGCTTCTGTCTGTAGAAGTCCCCTCTGTACATGAAATATGTGGTGTTCAGACACAGGTCCAGGAGCAGGCCTATCTGGTCTGGGTTGAGGCGGCTTCTGGAGGTGAGGGTGCTGTCTTCTCTTAATCTTCTCTTTACCATTATTAGCGCACCAGTGGTGGGTATGCTGGTAAAGAGTGATGTAACATCAAAGGATACCATGGTTTCCTCTGTATCCAGTTTGAGCTCCCTGACTTTAGAAACAAACTCTTCTGAGTTGTGTACATGGTGGTCCGTGTGTCCAACCAGTGGGGCTAGGATAGTTGCCAGGTATTTTGCGATGTTGTAAGTCACTGAATTTGTACTGCTGACAATAGGTCTGAGGGGGATTCCTATCCTAGCCCCACAAAGAACCTATGTGGGTTTAGCAGTCTCCTCTTCCTCAGGATTTTTCTTTTGTTTGTTGAAAGCAGTAACGGAGATATGAGTGGGGTAAAGCTTGCAAATACCTTCAATGCATGTGGTTCTTTCATGCCCTCAGAATACCTGAATAGAACTACAGGTTTGCCAAAGTTTCTAGTTCTTATTTATTTATTTATTTATTTATTTATTTATTTATTTATTTATTTATTTACTGCCCATCTAGCATGAGGTAGCTTTGGGCAGTGAACAACCATAAAATAAAAAAGATATAACATCAAAACAATATTGAACATTAACAAGAAAAAAGCAACACCAATAATAAACCAAAACCAAAATCATAACATCAAAATAAACCAATACAGATAATACACAGATCAAAACCAGGGGCGGAATTAGATAAAGCATTATTAAGCAATCACATTTAACAAGATGATCAGAGAAGGCCAATCTATATAACCAGATCTTTAATGATCATTTGAATATTTGCAGAGAGAGAGCCAGGCAGATTTCCACTGGAAGTTGGTTACATAATCCATAGGGTGATCACCAAGAAAGCCCGATTTCATATCATTGTCTTCCAGGCGTCTCCTGGGGCCAGCACCCTGAGGTGGCCTGCCTGAGATCAATGAGTGACCCACCCATTTACTTCTCATAGCTAATGTGTCATAGATTCCACTAGAAATATTCAGACAGAATGTAGTGAGGAGATTCCCAAGTTTTAAAAGTGTTATGAATCTCATCACTTGAAATCAAGTAATGGTTCTTTTACCTCTGAACCATTTTCTCACCACTGCCAAAAGACGGCCAATAAGTAACACCTGAGATAAGAAGCAGGCATTCCTCAACTACTCCTGAAGCTTATCAAAATAGAGCTGAGCCAGGCAGGTAGATGAATTTAGATGGATCCATCCACCTACAAAGAGCAAGAGAAGCAAACACAAAGATGAAAAAATATAGGTGACCCTGTTCTACATCTCTCAGAAACAAGACAACCATTTTGACATCAAAACTCATCCATAAAGGAAGACATCCATCACTAAAAATGTGGTTCTACATAAAATGTTTTCATAATAATGTTTCACTGTCATTATCATCTTAGAACTGCAGAACTAGAAGGGACCTTATTATGTAGAGCTGCAAATTTAAAAATAATTGCTGTAATATTATTTAAAATATCTCTTGCCATATTAGGCCACTTCCTGCATGAGACACTGCTGCCTTCCATCCCACCATTACACACAGTTTTTGTACAAGTGGTATAATGGCTCCAAGGTCAAAGTCTTAGTGCTTTCTGAGTAGCAGAAACTGTGGTGTCATCTGTTCCCCAGTCCGCAGGTTCCATATTCACCTTGAGCTTTGCTGTACTTCTCTTTCTTCTAATACTGGCAAGATAAATGGATTTACCCAGAATAATTTATTGTTGCACACTATCCGTGTTATAATACAACGTGTTAATGGGTGGCTTGGTCCCAAATAGGCAAATAAGAGCCCTTAACTTTAGAAAACCCTTTCCCTCATTTGTTGATATGAGCCAATCCAGACACCTCCATTCTTGGGCTCCCTTTATGGGATGGAGGCCTGGTTATGAGGCTGGTAGTTATGAGCACCTACAATGCTGTATTTCACTTTGAGGTTTGTTGGGCAGTGGCAGAAACAAAAGCCACATTGCAGCAGCTATAGCAGCACACCGACACACCACCAGAAAGCCACAACCCCAATGCAATGCCGCCAATGACTGCCTCTGATCTAGTTGCAAGGCCTGCTGTGCCTCTCATGGACTGGAACCCATTTCAATATGCATCTCTGCAATCTATGAAGCATTATGCCAAAGAAAAGACGAGAAGCTTTTAAGATGCAGTTAGACTATTTGTTGCCCACCACGGTTAAGACAATGGCCTTTGTGTCTGTTTCCTTTTTCTTCTGTGCAGAAGTAAATTGCTGATGGACAGTTGTCAGGCCTCTGTTCTCTCCTGGAAGGTCCTTGCGTTAGAAGATGGTCCTCTGAATGTCCTTAAGATTAGAGACTCCCTGCTGTAAATGGTCACCCCATTCAGAAACTGCTTCCGGATTCTTATTGAGCTCCCAGTTTTCTTTTATGGCCCGTAAAATCCACTCCCTCGGAGGGCAAAAGAAACTCTTGTTCCTGCCATCCTCTGCCCAGATGCAAAGCCCCCAGCCTTTCAGAGAGTGACGCCTGCAGCTCTCTCCCTGCCTCCTCCCCTCCCTATCTGCCATTTAACGATGATGGAAGTTGCTGTCAGCACACAGCGACAGTAATAAACACTCTTCTTAATAACACAGGGTGTCCCTCTTATTAAAATGAATAGACTTCAGTGGCAGAGCCATGCTGACTGCCTCACAGCTGGCTGCGGAGTGTAGCCCTCAAGCAGAGCAGATTATCTGCTGTAATTACTAGTATAACACAACAGTTCAGCCTCAGCACCATTCTTTCTGCGGAAAGACTGCACCACGTAGGCAGAATAAACATTGGTGAGTAGGCCTGCCCTGGGGCGCATGTGAATGGAGGCACAAAAGGCAAATATGCAGAGTGGCGGTATAAGCACACACAGTAACATGCCATTTGTGAAAGGCACTGTTGTTCAGCATTAGTGAATTCATTTTCAGGTGATCAATAGTGATAAGTGACGTAGTGGAGCCCAACCAAAGCTGTACCTCCTGCCACTCCATATATCTTTATACTACAGCAGAAAAGTGGTTCAGTCTGGCATTTCTGGTGGGTGAAACAGGGAATCAAGATGGTTTCATTTTGGATTTAGCTGCATACAACTGCATCTATCCATAAATCTGAGTCACACTGAGATAGAAGGGGTGGGGGCTAGGGTTAGGGTGTGTGTGTGTGTGTGTGTGTGTGTGTGTGTGTGTGTAGATAGGTAGTAGGGATGGTAGATTAGGAGAAAGATCGGGTTTCCAAAGTTACCAATGAATAATGAACACATTTGACAGGGCATGGAGAACAAAGGAGAGCAAAGTCTTAGTAACTTCTATAAAAGCCCAGTGTCCCACCTAAATCTTTTCTGTATCCCACTAATAGTACATGTGCCACTGGTCAAAACCCACTAGCTTGACTTATACATGGGAAGAAGTCAAATGGCATCTCATTCTACTCAAAGCTTCAGTTCCAATGACTAAAGTGAAGGTTGAAATATTATCCCATTCACCCCCAAACATGAGGAGAACACAATCACTGGGGTTGGGGTGGGAGTAAGGACAGGTGGTGTGGCACACACAGGGTGATGCATATAGCCAGAAGGCTCAAGAGGGTCAGGGGACCATTGCTTCTTCCCCCCAGCTGGTGGCAGGTGTCTCACTTAGCCCAATGGCACGGTTGGCTCTGACTAGTTTAGGTGATAATAAGTAGGTTTTGTCACAGGAATTAGATGGTAAGGGCTTAGTGAAACCATGAAACTGTTCCATTTAAAAGAAACACAGATTAGTTAGTTCAGTAGGACTTGACTTCATCGCTGTTGTGTAATCCTAGAACTGCAGAGGTGAAAGGGACCCTATAGATCAGTAGTGGCGGACCTTCAGCACACCAGATGTTTTGGACCACAACTCCCACAGTTCTTTGTCATTGGCAATATAGGCATGGAGTTCTGGGAGTTGTGCTATAGATCATCAAGTACTCCCAACCTCTGGCTCTGCAGCCAGATACCTACACCACTGAGCTATCCAGCCATTCAATATGAATGACGAAACATGTAAACTTTCAGTCCTAATTCCTTCCTTCCCTTACTTATAGCATTCTTTGCTGACTGGACATTCTCAGTATTCATTCAGCTGGTTTGGGGCTTCTGCCATCCTCTCCTGAATTATTGTTTACTTTTAATTTCTACAGAGATAGAAGCTTCACTCTTACTAATACTATGTTCCCTCTAAAAAAAGAAAAAGAAATACATATTCAGTTTGTTAAATTGTGTTGAATTATTTTGGTACAATTATCATTATTTTGACCTGCGTTCAGGGTTCATTATATTAAAAAAAATTAAACTCTATTGATTTCATTCCTGTGCATCACTGCCATTCTTTATATGGAACCATATACTGTACACTACATTATGTTCTGTATAGTGCAGTACTTGGATAATAAGCTCATTATAAGTATATAAGATAAATGTCCCCAAGCTGGTTCCCTCAATATATTTTGGACCACTTTCTTAAGACTTAAAAGGAGCTTGCAAGTGTTGACTATTCGGACAACAACTCCCAGAATCCTCAGCCAGCCCAGTATATGGTTGCTATAATTCAGAGATTCTGACATGTCTGCCTGGAGAATTCTGACAAGTTACAACAAGTAGCCTAAGCACGCCTAATTGGGGCTGAATTATACACTGCAGATTAAAAGAGGAAATCCCTGAAGTTCTGAAATAAATATTATTGTCACAGCAAGAGCTTTCTCACCTCATGTAGTTTACAAATTAATTTACATTTGTTTCAGCTCTGTCTTTGTGTGCTGTATATGGGCTTTGTTTGCATGTCTGATTTCTCAAGGCAGAAACAGACATTACAGATAATGTATAATTAGAACCATTGATGTTGGAGATGCATACGTTTAAGAAAAACCTATGTTTGAGAGATCAGGCTTCAAAGGAATCCTACCCTAAAATCATGAAGAAAAATAGCAAAACAAAACAAGCCAATTTGCGAGCTGTATATACTGTGTAGTGAGAACAATTTCTGTTATGCACTCCGATACTTTCAGTAGTCAATAATTTCTCTCTTCTGATTGGTTATATGGAATGTCTGCTTTTGCTTCCAAACAGCCTGCCTGCATCATGCCCCTGGAAAACTAAACATTATTTCAGTTCTTGTGGGAGTTTGCTGGAAAAGCTCTGAAGCAAACTGATCTTGATTACAGAAATAAACAAACAAAGACAAAATGCTTTTTTTTCAGCCAGCTTGGAAGAAAGCTCTGCGCAGACTTGTAGACATAATCTGACTTCCAAACAGCCTGCCTGCATCTTCTCCAGAAGGCTTGTTTTATTCATCTTATCTAAATTCAAAAGAAGAGACTGGAGCATTTATGAAAACATTGGTTCTGATAGGAAGCTGGTGCCCTTTAGCCCTGCCCCAAAGCAAAGGTCAGAGGAAATAGAAGATCACTTCCCTCCAGATATGACATATTGGCAAAAGTCAGGAGTGTGTGCACTGCACTGAAACTTCGCCCAAAAATACTCTGAAGAAAGATCCCCACAAGTTATAATGATGGCTTATCTAAGCCCATGGGAAAACAGTTCCTTTTCTAAAAAGTGGAATTCAGAGCTGACTTAAGACAGCCAGCTGTCTGGTGTCAAAGGTAAGATGGCACTTCCCATCCCATATGCAACACCAACCCATACTTGAAGCTGAATCATAATTTAGTGCCAGTAATCATACCACATCCTCCATTGCACTTGAGGGCAAATGGCTGAATTAGGGATCGTTGAGCTTGCCTCTGCCCTCTCCTCACCCTTCAGCATTGGCCACCTGTGGCCAGCTGTCAGTAGCCGCTCATAAACTGAGTAGGGGGAGGAGGGTCGTCAGCCCCAAAAGTTTAAGGAAACTGCTCCCACATCTTGCAGAGTCTATGGTTGCTAGGCCACCCTGCCTAGTGGTAGATTGAGGTAGATTCTTCTTTTCTGGGTTTAATTTTCTACAGGTTGTCTAACAAAATACAAACTGAAAGCAACCTCTTACAAAGAAATGAGAAAGAGCTTTTCCATTTCATAAAACACTGAGAAAACCCATTAATGAGCGATGGCAGAGCCCTAACCAGCTTCTTTCCCTCTTCCTGCTGCCTGCATCTCTGGAGTCCCCACCTTTCTTCCCATCCTTCTTGGACCTGACATGTTTCATTCTGGGCTCCTTCATCTTCCCCATTAGGAGAGATTGCAGGCCGAGGGGACGGACATAGGCACCTGTCACAGCTGCGGCATATCACTTCTCAGCCTAGCAAGGCCCTCATCTTCTTCCATCTATCACTCTTCCCCCCCCCGCTTCCTGCCACGCTCACGGTCGTCTAACACGGTGAGGTTCCCTCGAGAGTCCCCAAAGATCTGCAAACAACTCACTCTTCTTTGCTCTCAGATTGATCCCCTCCAACCGCATGGCAGGCTGGATAGATTGATGATGATTGTGAGGGATTCAAATGGTGGCTGAAGAAACTGCTGACTCGCTAGCACAAAAGATGACGGTGCCGAGGGTTTCACCACAATGACAACATTAAAAATAAGTCATCTATGCAGGAAGGAACTTGTTAAGAAAATCCCTGACGAAACACAGTCTCTAAGGAAGATCACAGTTAAGGGCACTTAAAATAAACTGCTGACAGCAGGGTCTGAGGATGCTAATTTAGCACTGTTAATGTCTTTAAACCTCTGTAAGGCCTGTTGAGATCCCTGCATTCCTATAAGGCTAGCTCATGCTAGCCCAGACAGCTGGTGAGCATTGGCAGAGGTTGGACAGCTACCTGGATGGCTTCCTGAAAGGAGTAGAGGAAGAAACCAGGGAAAGTGTGGTGGAATGGTTAGAGTATTGGCTCAGCATTCAGAAAAGTTGGGTTCAAAACCCTATTCTGCTGTGAAATTCACAGGTCAACTTGTGGTAGGTCTCGTTCTGATGATAAAGTGGAGAGAAACAGCCCATGTGAACTGATTGGAGCAACAGACCATCATTTTATGCAGCATTTCCTGTTCTTCCCTTTAAGTAATAATTTGGACCCCAGAAATTGGCCATAAAATGAAGTTTGCTGACAAATGAGTAAAATGAGTAAATTTCTACATTCAGAATTCTGTTTAGGACATCTTCTCACGACATCTTTGCTGATCCAACGTCATTATGAATGTATTGTCTTGTTTTTTTACAGCGTTCCTTTCTGCAACCATGGTTGAACCTTTGTGATTTTTGTGACAAAGTCTGTTTCTGTATGAAATGAAGTTATTACCTTATCCCTAGAAACCTTTGATGACCAGCCATCAAGTCCATGGTTTCTAAAGTTTGATTCCCACAACCAAATCCATAGACCAAGCAATCCTTTAAGACAAAACAAAGTTTTTTTTTTTAAAAATGCGTAAGTGATACAGTACATCAGTGTTGGTCTACTACAATCTTTTTTTAAAATAAAACAAAACATGATGTTGGAAATTAAAACTAGAAAGAGCTGGACATAATAGGATTGCCTGAGCTGTGAGATTTCATTTGTATATGAGGATTACAGTAGTCCACTCCAAAGCAACCCATGTAGACAAGCATTTAGCTTTAATGGTACCTGAGTTTCATTCTTTTATGGTGGATTAGAATTTGTATTATTATTACTTATTATATTGCTTTATTTATTATTGCTTTTATAGTCTTTTATATTTGGTGTTGCACATAAAATAGAGCAGCCCTTTCAAAGCCTTGTTGACTTCCAGTTGTTTTGGAATACAACTCCCAGAATTCTCTCTGGTGGTTGCAACTGATGGAATCTGAAGATCAAAGCAACTAGAGGACTCTATGTTGGAAAACTACATTTCCCAAAGCAATTACAAGTACTGTAAACTAAATATATAAAGTAAAAATCACTAAGAACCCACATGGTCTGGAATAGTAATTAGGCTCAGGGTTCCAACCGTCCTAGCAAAATCTGAAGTACTAAATGAAGAAGCTGTTATCAACACCATTTGATTTCAACTTTGTTTCCCTCCCTGAAGACCTGGAGAAATATACAGTAGTAGTTCCCTGAATCCCAAGCATATGGTCTGAGACGTGGTGATGTTACTTTCTGTACAGTTTCCTGGATACTCCTAAACTGGTCCAGAGGACTGGGACATCCCCTGCAGCTAGCTTCCAGATGATTTGGAATGGCTTTCTTCTAATGGGGTGATTTCCATCTTCCATAACAGCAAGCCACAGATTGTCTGATACACCATCTCTAACAGTGTATGATAATTGCTTCTGAACACCAAAGGTTTAT
Source organism: Phrynocephalus forsythii (assembly GCA_029282475.1). Classification (NCBI taxonomy): domain Eukaryota; kingdom Metazoa; phylum Chordata; class Lepidosauria; order Squamata; family Agamidae; genus Phrynocephalus; species Phrynocephalus forsythii. The sequence continues at coordinate 167,979,983 of JAPFRF010000001.1, read as the reverse complement.
ACAGCTGTCAAAAATAACCCTCTTTCTCTGTTTGCTTAATCTACTTCCAAGCCCATCCAAGCTAATGGCCACCACAACATTTGGTGACAGCAAATTTCATACATTAAAATACTTGGTGAAAAACTACTTTCTTTCCCATGTTCTGGAACTCCTGCCAAGCAGTTTCATTAGATAATGCCAAAAAGTGTTATAAGACAACAAGAAGGGGGGGGACTCTCTGTCCACTTTTGCCGCATCATGCATCATGTTAGAGATTTCTATCAAGTTCTCCTAAGGCATGTTTCTCCCCAAAACTAGAAACTTCCCCCACAGGGATGATGCTCTGAGCCCTTCATCAGACCCAGTTCCATTGGCCATTTTTCTATCCAGTGTGTACCTGTACAGAGCTCCAAATGTAAGAGCTGCTGCAGGGATCTAAAAAAGTGCCAGTTGCATGGGACTTAATGCCTGATCATGTTCCCCAGCTGTGTAACCTGATTAATGACTGACACTTCATCAAATTGCTGTAGCAACTTCTGGAAGCTGGATTTCGGCAAATGTAAGTATTCAACAAGACCCTGGCCATCCATTTTGATATGAAAGAGACATGACACCTGCACACACCCCAAGCCTGAAGCTTCTAGACCCTAGTCCATGTGTAGGGATGACCCCTCTCCTCCAGATTTGCCATGGCCCTAAGAGCTGTTGCACCAGTGCCAGCGCCATGCCTAGCAAGAGGCAGTGCCTCTTGACCAAGTGCTGGGCAAGAGGTAGTCATTCTGGACAAGGCATTTGAGGTCCCACATCAGCCTCTGTTTGGAACCAATTGAAGCAAAACAATTTGAGAAGCCTTGTAGCCATCACAAAAGACAAATACAAAAGTGGAACAGGTGATACCTTTAGGCTGCTATAAAAATACTGAGATACTATAAAAGTACTGAGAGACCAGGAATGAAGCAACTGAACCTTCAACAGGACTGCAACACTAGGTAATTGCTTTCCTTTTATTTGATCCTATTAGCTACACTCAGTGGACTTTTCCAAATTTTATCCCAATCCTCAGATGGAATGCATGGGCCTTCTACACCAACCCCCCCTCCTGTCGCTGACAAATCAGGGACTTTTGGTCTCGGCAAGTCACATTGAGGACAGGTGTGAATGTGTCTACGTGAGAGCTGTGACATGTCTTTGGAAGGACTGGGACAATTAAAACACCTCCCTCCTTTCACTTCGGAGGCAGGCTAAGAACATCCAAGCTCCGAGCCTCAAGTAAGAAACTGCCTGGCTTTTTTGCCATCTTGCCATGGACTCTACACCCAAGAAATAATTCCTGGCAAATCCATCTTTTGCCATGTTATTACCTATTGGTATTGCTCTGAGGAAGAGGGCTTTGCCCCTGAAATATTAGCAATGTTTTGTTATTTTTCTGGTAGCCTAAAGGCATCCCCTGTTCCACTTTTGTATTTGTTTGGAACCAAGTGCTCACGGGGAGCTATCCTTGGTGCTGAGCCTTCTTCCTGCTTTTCTGCCGCAGGTATCTGAGAGGCCAGGGCAGGCATGCAGGTGGGCAAGTCATATTTTCCATCCTTTATCCTGCCACAAAAAATATCCAGCATGTTTTTGTGACATCTACACAACCACAACCACAAAAAAAAACTTTGCAATGACAACAGCACATCACAAAATGCAAAATATTGTTATGCTCTGCAAAGAGAGGAAGCGGTCTGTCCCTCCAACAACCTAGAGTAAGATGTAGGGATTGGCAGCAGCAAGTGAGAAACCTCTAGACATTAATTGTACAATAAGGCACTAATATGACACCCAGTAATCCAGGAGCACATCCTATTGCTTTCAATGGGCTTTCTTCTGCAATTGTGCAGAAAGAGCCTCATTCATCTCAGCTGGTGAGGTGGTCTAAGGAAGTTATGTAGCAATAGCATGCAATATGCATTCCTTATTGATTTGCATCTGGAGAAGCTCTTTGTTTTTGCTTCATTGTATCAGAAGTTCAGCATTAGCATGGCTAGTCAGACATCAAATGAGGCAGCGGTAAACAACTATGCTGTATCAACACATCCTTCTACTTAGTTCGTCTCTTTCCTTCACTCATTTAATCCTGAATAAACCAGCCTACATTCTTTGTTCCTCAACATGGAACAAAGGTGCCCTTGCTTTTGGTTTTACTTGCTATGCATTCATTTATGTCATTGTTTCTTCACTGATCATCTTCCCAAGCTGAGGAAATTCTCACCATCCTGAGATAAATCTATATAGTAATTTTTCTTTATTTATTTTTTGTTTGTTTTTGTTTGTTTTTTGTTTGTTTTTTTGTTTTTACAACTACCTGCATTGAAGTCCACAGTTCTGGTTCATACAATAGAGCTGCAAGCATGCCGTAGCATAAATACAGACTTTCAAAAGAGAGGAAGATTTCAGTTCTCTGGAAAACGATAAGCTGTCAAGTGCCCAATAAAGACGTTATTGAGAGCAAGTGCATTTTAGTTTTTACCTTTTTGCCCTCCAGACAGGAACTCACTAGTAAAGAGAGACCTCTAGTGATGCTGGAGAGAAGCTGCCTGTCCTCTCTCAGTGACTTTCTTTGCAAAACTCGACTGCCCAGAAAAACGAATCGAGCTGCCAGCCCAAGGACACCGTGCGTTAACTGCCTTTTCCATCATTAGGAGAGATCCTGTGGAAAGGAAGAGGAGGAGAATTATAAAGGGGGAAATGACAGCCTCTCCTCCACTGCACAACCATTCTGTAACCAAGGCAGGGTGTCTGCATAATCAACACCTCATCCAAAGGCTGCCGACATGCACCTTAAGACTGCAGGATGCAAAAATGAAAGAGGGGGATTCCTGTCACAGGGAAAGATCTGTTTTGCAATTTATTTGGCACAGCCTGCCAAGCTCTGGAAAAGCAGCTGGCAATCTGTGTTATCTACTACGAATCTATTGGTCATGTAACATAAAACATAAAATGCCTCTGCTTTCTCTTGCTGTGTGTGGGGTGGTCATCAAATAGGTCTTTTTGCTTGTCTGTTCTACAGCCTGCCCCCTCCCCCTTGGCAAAAAAGGGCCCTTCTTTGAACTACACTTCCAAAATTCATCAGCCAAACTGGGCAGCAGCCATGCTCCTGGTGGATTCTGGGCACTGTAGTCCAGATAGGGCAACTTTTCCAAGCTCTGTTCATTCCTCACTATCTTGGAATCTGGTGCACAGTGCCTTGTGTGATAAAGCCCAACAACAACAACCCCCATGTATTAGGATTAGGTTCCATATGTGTAACCTTCATGTAGAATGCCACATAAAAATAAAAAGCATATCTGAGGTATTCATTTGGAACATAGGCAGTGCAGAGACACTGAGGAACTTTAAATCAAGTGTGCAATGTCCTAGGACCAGCAAGTCCTAGCTAATAATTTACATTCCACTGTAAAGCTCACTGAGGCCGTCATTCACCCACCTCACAGCCTTGTTGTGGAGATCTCTTTCACTTGGCATGTGTTCATCCAGGTTTTCTGACCTTTGTTATGGTGAGTTGGAAACAATGGTAAAGCAGAACGAGTACCATTCGCAACAGTGGATTTCCGGCTCCTGCCTTTCTCTAGAAAAGAGAGAAGGATTCTGTATGCTAAAACTAGGGGTCAAACCAGATGATACAGTTTAGGGATGAACACCTTGTTTGAAGGTATGACAAAACACTAATTGAATCCCCACTCTTTACCCTGTGATCAGGGTAAAGGGCCCAGATATACTCAGAGGACGTACAGTAACCACAGCCACACAGAGAGCTCTTGCATATTTCACCCAGGAGATCACTGGTCTGTGGAACTCCTTGCCAGAAGAGGTGGTGACAGCTGTCAGCCTTGACAGCTTTAAGAAAGGATTAGACAAGTTCATGGAGAACAAGGGTTTCCATGGCTATCATTATGGATGCCATGGACAACATCCAGGTTGGAGAGATAGGCAGGCTATCTCTGAATGCCATTTGTGGGGAATCGTAAGCAGGTGAAGTCATCTGCTTGGGAATGCCCTGAAGCAACTGGTGAGCCGCTGTGTGAGACAGAATGCTGGATTGAATGGGCTGTGGCCTGTTCCAGCAAGGCTGTTCTTATGTATGTTCTTATGTTCTCATTTAATCGGGCGTTTAATGAGTTAAAATACTAAAAAAAACAGATGCAGTGCAATTAAAAATGGAGAAAGGGAAATCAAAAGTATAAATACTGTTTTAAGAATAAGGGAAGGGATGGACAGCTTCACATGCACAAGGAAGCCCAAGAGGTCTCCTGCAGACTCCACTCCCACCCTGGGGAGGGTTTTTGAGTAAGTCACGAGGCTGCACCAGCAACTCTCCATATTGTTTGTAGCTGTTGGTTGAAACAATGGATGTCCGTTGGTATTGCATATTGCCTCGTCTTTACCTTTTTTCATTAGCAACACACTAGGATTACTATCTCTGTGTGGCTACCCATGCATTCTTGCGCACACATGCAAATGAATGTCTCCATTCTCATTCTTAGGTCAGAACTCCACTTCAGAACATTGGTGTATGTGTCTCTCCTCTACGTTGGAATCTTTTTTTCTTGTTGGTACGGTGATGTCCCTGTCAAAGTTAATCATAGCTGTGTCCTCCTTCTCTTTTTCTTGTGTTCTCAAAGCTTGAGTTGGACCAAGAATTTCACCACAGATAATTCTGATGCTGCTGGGTAACCCTCCACCCCATGTCACAGCTGCCTGCAATGTCCTCATTCAGAGGAATGGATTTTTTTCCCACCTAGACCCAGAAATGCACTGATACCCACACAGATATGGACCAGGATCTGGCCAAGAGTCTCTGAAAGGGCGTGGGGTAGCTTGGGCATCGATCTGTGTGCTCTTATTTGCACACTAAATATACTGAGAATCCATTACACATCCCTGATAGGGAGAAGGTCTTAGAGGCTGATAATTCCACCAACATCTGTGCCTAAACAACTGGGTTTTTTAACTCCCTAAAGACAAAGGAAAAGCAAGCTAATTTGCCAGATGATGGGAGAGAAGAATGATTCTATTACAATCATATGTCTTTTGGTATTTAAGGAACTCTGGCTTCTAAAAACCTTCTAGCTATTACTGATACCTAAGCCTTATGCTTTGAGAGTCACAAAAGTTTCTGCTTCCTCAGAATATGACTTAAACTTTATGAGTTTTACTTTCATTTGGCTACATTTGGAGCAGAGGCAAGCTTATATGTGGGTTATGTGTATTTGTGGACACATCATGCCACCTTGTTTGGGCATGATAAAAAAAATCCTCTTTGTGGGATGAAGCATGGTTTACAAAATATAGAAGTATAATTAAAATAGACATTTTTCTTTCATGGGCATGGGATGGAGGAGGAGGAGGAGGGATGTGTTAGAAATCTGTTCTGCCATTTCCCAGATGTCGCCTTGGTCCTTGTCAGCTAATCAATGAGCATCCCCCCTCCCCCAGCATCTTCTCTCTCTCTCTCTCTCTCTCTCTCTCTCTCTCTCTCTCTCTCTCTCTCTCTCTCTCTCCAACCTGCCTTTCTGACTCTCAGCCTCCAGGTAAATCAGACGGAAAATGCATGTCTGCCTCTTCCCACCTGCCTCAGGTTCCTAAACCAGTCCAAACCCCAGTGAAGGAAGGCCCCCAGCTGGGAGTGTGGAAAGGCTTTCTGCTTGGAGTCTCAATATTGTGCTCACATGTTATCTTCTTCTAGAGGGAAATAAAGAGTAATTGGGGGAAAGAGGGGGAAAGCATACATTCCAGCAGCCAGGCGGATGTCCTTGTCCCGCAAGGTTGCAGACCCATTCAAACTCATTTTTTTGTTTTGTTTTTTTTTAACCTTGTGGAAGCTGGGGACTCATAAAACAAATAGGAAGGAGGCATTTAGCAGCAACTGCCCATAGTGTGAGAAGAAAATGGGTCAGACTGCATGAGCTGTTTGTGAGGGATGCAGTGGTGCATCCTGAGAAGTGTGAGGCAGCAGTGAATACAACGAAGGCATATTCAGCAAACCAGAAAGGCCATTGAGGCCACTCTTCATGAGGACCAAATTATATGTGGCACAAGGAAGATAGTGGGCTACTGTCTTGGTAGCACACAATCTATTTGAATGATGCCATTGACTGCTGAGCATCGAGAAGAGATTGTGACTTTACTAGTCAATGAAGTCATAGAACCAGTGACCATCCATCATAATACTAAAGGATTTCATTCACAGTACTTTGTCACCTAGAAGGATGCTGGATTACACTCAGTTTTAGACCTTAGAGACATGGATGCCTTTATCTCAACGAAGCATTTCTAGCTCATATGATATCTATTTTACATCTACTGCATGAAGGTGACTGATGTACCACCACAGGCATTCATGACATGCACTTCCACATAGCCATCTGTCCATGTCTCAGAAGATTTGTCTATAAGCTCCTGTGGTTCGACAATTCATCCTTTCCATTGCTCCAAGCCAGAGTATTTACAAAACTCATATCACAGAATCATAGAATCATAGAGTTGGAAGAGACCTCAAGGGCCATCCAGCCCAACCCCCTGCCATGCAGGAACCCCCATCACAATATTTATGACAGATGGCCATCCAGCCTCTTCTTAAAAACCTCGAAAGAAGGAGACTCCACCACCCTCTGTGGCAGCATATTCCACTGCTGAACAACTCTAACCATCACGAAGTTCTTCCTAATGTTCAAATGGAATCTCTTTTCCTGTACTTTGAAACCATTGCCGCGAGTCCTAGTCTCTAAAGCCATGGAAAACAAACCTGTTCCCTCCTTAATATGACATCCTTTCAAATATTTAAACATAGCTATCATATCCCCCCTCAGCTTTCTTTCAGAGAGGCTAAACATTCACAGTTCCCTAAGCCGTTCCTCATAAGACATCCCTTCCACACCTTCAACCATCCTGGTCACCCTCCTCTGGACCCGCTTGAGGTTGTCTACATCCTTTTTAAACTGAGGCACATAGAACTGGACACATGTAGTTCATTACATGTTGTGAAGTTGGAACTGGCTTATAGACACCCTTTTAGTGAATCTAGAACCTCAGACCACAGGAGGCTAGGCTGGCCCCATCCTTACAGTCCTTTCACAAGCAGGCAAAGACCTTTCTCTTCAGGAAAATTTTCCCTTAGTGGCTGCTTGCCTGGGTGGGGTTTTTTAAAAGGACTTTTGTGCCTTGCTGCTTTGAATGTTTTCTGGTGTTGCTTATGGTTTTTTTTAAATATTGCATTCAATTGGTCCTTGCTTTAGTATTTGTATACTCACTGTTGTTAACTTCAAATGCTGTCTTTAAATGATGTAAGCTGCCTTGGGTCCTTTTTAAGAAGAAAGGAAGGATAAAAAATATTTTAAATAAATGAGTACAATAAATAATAGGACTTTGAAGTAAGTGAGATATTTAAGGTTCCCATGTAATATAACATAGTTTAATATTTCATAATTAGATTGCTAACTGTCTGATTCAGGGTTCCTCCAAGATCCTCTTCCTCAAATCTTTGTGTACCACACTGAATCAAGTAAGGGTAAGAGTCAAGATAAATGGAAAAACATCTCATTTGCCGCCACTGGTTTCATCGGTGCCCACTTAAATTTCAGACGTAGCTGTCACTAGAGTGATGCCATTGTCCTAGAGTTATATGCCTTGTTATAACTCAGCCACTGACTGAGTTCTCAAAACAGACAGGTAGTATTGCTCTCATGGCCTCCACAGTGATTGTTCACCCCTTCACTCTGTGAATTTCTCCATTTTTCAGGGTCTTCCAGCAGGTCAGTGAGAACTGGAAGCTTGTCTCTGCATTCAGTTGCACATTTGAAGGTCCCTTAACTGGACGGCCTCTCTTCACACTGTCTGCAAAGACACAGATTTTAAAACAACATATTTTGATGGGAGCCCCTTACCTAGCATACAGAATACACAGACGGTGCAGGGAAGCCGGAACATACATTTGAACTCCTGATGGCCCTTGAGGCTCTCCAAGGCTTTCCACATTTCCTCATCCACTGGATTATACAAGTCCCAACCAACAACATCATGATAGCATTTATACCAACAAACAGGGCAGCAGAAAGTCCAACATGCTTATGAAGCTGATGATAAATTTGCAGGTCTGGTGCACAGTAATATACCTTCTGTGTGAGGCAAAAAATAAAAATAAAAAATCCAAGCTGGCCTTCTCAGCCAAAAACTCACCGATATGTATGAATTGCACTTGCATCCTCTAACACAGGTCTGCCCGTGAAGGGTTCAAAAGTAGCCCGCCGGCCATCAATAAAAAAGTGAGGGGATAAGTTCTCCACCCTTCCCTCTCCCATCCCAATGACCACCACTGCCCCAGAAAAGTTCTGGGTCTGCCAGCCCACTGTCTCAGTCAAGAAGGGCAGTTCAAGGGCCATGGTGCATTGAAATCTGTTCCCTCCAGAACAGATTAATTGGTTTTCAATGCGTTCCTATGGGAAACCTCTGCTCTACTTACAAAAGTTTTTACTTATGAGCATGTGCTTGGAACGGATAACATTCGTAAGTAGAGGTTTTAGTGTAGTAGCCCTCAGGCACTTTGTGCCGGAAAAGGTAGACCTTGGCCTGTTCAAAGTTGAACAGCCCTGCTCTAACAGTTCCTCATTTTCAATGCTGGAGTTGTATGAAGGGTTGCATTGTTTACTACAGATCTCAACAAGCAGAGGAAATAGTTTTGCTTCAGGGGAGTCACACAGAACATTTTTCTCCTAGATTGGTCCAGACTCACGTTCCATATTTTCTCTCTCTTTCCACTGATTGCAAGAATCCTTGCAAAATTACAACAGGTCAATGCCAACTGAGTTTGAATCATGTCATGGTATCCAATGCAAATGCATGCTATGCACTTCGGGTAATGCTTTTAGATGATGAGTTTCAAATACTATCAGCCCAGTCAGACCCAAGGCAAGATATTCCATGCCTTCATCTGCTCCCTACATCTCATATAGTTCCTACATCTGCTTGGAGCTCAGTGGCATCTTAGAGGCATCCAAGAAGTCCAGTACACTTTCCTCCTTGGGTGCAGTTAGAAAGCTTTCCAGATATTTATGATGGCTCTCTGGCTCAGCCATTTCAGTTTAATATTCCAACACTTTTCCCATTCTTTTTGTTCTTGAAACATAAAGAGCTTATGATGTCTTATGTTCCAGTCTATCTGGCAGCTATTTCAGCCTACAGTCCTCTGCCTTTGGACTAATCTTGTTATTCCTATTCAGATATCAAACACTCTCAAGAAGGTTTAGTAATTGCTTTCCACTGCTACCCTCTGGAGTTTGTTTGTTGTCCTCAGTCAGCTTAGTGAGACATGTCTTTCAAGACTTCAGCCTCTGTGGGCTTCAGACGTCTTTCCATGAAGATGGGTTTTTCAGTGGCACCGACATTGGCAAACCAGGCTACCTAAGCGGTGTGTTCTCTCGGTGGATCCTTCTAATTTAACTTCCACAAAAGGACAAAGTGGTGAAAGGTTGTGGAAGGTTCTGTACAAGCCCAGCCCAGCCCAGCCCAGCCCAGCCCCAAACCCCTCATTAATGCTAATCAACCGATGGCTACTCAAAGAAATCTGGAATCAATCAGTTCTTCACAAGCACATTGAAACAGATGGCATAAATTTTGGCTCTAAACGTAAGGCAGCACAATCTCCAGTCCTTGCACAGGACAGGTACCATAACACCACTGCTAGATGTCAGCTCTAGGATACCTGTTTACGAATGGTGGATCCCAGACCCCAATGGGACCTTGCCATGAATAAGCCTTCTGCAGAACGTACAGAGACACTGTTTACTCCTTAATTAACCACAGCAGTTGTGTCTCAGGAATTCGAAAGACCTTAAAGTGCTCTATAAACTGTCTGAGGCACAGCTGTTTGTTTGTGAGGTTGAACATAAAAGAAATTTCACTACTATATCAGCAAGGCTACACACTACGGTAGCCCTCAATTTGACGGTTAGCATGCCTGACAGGGTTTCTGCTATTTGATTGATTATTTTACTGTCAGCTAGATGTAACGGACAATTTTAAATGAAATATTGAGGAATTATGCAATCAACAAGTTTTATCCTCTACAGAGAAGGCACATCAAGCCTATTTAAATTTGACAGTGAACGGTCACGGTGTAGCCCAGACACAGGAGTCACAGGGTGTATCCTGATATGCATACTGTAGTAGATGACTCAGGACAAATGAAAAGCATTAATTCGTACTGTACAGTGCATTACTGACCTGTGGAATCTGCTGTCCAAGATGTATTAATGGCTTCCACCTTGGGCAGAGTTGAAAAGAGGATCCAACAACGTGGAAGAGGATGTTGTCTATAGCTATTAGTTAAAAGAGATATATATTTATTTCACTCCAGTACCTGAGGCTATATAGACCCTTTGTCAAGGATTGTAGTTTTGACAGAATGTCTGTAATATATATTTAACAGATTACAAAATGGATTCTGTAAGTTGTGCCATGTCATGAGCTAGACAAGATGTGTATTAGGTCTAGGACACAGGTGCAAGAAATAATCAGCCTGAAAGATCAAGATGATTAGTGCCAGGTGGAATAGTTTCATCACCTCACTTCATCAAGGATCTGATTGGGCTACAGCTGGTAGCTGTATGTATAGCAGGCAAACCAATGTAAATTGGGACTGCCTAAGGTGAGAGGCAGCTTTCCCCACACTCTGTTGTATCTTTTCTATATGCTGTGCTTTGCATATTGTTATTGTATATTACTTTTGTCATGTGTACATCTGTAATAGCTCCATAATCACTAAGTGCATTTATTCTTCCACAATGCTGCTAATCTCTCTAGTTGTTTATACTTCCTTGAACATAACAAATCCCTATCTGTATAATAGGGTTATATACTTTAACACCCTTATGTAGCCATTGCTGGGAAGAGTACATTGAGGTGATGTCTTGCCCATAGCCTTCCTGTGGGCAACTGGCTGGACTAGATATGTCCTTGGTCTAATCCAACATGGCTGTTCTTCTAACTAGGTCTGGATTGAATCCACCCATCCCCATGTCTGTGCAATATATATTTCCTCTTCTTGTCCCCCTGAGAATCGCAAGTATTTGGGGGAGGCACAAATAAATAAGCTTTAGGTTTGCCCTGAAAAGTCCAGAAGATAATCTTCTTCTAAGACCGATGACTTTAGAAATACCTAGCTTTTCCCATTTCCCTGTAGCCCATTCGCCCACTGTTCAAAGAACAATTTTATTTACTGTATCTGGGGCAAAAGTTTGAGCCCTCCTCTTCCCATCTTCACTTGCCATCTGGCTCTCTGTTTGTAATTCTGTTCCATTTGACCTCTAGCTGACCAAAGCTCCTCTGGTTTATCCATCCTGCCACAGCCTCCTCCAGGCGTCCCCAACTCTGTGTTGGCACTTTTAGCTGAATATGCAAATAATCCCCCCAGCCAGCTGGTGTCTGCCTCCCAGAAACACATGTTCACAAGCCCACCGGACTGTTGAAGGGAAAGAGGGAGCAGATCTCTGCACCCGGGCCTGGGGGCTGAGGAGGAAAAGTGACTTTAGCAAGGAATTATACAGCCAACAGATGGGAGCGTTGGAAGACGGCAGAAGGGAAAGGAGGCCAGATTGTGTTTGTCTGGATACAAACACACACACACACACACACACACACACACACACACACACACACACACACACACACACACACACACACACACACACACACACACACACAGCATTTACACCACTACTGTGCTTTCATCCACCTATGTGTACCAACTGGGAAATGCACCATTTTGTATCTTTAGAAGGAGATTGCTCATTATAGTAATGCAAAAGTATTTTGAATGGGGGGAAGAAATCGACCAAAGCAATATTGTACCTAAGCATTTTAAGTACCTTGCTGTCCAAACATAGTAAGAGACACTACAATGATAGTTGTCTTTTAGGGCTTGGTTATCTTTGTCTGTGTTTTTTTCCTGAAATGTTTTGAGGCTTAGTAATATGGGAGCTGGAGCAGACCTTTGTGAAGTTCCACAACTCTCAGGATTCTCCTGCCAGTACCCATGGCATCTGTAAGGATTCTGGGAGATGGTCCAGAGGAGTAACTCTTTCCAGCTCAGAACCAGGGGTAGGATATTCTGAAATGTAATATACTATCTTATAACACTCAGCCAGGCAGCTTTTGTCACATTTTGTTTCTGAGATCACCCATGATTAAAGCTACAAGAAAGTTTGTAGTTTTTGCAAACTTTTTACATTGTCTCCTGAAAACATGTAAACACAGTCTCCACATTGTAGCCTTTTGCCATTATTACACTCTTCAATTCATTGGTGTTCCCATGTGGTAAAAAAAAACACCTCAGATATCACTCAATAACAATAGAAAATCCATGAAACATTATGGATAAGGTAAAGTCATATTCAAAAGAATTTCAGAGATAACAAATGTACAAATTGGCATAAATCTGAGATGATGATGTTTAACTATATGAAAGATGAAATAGAAATAATTAGAAAAGAATTAATTCATTTATAATTAGTATTCAAAAGTCCGTTTAGAAGTCCATTAAGTATTTAGGTATAATTATTCCAATGAATTTAGAAAGATTGAAAGGGGAAAAAATTAAAACTGGAGCAAGAAATTTTAAAAAGTGATAGCAGATGATTTTTAGGAAAATTAGCTTTGATGGTTTGGTAGAATAGTGGTATGTGAAATAATGTAAGATAATTTTTTAATTTATGATGTTGTTGATAAAGATACATGAAGAAGAGTTTAAAATTTTGCAAAATATGATTAATACATTTTGTAATGGAAATAAAAAGTCAAGGAGTAATAAAATGTGATAGTTATATCTCAAAAACGAGGGGGGTTAGGACTTCCTAATTGAAAATTATATATTTTATATCAGTAAAAAATAAGAAAACCACTTGATACTATATCTGAGTCTAATAAATTAATATGGTTGAATATGGAAACAGGAATCTGAACCTTGAAAACATTCTCTGCATACAATATAATAAGTACATAGTAAACATATTACTATAGAATATACTTTCTATAAAATACTTTTATATCTTAGGACTATAGAGCTGGAGGGGACCCCTTGGGCCATCCAGTCCAGCCCCTGTCAAGGAGGCAAGAGAGGGAATCAAACTCTCATCCTCTGGCTCAACAGCAGGATGCCTAAACCACTGAAACTGTCCAGCAGTTTTAATTTCAACAAGATATGGGAAACCATTTGTTCCATCAATTTCTGCACTTTATTCAGTGGTAGAGTTGGAGAAATCCCCAGGCAATATGAAAAGAAGCATGAATCATGTACATTTTTTTGTTTTTTTATTATATGTTTTTATATTTGTATGATTTTGTTCAATATTTTATTTTAAAAAAAGAAATCACTCAATGCATATTTTAATACATTTAGATGAAGACTAAAGTGGAGACCACTCTGAAGGATGATCACCTGAACTGGCACAGGCTACTCTAACCGTAGACATCTATTAAAATTAAACGACGGCACCTAAGAGGTCACCTGATTGAAGTTTATAAAATCATACACAGTGTGGATAAAGTAGATATGGAAAAACTGCTTTCCCTATCCCACAACACTAGCACTAGGGGGTACTCCATCAAACGTTTGGGTGCCAGATCTCAAACAAATAAGAGAAAGTACTTTTTCACCCAGAGGACCACTGGTCTGGGGAACTCCCTGCTAGAAGAAGGGATGACAGCTGTCAGCCTTGAGAGCTTTAAGAAAGGATTGGACAAGTTCATGGAGAACACAGTATCAATGGCTATCATTATGGATGCCTAAGGACAACCTCTGGGTTGGAGAGATAGGCAGGATATCTCTCAATGCCATTTGCAGGGAATCGTAAGCAGGTGAAGACATCTGCTTGGGAATACCTTGAAGCAAATGGTGATCCACTGTGTGAGACAGAATGCTGGACTGGATGGGGTGTGGCCTGTTCCAGCAACGCTGTTCTTATGTTCTTACGTAAAATGTATGAATTTCTTAAAATTAATTGAATTCCAATGATTTCCCCTAGAGAACCCTGGGAATTGTAGTTGAATGACTGCTAGGAATTTAATCTTACCCACCCTCTCATAGGATATATATTACTGCACTGAGTCAGCACTAGGTACTTTTTTTATTTGCCAAAGATGGCGAACATAATAGTTATTCTTATATTTCTGAGTAGCTCAACTGAGAGCAATGCAAGATTTCTAAGATTTTCAAATATCTTTTTTTTTCTTTTTACAGCTCTCATATTTGCTTAGAGCTCACAGGCAGGAAGCCAGGTTGAGAGACACTCAAAAAAATCTCAGTTTTGGGTTGAATTTCTTAATGTTTCATAAGACATTATTTCCGCAAGGCCTTTGCTGTCGATACAGCACATGATATTACTAGATCCCTTGATTCACAGTATTTTTACCAAAGATTTCCAACAGCCTTCTGCTGTTTTTATGATATGCATTACTTATCCCTTTTGACTGGCTAAGAAGGCTCTGGATAGCTACAGATGTTTGTCACTCTTACTACGGTACCATTCTGGTTACTTGGAAGGCGAAAAAGAAATGCTGCTGTGGCATAGGTAAAATGTTTGTTTTTATTTGTTTTATTTGGCATTTTACATCTTTGTATGATTTACTGCTGCAAAGTGGTTCATGAGAATCTCCAAACACCAAAGCAGTTTAGCTAGTATAGATTTATGTACTAATTTACTTCTCCGATGCCTTTCAAACTAACTGCTAATCTCTCCTCAGTACTACGGTTCAACTATCTCTCAAGGGTTTGCAGCCAATGTGTAAAATCAAACATATGAAAACACATGGAACAAGCAGGAGCCTTACCAGAATATATACAGTAGTGTTACATATATAATATACCTGTTATGTGTGGGCGGTGTGCTTGTTTAACAAATTGTGTGTGCATCAGGGGAGTGATGGAAGCTGGACTGAGCCCATGGTATGGTCAGGCTGCAAACTTTTGCAAATTTCAGTAGCAACCAGAGGGAAAAACTGCAGAACTAGAAGGGACATAAAACAGACTTTTTCTTGCTGAAATTAGGTTTTCCCTCTTTGCTAACAATTTTCAACAGCCACTCCATACCGTGCATTTAAAACAAATTTGCTTTAAATTTCTCCACTCTCATTTGCTGCTGGTCAAAAGTTGTCCAGGTTCTAAGGGTGCTATCCCACGTCAGATTTGATCTGGTTTTTAGTTAGAGATTATCCGTATTACAAAAACATGTTCCCACGGCCATCGTGGTTGGGGGGGCAGTAACTCCCACTTTAGTGAGTTTCACCGAGGTTTCTGATACCCAAGGGTTAGGTTGGGGATTTCCTGCCCCGCTTCTAAATCCCCATTTAATTACTGGGCAAATGATAGTGAGGGCACAAAACTTTATCTTTCCCCCATTCTCCCCGAGGCAGCCCCGTGAGCTCCCCCACCAGGTTTGAAGGCAGCCAGGGAAAGATAGCAGCCCACCAGTGATGGGAGAAAAGACGCGGTGGTGCCAGCGCTGGGAGTTCCTTCCACCTCCCGCGTGGTCACAGCAGTCCAGAAGGCATCCATGCGTGCTCCCCACACCAGGTTTTAAGGTGGGTGGGTGAAGACAGCAGCCTCCCAATGGATGGCTGTTGCCCTCAAAGTCTCAGTAGGCAATGAGGGAGGGGAGTAGGGCGAACAGTAGAAGACCAGCCATTGGAACACCACGTGGGAGGCATGGCTAGCCTGTTGACTAAGCGATGCAGCTGCCGGGAGGTTTTCTAAAAGCAGGCGAAAGGGAATCCCCAGATGGGCTATTCCTGATCCTCATGCCGGCCATCTATGGAAACCTGCCATTGGTTTAAACTGGGTTACAGACGTGGGGACAATTGATATGAGGAAAATAAACCCATGGGTGTGGGAATGCTTGAACCACCTTTTCTGATCACGTGACCACTGCAAAATATAACCTGGACTCAATCATTACCCGGATCTTTAAGACAGGAGATAAACCTGAGGTACTTCTGGTATCTGCAAAAAGAGTCTTGAGCAATGCATTTTACTTCTACTAGAGCCATCTGCTGGGAAGATACTGGCATTTTGCTGCTGAGGATCCCTACAATCAGCTTATGAAACTATTTAAATAAACTTTGTCACAGAAGCATGATAAGTTTTAAGGAAATCTGAATGTTATATAAAAGCTAAGACCTTTCAAACAACTCATTGTTCAATAAGACATTTGTGCATTACACTCTTAATGTAGAGGCATGGTTTTTGTACCTAACCCTAATCCTGTATTTTTCAGGTTTTAAACATAATCATGCAGATACAGTATTATGAACTCAGCTAAAATCTCCTCTGCAGCTACCACTGACTCCACCTTCTTACTCCTGCCCAGTCTCAGCAGTTGTGACAGCAATAGGGTCTTTGCAACAGAGCCCTGTGGCTTTAATTTTAACTTAGGTGGTATGCTCAGATGCAGGCAACAGATGCTGTTCTTCATCTTGGCCACAGGCAAGAACTCTGAACGAAAAATATGCAGCATCTTTTAAAAATAGGAAATACAGGTTATATAGGGTAAAAAGGAAATGCTAAGGATGTTTTTAATATGCCATTTTCTTTTTCTAGCTGATAATGCTGATAGAGAAGAAGGAGAAGGAGACAAACAGAAATATATATAAGTTATGTTCCATCTTCCTTAACTATTAGAAGCACCCTTGGCATATATCATACCCTATTTTCTGAAGGCTAACAGATGTAGCATGGAGATGAGTTGATTTAAACCATCTGGGTACAGTTGGTCTCTAAACTCTTGTATAATTCAGGAATTATCAGACTCTGTCACAATAAGCTTCTTGTCCTGGTCAGGGATGTGAATGTCACTGAGCCTCTGGGGAACAGTGACCATGCTGCAATTTGCTTTGCCATGCATGTCGGAAGAAGAGTGTCAACCAAATCAGACATAAAAACCCTTGATTTTCGAAGGGCAAACTTCCCTCAGATGAGGAAACTAGTTAGAGAGAAATTGAAGGGGAAAGTTAGAAGAATCCAATCTCTTCAGAGGGCATGGAGCCTGTTTAAAACAACAATAATAGAGGCCCAGCACAAGTGCATACCACAAAGAAAGAAGAGCTCATTTAAGTCCAAGAGGACACCGGCATGGTAAACGAGTGGAGTTAGAGAGGCTCTAAAGCACAAGGAGAGGTCTTTCTGTAAATGGAAATCCTCCCCAAATGAGGAAAATAAAAAGGAACACAAACTCTGGCAAAAGAAATGTAAGAAGATGATAAGGGAGGCAAAGAAAGATTTTGAAGAACGCATGGCTAGCAATATAAAGGGTAATAATAAAAGCTTCTTTAAATATGTTAGAAGTAGAAAACCTGCCAGAGAACCAGTTGGCCCTCTGGATGGTGAGGGAGGAAAAGGGGAGGTTAAGAGGACTTGGACATTGCAGAGAAATTGAATGACTTCTTTGCGTCTGTCTTCACATCAGAAGACCTTGAGCAGATTCCGCTGCCTGAGCCGCCCCTCTTGACTAAAGAATTAAATCAAATACAGGTTAAAAGAGAGAAGGTTTTAGGAATAATCGATAAATTGAGGATTAACAAATCACCGGGCCCAGATGGCATCCATCCAAGGGTTATTAGGGAACTGAGAAATGAAATTGCAGATCTCTTAATGGTTATATGCAACTTGTCTCTTAAAACTGCCACAGTGCCGGAGGACTGGAGGATGGCAGATGTCACACCAATTTTTAAAAAAGGAAGGAGGGGGGTCCCAGGAAACTACAAGCCAGTTAGCCTTACATCAGTCCCAGGGAAGATGGTGGAGAGCCTCATCCAAGAGAAAATCTTAAAACACATAAAAGAACAAACCTTGCTGAGAGAAAATCAGCATGGCTTCTGTAAGGGTAAATCTTGTCTGACAAACCTTTTAGAATTTTTTGAAAAGGTCAGCAGGCACGTGGATTTGGGTGAACCGGTGGATATAGTCTATCTGGATTTTCAAAAGGCTTTTGACACAGTCCCTCACCAAAGGCTGCTGAGAAAATTGCACAGTCAGGGAATAAGAGGACCGGTCCTCTTATGGATTGAGAACTGGTTGAGATCCCGGAAACAAAGAGTAGGTGTCAATGGGAAATTTTCACAATGTAGAGAAGTGAAAAGCGGTGTGCCCCAGGGCTCTGTCCTGAGACCGGTGCTTTTCAATCTGTTCATAAATGACCTGGAGACAGGGATAAACATGTCAACATATGTAAAAGTTGATAAAACATATGTTATGTATATTTAACAGAATGTGTAAAGTGAATTGTAAAATGGAGGCAATTAGATTCTGCAGTGTCATGATGTTAGTTCACAAGTGTTAGAGACTAGTAATCACAGGCATGTTAAGTGATGAAGTGCAGGTGGAACTGATTGTAACATCATGATTTGTAATGGTTAGATCAGATTGCATCAGATTGTTAATTAGTGATTGCATCAGATTTTATGAGTGCTGAATAAGTATAAAAGGCACTAGCTTGTTATTTGTAACTGGGGGACTGTTATGGTGAGAACAGTTCACCCCACACTCTGTTTGTCTGTTTGCTATATTGTATATAATGCTTGGTTGTTATGCTGTGTATATTTTGATGTATATATGAATATATGAGTTTTTACTCTATTCATTGTCATTGTCTTTCTGATAGACTAACTCTGCAAACCCTTTATATCAATACTAACATTTTATCTACGTTACTGCTGCACTGCTTTGTGTCAGGCACAAGTAAGTATATATTATTATTATATTTGTCTGCTGCCCCTTAAATCTGCTGACAGGGTTATGGGCCCAGCTGGGTCAGCAGCCTGATGGGTTTTGTTGTACCTGTATAGATAAAGTGTGTGTTGTGTAAAAGTTGTGTTTTTGCAGAGGAAACAGGTTGGAGTTGGAACAGAAACAAAGCAGAGCTGCAAAGGATTTCTCTCGGAGGCTTGGAATGAGAGCAGAGGAGAAAAGCAGCTGATAAGGACAAGCCAAGCAAAACAGAGTGTGATTTAAACTGGAAGCTGTGGAGGCTGTGGAAATATTTGCCGAGAAAAAGCTGAAAAAAGTGTTGCAGATAACGGCAGATAAGGAGCCGGCACATATCAGCGAGAATGGCAAGTATAAATCTAAATTCAATGCCTCTTGTAAAGCTCTCTGACAATAATTACCTGAATTGGTGTCTGCAAATGAAGCATTTCTTGATCTTCCATGAGCTCTATCAGTATGTAGATAAGCAGCTTGATGAGGAAGCTGATGAGGAAGATTTGAAGAAGGATGAAAAAGCCTTGGCAATTATAATGTTATCCTTGGAAGAAACGCAGTTCGTTTATGTGAAGGAAGCAAAAACAGCTCATGAGGCTTGGTCGTTTCTCAGAGCAGCTCACATCAAAGACACAGCTGGGAGTAAAGTATCTCTAATGAAAAAACTGTTCTGGTCAAGGCAAAGCCCAGGTGAAACTATTTCTGATTATATAAGGAAAGTAAATAGTATATTTCAGCAATTGTCTGAAGTGGGCATAAATCATGAAGAGGAGTATAAATGTCTTGTTATATTGTCAAGCTTAGATGAGTCATATGACAATTTAGTAATGGGATTAGAAGCTATGAAAAGTGATGAGTTGTCTATATCATATATACAGTCAAGACTCCAGCAGGAAGAATCAAGAAGGAATGATTCTAAAGTAAATAATAAGCCTGCTCAAGTGTCTGAAGAAACAATACAAGTAATTAGAAGATGCTATAATTGTGGGAGTGACCAACATGTTTTTCATTACTGTGATAAGGTAAACAAGCGGCAAAGGCAAAAGCAAAAAAGAGTTGCCGGCACAGGCTGGAAGAGTGAAGGTCAACAGCTGTCTGTAATTAATGATAAGGAACAAAAGGGCTCAAGACAGGAATTATTTATTGTAGATTCAGGAGCCAGTATTCATTGTGTAAATAAGAAATGTTTGTTTGAGAAACTAACTTTGTTTAATTGTAGAAATGTAACCTTGGCAGACGGGACTCAGGCAAAAGTCTGTGGTGAAGGTAATATATTTTTCAAACCTCTAAAATGTGTATTTGATAAGGTCCTGTATATAACATCTTTAAAGAATAATTTATTGAGTGTGCCTATGCTTGTAAAACAAGGTTTTCATGTACAGTTTAGTGAGAATAGTTGCAAGATTGTAAAAAATGGAAAAACAATAGCAACTGGACGGCTCAAAAATAATTTGTTTATGATAAGCACTTATGAGAAAGTTTTGAACATGGTTGAAAATAAGCCTCTACATGACAAATGCATACATCTGATGCATAGAAGATTAGGGCACCTAAGTTTTGAAAACATTAGGAAAACTCTGCAATATGTGGAACATGGGTCAGTGCAAAACTGTAAAAAATTTTTAGATTGCCATGTTTGTAAAGGCACAAAGGTGAAGTCTGCACCCATATCAAAAAAGAGTTTGAGAAAGTCACATCAACCTCTACAGCTGGTACATATTGATGTGATTGGACGCATGGCTAATTCATTTGGTGGTGCCAGGTTCTGTCTTGTGATAACAGATGATTATTCACGTTATTCTTGGGTTTACATAATAAAGCACAAAAGTGAAGTGAGTGCTGTATTTAAGAAATGGTTTGTGATGGCAGAAAGACAGTACAGGCAGAAAATTTTAGCTGTACAAAGTGATAGAGGTGGTGAATTTTTAGCAAAGCAGTTTGTTGATTATTTAGAAAAGAAAGGGGTGAAACATAGATTGAAAAACCCTTCTGCTTCTGCTGAGCATGGATTAGCTGAGAGGAAGAATGGGATTCTTCAAAATATCATGAATGCAATGTTGGCAGATGCAAAACTTCCCAAAGGTTACTGGGCTGAGGCAATGAAATATGCAAATTATGTGTCTAATAGAGTGTGGAGTTCAGCTGTGAATGAAGTTCCATATACTCTAATGCATGGTAAGAAACCTACAATCAAATATCTCCATTTATTTGGCTCTGAAGCCTGGGTATTAATTCCAAAGAGGTATAGACACAAGAACAGTCCAAAGTCAAGAAAGCTTATGTTTATTGGTGTTCAGCCTGCAGCAAAATCCTGGCGTTTTTGTGACAATCATGGAAAAGTTTATATAAGCAGGTCTGCAAAATTTTGTGAACAGAGTAATTGGGAAGCTCTACATGCTAATAATGAAGTATTTTTGCCAAGCATTTGTCCCCACACTGAGGTTGAAGAAGTTGCCAGTGATGGAGGGGAGTCTACAGCATTACATGATGGAAAAGTGAAAGATGAGATTATCAGTGATGGAGGGGAGTCTACATCATTGCATGATGAAAAGGTGGAAGATGAAGAGCCAGTGTTGATCAGAAAGTCTACAAGATCTAATAAAGGAGTGCCACCTGAAAGGTTTGTTGTGAATAATGTATTCCATGAACCACAGAATTTTGAACATGTGCTGCTGATGCCTGGAGAAGAAAGGAAGCAGTGGATGATGGGCCATAGACAAAGAGCATATGTCTCTGAAGGAACGGCAAGTGGATGCACCAGTGGATGGCACCAAAGAGAAAAGGACATTTTGCAAGAGAAATAGGTTGCTTGTATACAAAAGGTTTTTTTGATATTGATAGTATTTGTTGATGAAGCATTAGAAAGGTATAAAGCATGTTTTGAAATATCTTAAAGGAACAATGCATGAAAAGTTGAAAGTATCCATATGTGATGATCTTGATTTAATTAGCTATGCAGATGCTGACTGGGGTTCAAGTCCAGAAAGGAGGTCAATGTCTGGATATGCCATATTTTTAGGTAACTCACTAATTATCTGGAAAGCCCGAAGACAAAGGTACATTTCGTGTTCTTCTACAGAAGCTGAGTATGGGGCTGTGAGTGATTTGTGTTGTGAGTTGACCTGGGTAGTACAGTTGTTAAAGGATGTGAATGTGAATGTAAAACTACCAGTCAAAGTATATAATGATTTTTTTTCGTGTATCCAATTAACACAGAATCAGAAAGTCGGATCCAGAAGCAAGCACATTGGGATCCGTTACCAGAATGTGAAAGACTGCATAGAATAACATTTGATTGTATTGGAATATTGTACAAGTGTTGATAATTATGCTGACATATTTACAAAGCCTTTGTGTAAAGATAAACATGTATGTTTTAAGAAAAGGCTAGGAGTTGAAATCTGTTAAATATAGGAGGGGTGTCAACATATGTAAAAGTTGATAGAACATATGTTATGTATATTTAACAGAATGTGTAAAGTGAATTGTAAAATGGAGGCAATTAGATTCTGCAGTGTCATGATGTTAGTTCACAAGTGTTAGAGACTAGTAATCACAGGCATGTTAAGTGATGAAGTGCAGGTGGAACTGATTGTAACATCTTGATTTGTAATGGTTAGATCAGATTGCATCAGATTGTTAATTAGTGATTGCATCAGATTTTATGAGTGCTGAATAAGTATAAAAGGCACTAGCTTGTTATTTGTAACTGGGGGACTGTTATGGTGAGAACAGTTCACCCCACACTCTGTTTGTCTGTTTGCTATATTGTATATAATGCTTGGTTGTTATGCTGTGTATATTTTGATGTATATATGAATATATGAGTTTTTACTCTATTCATTGTCATTGTCTTTCTGATAGACTAACTCTGCAAACCCTTTATATCAATACTAACATTTTATCTACGTTACTGCTGCACTGCTTTGTGTCAGGCACAAGTAAGTATATATTATTATTATATTTGTCTGCTGCCCCTTAAATCTGCTGACAAAACAGTGAGGTGGCCAAGTTTGCAGATGACACAAAACTTTTCCGTGTGGTGAAAACCAGAGAAGATTGTGAAGAGCTCCAGAAGGATCTCTCCAAACTGGGGGAATGGGCTGAGAAATGGCACATGCGTTTTAATGTAACCAAATGTAAAGTAATGCATATTGGGGCAAAAACTCCAAACTTCATCTATCAACTCATGGGCTCTGAGTTATCCGTGACGGATCAGGAAAGAGATCTTGGTGTGTTGGTGGACAGCTCCATGAAGGTGTCTCCCCAGTGTGTGGCAGCAGTGAAGAAGGCCAATTCCATTCTAGGGATTATCAAAAAGGGGATTGAAAATAAAACAGCCAACATTATAATGCCATTATACAAAACAATAGTAAGGCCCCACCTGGAGTATTGTGTACAATTCTGGTCACCGCATCTCAAGAAAGACATAGTGGAACTGGAAAAGGTGCAGAAGAGAGCGACTAAAATGATTACTGGCCTGGGGCACCTCCCTTATGAAGAAAGGCTAAAACATTTGGGCCTCTTTAGTTTGGAAAAAAGGCGCTTGAGGGGGGATATGATTGAGACATACAAAATAATGCAGGGTATGAGTAAAGTGGATAGAGGGAAGCTCTTCTCTCTCTCCCAAAATACCAGAACTAGGGGACATGCACTCAAATTGAAGGCTGGGAGAGTAAGAACTGACAAAAGAAAGTATTTTTTCACCCAGCGCGTTGTAAGTCTATGGAACTCCCTGCCACAGGATGTGGTGATGGCATCTGGCCTGGATGCCTTCAAAAGGGAATTGGACAGATTCCTGGAGGAAAAGTCCATCACAGGTTACAAACCATGATGGAGAAACCAGGGTACTTCAAGGGCCAGATGCAGGGGAGTGGTATTAGGAGACAGATATCTAGTCTCATGCGCTCCCAAACGCATCTGGTGGGGCCGCTGTGAGATACAGGAAGCTGGACTAGATGGGCCTTTGGCCTGATCCAGCATGGCTCTTCTTATGTTCTTATGTTCTTTTAGTGATGGAGAGAATTAAAAAGTCATGTTGCATTTTGTTCTCATTCATTGAGTGGCTGAACACTTACAGGCTTGCTGAACTCATAGCTATAGCCTTCTTTTAAATAAGAAGCAGAAATGAAGGGGATGGAGGAACAAAGATGGAGCAAAGATCAAAACTCTCTATTTCTTTGTAGGATGTACACCCTGCTCTGTTTTCAGGTCTGTTGAAGATGATAAAATTACTTTACATAACCCATTTTCTATCTATAAGATGCACTCACATATAAGATGACCCCTCTTTTCCAACCTAAAATTATAGTTTCACAACCGCATGCTTCTCTCCTCAGCTTACTTCCATGTATAAGACGACCCTCAATTTTTAGTCTAATAATTTTAGACAAAAATGTAGTCTTACACATGGAAAATACTATATGTACGTATCTAACGATGTATTGGAAGTACTATAGTAAGAGCAGTGATTTTTTACCTGAGGTTGATACATACCTTTTGAGTACATATCTGGCTGATCACTAAGGGAACTGATGGCTAAACCAGATATATTTTGAACTGATCCAGGACAGTTCTTTTTACATATGTGAATGCTAACTAACATCTGGGTGAATGCATTCATCCATCACAACGCCAAGACCTCCATTCCACTGTCTTTTTCAGGTTACTAAAGATCACTGTCACTCAAAGACAAATTAATTCCTTCTCTGCCACGATGACAATTTCTTACTAAAACTAATGACATGTTCAGCTTCCTTGTAGAAACCCCACCATGCTATGGGCCACCCAGGTTTTGGTGAACAAAGACTTGCCAGTGACTTTCCAGTCCTCTCCTTACAGAAGAGACAAGGGGACACACACACACACACACACACACACACACACACACACACACACCCAGCAACAGCTTTAGAGAGAAGGGCCCATAAAAGCTGACAAGAAAGAGCTCATTACAAGTCTAATTTCAATTAAAACCAACGTCCGTATCAGTGGGTGTGACCCCTGCTCCTAAGTATGAGTCTGCCCCTACAGGGCAAGGAACCTGCTTGTGGGTTCAGTAAGCCTATAAATGTAAAACATGCTCCCTCGCACAGCTCCCGAAAGGCAGGGAGGCTGTTCCCTCACAGCAGCTTCCCAGCTCTCTCTGCTACCTTGCCCCTCACCAGGGGAACTAACCTTCTGTCTTTTGGCGCTTGCAGATCCAAGTGTAATCATCCACCTCCCCAGATGAAAAGAGAGCTCCTCTTTCGGGCCTCCTCCTCCCTCCCACCCCCACCCACCCCACTTTTCCTCCTGAAAGGGCTGTGAGGCAGACGGAGGCAGGGAGAAGCCGGCTGGGCTGCCGCGTCTCATGTCTCCTCTCCCTTTGTATGTACCTCCTGGAACGATTATTAAACACAAATTACAAAAAGAGATGACCCAAACGATCTTTATTTCTTCTTTCAACAAGTGATGCCTGCAGGGTCCTGATTCCAAATTCTGTTTCAATTAGATGTGCCATTTAAAAAAAAAATCTCAAACACACACACACAGAGATACACACACACTTGTGTCTGCAATTACCAACTCAGATACAGCTGAGATGGCTCTGATGGTAGTACACAAAAGACTAGGCATCTCTTCTGGCTTCTTAGAAATGTTCATTTGCCATGATTTAGGGCATAAGCAGAGGCCTTGGCAGTTTATGTGTGCTATAGTAGCATGTTCCCCATGGCAAACGTCCTAAGACCATGACCTCCCTCAATGTCAGTGGTTCCCAAAGTGGTCTATATAAATCTCCAGGGATCTATCTTGACTTGCAGGGGGTCTATGACAGTGAGAAAAAATGTAAATGGGGGTCGATGTGAGCAGACTCCATTTAGGCAGATAATCATGAACATTTAGATGTTCTGTAAATGTCTTATGTTCTGTTCCTATATCAGAATTGTATCTGGTAACCCACACATTCCTTTGCGCCAAGTCTCTTCCTCTGAGTGCACCTTTTGTGTTCTTTCCTGTCAGATGGAAAGTCTCGAGAACCTTTTCTGATCTCCATTCACCCTATTCGAGAGCTAGATTCCATCCTAACAAGAGATGTACAATACCATGAAGTGTCACCTACCTAGCCCTTGTGATGGCTTTGCCCTCCAGCTTGAAAAACCATTGTCTGCCCTGTAAGCAAACAACATATTCATTTGTCACCCACAAAATTCTAAATTGCCTGCCAGCCCTAATAAGGCCGTGTGCAGAAAGCAAATAGCAATAATGGAACTGCATGAAGCTTGGAAAGGGTGAGTTTCAGAAACAGAGGGCCACTCAGTTTCTGGTTGTCACCCATCTGACCAGGAACCAATGGCCCTCCTGATGGAAGACCCCCCATGTGACCTTAAAGCACATCCAGACTCATATGGCAACAGATGGATATTTTAGACAGGTTTCCACAATCTAAGGCTTTAAACACAAAGATCCTTTAAATTGTGGTACCTGGAAGTTAATGAGACTCTTGCATGCTTATAGACACATTCTGCTTTGTGTAACTTCCCATATTTCAGGAATGAGCTTTAGAACTGGAAAAGGAATGATTCTGGGGCTCATCCTCCACTAGAGCAGACATGCTGAGTAGCCCTACAGGGGACATGACTCTGTTTAAAGAGTTATCAAAGAAGAAGAAGCATCCATAGAGACCCTGAATTAACGGGGGACTGAAGGCAAGCCAGGTGGTGCAAAGGCCCTCTAGTACATTTTCTGCATTCACTCCACTTTGGTGCCTTTTGTTGCCTTCTCAAAACAAGTGCAACAGTCAAGAAGCAGCAGCACCAGAATGTATCACTTGACCTTAAAAATGCATAAAACATTTGATCCAAACAGCAGCTTTTATCACATCTTAACGTCTACCACCTGAGGCATCTACCTCACTGTACCAAACAGTAGGGCTAACCTGCATGTTTTCCTTCTGTCTCCAAGTAGTTTGACCCACCCATTCGTGCTTCCCTAGACTTTTGCTTCTGTTGCCTTCCTTTCTTGGTTCCTTGCACTGGTTTTTAGATGGTCAGTTCCTTGGGGGCAGAGATCTGCCCTGTTGTGTTCTCCAAAGTGCCACACACACTGATGACAGCACGTAAGGAAGTAAAAGGTAAGGGTGCTTAGGAATGGATTCCCCTAGGGGTCTTTAAGCCGTTCTTCAGGACTTTTGTGGTTACAGCCTGGCTGATACCTTTACATTATCTTCTCCTCTCTTTTGTCTTTTGCATTGTTAAACTGGTAAGCTCCTACTTTATCCTCTGCCTGCTTTGTTGGGATTGCTGTCTATATAACCTAAAAAGTATCTCTGCTTTTTAAAGTGTCTTTTGGCTATCCTAACTGCATTAACAGAATATAGCCATCTGCTAACAGATGGCTGAACCACTGACAAGCCAGCTGCAGTTACAGGGCAGTTCAGGTTTGGCTCTGCCCTTGGACAGGGAGAAGTGGACACCTGGAGCTCAAGAACTAAGTGTGATCTCAACAGGTCCTGGTAGCCTGCTCAGGATTTGACTCAGGCTTCCATCCTTCTAAGGTCAAATAAACAAGTACCCAGTTTGCCGAGAGAGGGACAGTTGTTTGATCTGTAATAAAAAAACAAAGTGTTTCTAAAGCCCCATGTTTATTAATTTTAAAACTGCAATCTAATAACCAAGACTTGTAAAAGAATGTTTTTTTAATTGCTGACGCTATCTCTCACCACAGATATGTGTCTGCATCATTGCTTCACAAAGGAATAATAAAGCAAAGTGTTCTGCTTATAAACTGCCCCATACCACTTCAAGTAGTTTCTGAGTGTTTTAGTTTTAATTACAGTATGCAGGCTACACATTGCCCCCTCCCCCAGCAAGCTGGGTACTCATTTTACCGAACGACCTCAGAAGGATGGGAAGGCTGAGTCAACCATGAGCATGCTACCTGGGATTGAACCCTAGGTTGTGAGCAGTTTTACCTTCAGTACAAGTATTTAACCACTGCACCACGGGCCACACTTTCAGTCTATTTTTCCTTGAATGTAATTCTTGTTTAAGTGGTGCTACTAGCAGGGCTTGGATGCTGACACCCATGCATAAGAAGGCACCAGTTGTGCAATTGTGCTGTCATAGGACCCTAGAGGAGCAGAGGAGATATCCTGCCACAATAATAGGGCAGTTATAGGGCTAGCTCTGCCATTGGAGGAAGGTTTCCCCCCTCAGACATCAGATCTGATTAGTTCTTTGATTGGTTATGGCTGTATTTTTATTGCCTGGTACAAGGAGAAATGCTTTTGGGATTGTCTACCTCCTTTGATCAAACAACTTGGCTGGCAATGTCCTGGCTTGAATGGGTGGAGAGGGCACCATTACTTGCCCAACCCAAGGCAGCAAAAATGTTTTGGACCAACCCTGGACACCATGACTACCGGCTTCCACCTGGAGGTAGGTGAGAAGGAGGAGATTTACTACCCTGGTTATTGAATTGTGTGTGAGCAGTTTGTCATGCTGAGCCTTGGCACGTTGTCTTACCTGTGTTGTGCGTATTTTATTGGTGTTGAGCACAAGAATGCTGAAGGAAAGGGGAAACTACAAGGGAAAGCCAATCATGTGAAAAATGAACCAAGCCAAACAGGACTGAAAAAGCGAGACTCACAGAGGAAGGGGGTGAAAGGGCCAGATTATAAAACACAAGACAAACGTTCTCCCTGGCAGCAGGGTTCAGGAAAAGGAAGATGGGCAAGCGTGTGTGAAAGAGAGAGAGATAAAACACACACCCACACACACCAAGAGAGATTATGCCTTGTATGGAGATCCATAATGCTCCTGGGGAAAGGACTTGAACAAAACAAGAAGAACAGTGCCAAGTAATTATATGTGATCTATGTAGGTTACAGTTGAGGTCCTCAGATTATGAGCTCCTAAATACAAAGGAGCTGCCAAGATGCCCCGATCTCACCTGATCTTGGAAGCTAAGCAGGATCGGGCCTGGCTAGTACTTGGATGGGAGACCACCAGGGAATACCAGGTGCTGTAGGCGCCTGGAGTAGGAACTGGCAAACTACTCCAGTATTCCTGCCAAGAAAACTCCATGGACATGGGGTCACAAAGAGTCAGTCATGACTGTAAAGACACAACAACTATAAAGGAACTGGCTGGATAGCTCAGAAGCTGGCTAGCTCACTTGGGAGTGTGTTCCATAACAAGAAGCTGCTCTTGTTATGGAACACCCTCCTGAGTGAGATCTGCCTGGTGCCAACATTGACATTTTGGCACCAGGTAGAAACCTGTTCCAGAGGTTTTTTAACTGACATAACATAGATTGTGGGTCCAGATGGCAATTTTAGTGCATTGTATTGTATTTAAGGGTTTTAACTGTTTTAATTGTCCATTGGTATTTTAATGTTTTTTGCTGTTTTGATTGTTTATTGTAATTTTGGAATTGTAATCTCTGAGACCATTGGGTGGTGGGCATCATATAAGTTAAATAAATAAATAAATAAATAAATAAATAAATAAATAAATAAATAGGTAGCTTAGTGAGTTAGGTATCTAGGTGTGGAGCCAGAGGGTGGAAGGTCAGTTCCTCACTGTGCATCCCAGAAGAGGCAGCTTATGCAGTGTTGGGCAAGCTATACAGTCCCATAAGATCCTCAGAAGGAGGACATGGTAAGCTAGTTCTGAATACTCTCTATGCAGAAAACTCTGAAATTGTCATTATAAGTCACAACTTGAAAGCATACTTTCATCATAGTAAATATAAAGGACACTCTCCCCCAGTTGGTTGGGAAGGTGCAGTGAAGCTCAGCATGTCTTAGTGCTCTTCTGTGTAAGTGGTATGAGAAACATAACCCCCATACGTGGATGTGAATGGCAGCTGATGCCCACTGTGGCTGGTTGGACAGGAGACCCAACAGTCAGTGGTGGGCCAAATCAGGGTTGGCAGACATTAATTGAGCAAAAGTGTGGATTCATATACAGAAAGAGGCAGGCAAACATAGAAATACTCAGGCTGGCCGGCCGGCTGGTATTCAGTCAGGTGCTGCCTAACCCCTGACACTCACCCATTCCACAGCTTAGCTGAGCAGAAATTATTTATCCTATTTAGATATGTTCAAAAACTAATGCCTCTTTATTATTCTTCTTCAAGTGCTATGTTCTCATAGAACATTGGAGATCAGTAGCCGGAACTGGTTTCAATCTAAAGCTATTCTAAACAGAGCAGCTGTGCTCACTGCGGACCATTGGCTCAAGTTCTTAAGCCAGAATGTTCTTCTCTGCCCCAGGCCACACTTTCCATCTATTTTTCCTTGAAGGATAACCTGCAGCAGATGGTATTTTTCCTTGAAGGATAACCTGCAGCAGATGGCACATTATATGTCCAAAATATTGCATTTTTCTTCTCTTTACAGTATTGAGGATTTCTAACTTGTTATTCATGCACTGTAATACAGCCACATTAGTGACCCTGGCTGTCCAAGGTATCTTCAGAACTTGTCTGTACGTCCACATTTCAAATGCTTCCAGCTTCCTGCATAATATTTCTGTAAAGGTCCAAGTTTCAACACCATAGAGAAGCATATGAATGCTGATAGATAAGCCCCATTTTGTCAAGACTTTCCTCATTTTCTGAAAGGAATTTCTAGCTTGTTCAATTCTACAATGAATTTGACATGAAGGATCCCAGTTATCTTTAACAAAGCATCCCAAGTATTTATAAGATGATACTGTCTCAATTATATCACTGCTGATCTTGAGAAGGTTCTGTGAACCATTTTGCTTTTCACTGATAACCATCCATTTTGTCTTCTTCACGTTAAGTCGCAAACCTCATGGCACTGCTTTCTGCACAAACAGAATCCAACTATTCTTGCCTCTTTATTCCTGGTTCCAAAGTTAGGTATGAGTCTTCTTCACTCCCTTTTGCTCTCTCTTTTTTCCCCTCTTCCGCAGGTTCACATTTGTGGAACTTAGGGGAGGCTGATGCTCTGTGGGGCCGCTGGC
Organism: Phrynocephalus forsythii; assembly: GCA_029282475.1. Lineage (NCBI taxonomy): Eukaryota > Metazoa > Chordata > Lepidosauria > Squamata > Agamidae > Phrynocephalus > Phrynocephalus forsythii. Next base: position 167,949,245 of record JAPFRF010000001.1, on the reverse strand, counting down.
AGAAGTGGAGGGGCTAGATCCAGAGATGGGGCAGTACTCCATGTTCCCCCTAATGGCACAGCCTCGATGGATCCAAAAGTAGGTCCCTCTCCAACCTAATTTCCCACGTCATCTGGGAATACTTTGTGCTGCGCTACCATGAAAAGGAAAGAAGACGAGCAGAAGGTCTATTTAGAATCTCTCACACCTTCTCTTTTCCCCAAATGAAAAAACAGTTTCAAGACAGAAAGAAGAGGAGTGGGGAAGACCACAAAATGAGCAAGGCTTTGTTGGCGAGGCAGATTCCAAGATTTCCTGTTAGGAAGAAAGGAAAGAGAGAGGGGGAAGGGAGGAAGAATGAGAGGGAGGGAGGGGAGTGGGGGAGCTTGCTTTGTGCTCACAACAAGCCACTGAAGGTGCATTTTTAATTAAATTTATACAAAATGTGTCAGTTTTATCTCTGTGTTTCAAACCGGACTCTTTTCTATCAAAGTAAAGTATTGATCTTCACTGCCCTGAAGCTACCTGACTGAATTAAACAGAATAAATAGAAGGAGGACTGCAAGGGCTTAGCAACAACTGCAGAGAGAGGGGGGAGAGCGCATGTTTAATGGCTCCACAGTCATTTGCTGCAATTAAAAACAAAACCGTTTAGAGGGGGCTGTTAACACCTTGAAGTCTGAAAAATCCTCACTTCAAAAAATAAAGCCCCCAAACACCTTCCAGGAAAAACATTTTAATTGCCATACATATTTCCAACCTCAGCCGTGCACTGGCGCATACGTGCACAGCTGAGACAGACAAGTGGATGAAGCAGGATAGAGATGGGCCCAGAGATCGGCAGAACCAGGCAGAAAGAAAAAGAATAACTTGTCAGATAATAGACGGAAAAAAGATGTTGAGTGGATCACAAACAGCTGTATACAAAAGGTGTGATGATCAGATTAGCATATGGACAGCTGTTGTATGCTTAATGTTGATATGTTCAGTAACTGACAATCTAAAAAAACGTAGAAAAACATCAAATTTATCTACATAATCAGACCTAAATTATTACTAATGGACAAGTGCTTCCTCTGTAATTTCTGATTCTGTGGCTTGTAGTCATGCGTGATAATGACATCCATGAACTGGACGTAGGCAGAAATCTGTACAAACCTGGAACGCAGGATCCCCCTGGCAAGTACAGAATCTCCCCCCCCCCCGTGCTCAGTGGTGAAGCTGGACGCGGGCCAACTGCAAACATCTTTGTGCTGCCCAATCCGCCTCTTCCTACTTGTGGTGCTTGCAGGCAAGTGTTCCAGAGCAGTGCAGCCTCCTCCACTGCTGCCACCGCTGCCAATCTTGCATACAGGCAGCTCCTCAGGGGCTGAGCGACCTCCTCCTTTGCTGCCACTGCCACCACTGTTGCAGGCAGATGGGTGACCAGGAGCTCCAAGGCCACATGGCGTCCTCCGACACCACCACCAGGAAATTTCGACAGTCCGGGATCACAGATGCTCAATGGAAAAGTACCCCCAGAAGAGGAGGAGGAGGAGGAGGAGAGGGCAGACTGGCAAGAGCTACATGAAGGGCTCAGTCCTGCTGCTGCCTGGCAGCAATGGCAAAAGCAAGATGGGGGGGCATGGGACGGGCTGGAGTGGGGGGAGGCAAGACGCGAGGAGGAGGAGGAGGAAGAGAGGGCAGCCTGATGTGAGCTGCATGGAGGGCTCAGTCCTGCTGCTGCCTGGCAGCAATGGCAATGGAGGGATGGGAGCATGGGACAGGCTGGAACAGATTGGGTGGGGGAAGAAGAGACAGATAACGAGGAGGAGGAGGAACAGGAAGCCATGCAAAAAGCCCACGGGGCTCTGCTGCCCGCTGCCAACAGACACTTCTGCCTGCCTGCCTGCCGCTGCCTTATTTTCCACCCCTCTCCACCCCCATCTTCTCCTCAGGCGATCAAGCGGGTGCTGCAGGGCCGCACAGTCTCCGCTGTTGCTGCCAATGTTGGAGGCAGGCGGGCGGGCAAGCATTCCTCAGCCATGCAGCCTCCCCCTCCTTTGCACCCGATTTTCCAGGCCTGCCACCGGGCCTGAGCCCTTGACGCGCCGCTCACTATCTGTGGTTGACTGAATTCGTGGATGGCGAATCAGCAGATATGGGGGTCAAACTGTATGGTCCGTCCCCCAACAGTGTCTGAGGGACAGTGAACTGCCCCTGTTTAAAAAGTTTGAGGACCCCTGATCTAAACAGAACAGAACAAGCAGTATCCTGTCTTGTCTATGTTTTGATCTTCTTTCTAATGAACTAACACACTCCCAAAACTTAAGATACAGATGAATACATTTTAAAGCTTTATTTTTAATTTAAAAAGCATGGTGTCTCATATGTCTTTTTTTTAAAGCTCACTCAACAAATAAACTAGTTAGATGACCAAACTGTTCCTGTTTCACAGCAGAATGGTTGTGGTTCTTGATGAATGCTAGCACGCTTGAACAATCCTTGGGAGAGTGGGGAAAAGAAAGCTTCCCAGGGCACAGCACACATCGTGAAAATCGTGGCGTTGGTCCCCAGATGTGGGCTTACAGCATCCATCATGGCCAGCATTCAGGCATGAAAAGAGTAGTACTTCAACTTATTCTGGGGACCCTACAGTGGGAAGACATGAAGAAGAGGGCCATGATGTTGGGAGAATGTGAGAGTTCCAGTAAAACAAATTTGGAGAGCACCATAATAGGGATCACTGCCTGGAGATCTCACTGAGTTGGGTACCTGGCTGCAGAGTCAGTGGCTGGGAGTTGGATTCGCCTCTTGCCTCTCAGGAGAAGAGACAGCCTATGTAACCTTGGGTGAGCTGCACATTCCCAAGCAACCCCAGATGAAAGGAATGGTACTCTGTACCAAGAAAACTCTAGCACTGATTGTTGTTAAGTCAAATTCAGCTTGATGGCATGTAATTAGTATTACTATATTAAGGAAAGCTGTTGTATCAACTTACCTTCCTTCTGGGAGCATGTGATCTTCTCAGTAATCCAGATGAGAAGTGGTTAGTGTATGTTAACTTGCCTGTATGGTTATGTGCAGGATGACAAGTTGCAATATTGTTCCCAAATTTACCCTTGCTCCTGCTGTTTCTTGGCCATTCAGCAGGGCAGCAGAAAGGTCATCTCACAATGTGAATGCCCCTCATCAAATCCAAAGAAATGAATGAAGAAATATATTAGTAAAGTATATATATGGGGACAACCCAGGAACTTCCCCAAACAATGTGATAACTATGAACACGTTTAATGTCCACTGGCAAAGACAACACCCTATCAGCTGATCCTTCCACTCTGGAAACAGGACTGGACAGCTTCTGATATGAATAAGAGAAGTAAACACGCCACCTGACATACTTTGGTGCTGTCCATGAATGACTATGGTGTTGTATCTGAAGTAGTATAAAATTATGAAAGCAGTATCGGCTGTACTTGCTGTGCAGAAAGCAGGTGTGGATGGATGACAGCAGTTTTTCTACTGCATGGTTTTCAGAGTGAAACTACACACGGTACAGGATTTCTGTAACTGACTCCCCTCAACATATAGGTTATATTTAAATTCAACAAAACTATAAAGAGATTTGATTTTGATTAGAAAAACAGTGCTAGCAGAGAGGGTATAACATTTTCCAGGTTGTACCAACCCCCCCTCCTCCCAAGCCTGCCTTAGTTCTGCCACTGGAAACCTATAGAAAGACTAAACAGCAGCTGTGGAGGTGCTGGGATGCTGAGAGGTGCCAAGGTATCTAGAGTATATTACTCCAGTTTCTTTGTTGCACAATGTGTTTGAAGTGAACCTAACCTCAAGGGCCAGTTTTGACTTTTAAGCCCTGAAGCAATTTGATCCAACGTGCCCCCACTCCAGAAAAACCTTTGACTCTCATATAATACTGTTTTTCAGTTCAGGTCTTTTGCTTCACATGCAGCCAATGACAGAGATCAGGTATTGACTTCTGGCTAGGCCTTGTGCATAGTGACAACTTTGGTAGGGGGGAAACCCTTGTCAATAAATCTTGTTATGACAACTAAAATTCTTCTCACTACTTTACCTTGCTATTTTTGAGGGTTTGGCATTTTATTCTACTGTTACAAGTTTAATTGATTCTGTTTCATATTTTAATTTTAATTTTGTGTTAGTCTTTTAATTTAACCAATGACAGTATCAACAGAGATTGCTCCCTTTTCAAGAGCCAGAGACCTTCTAAATGCCTCACTTTGTAGATACCTGTAGTCCATAAATACGGAGAGCCTCTTGTTTTTATGTGCCCTCAACCCTCTTTATATTTATGGGTACTCAATGAATTAATGTCCTCTATTAGCAGGTCCATTGAGATCCTACAAACTAAAGGCTGTGGCTTCCTTTACTGAGCCAGTCTATCTCATGGTAGATAATCTTCTCCTGCTACCTCTTAGTTTTCCTAGCATAATTTTTGTATTTTGCAATGGATCTTGTTTCTCATAATATTGCCAAAGTGTGTGTGTGTGTGTGTGTGTGTGTGTGTGTGTGTGTGTGTGTGTGTGTGTATAGTCCTTCTACTTTCTAGAGAGAGTTCAGGTTTAATTTGACCTAGAACCTACTTATTTCCAACGATCCATTCTATACATAAAGCTTTGTTCCAACTGTTGTTGTTGTTGTTGATCAGTCGTGTCCGACTCTTCGTGACCCCATGGACCAGAGCTCGCCAGGCCTTCCTATCTTCCACTGCCTCCCGGAGTTTAGTCAGATCCATATTGGTTGCATCGATGACACCATCCAACCATCTCATCTCTGCCGTCCTCTTTTCCTTTTGCCTTCAATCTTTCCCAACATCATTTGCTCCAATATCACATTTCAAATGACACAATTCTTTTTGTGTTATCTTTCACTGTCCAACTTTCACATCTGTATGTAGAAATTGGGAATACAATAGTATGAATGATTTTGGCCTTCCTCTCCAGCGAAACTCCTCTATACTTCAGAATCTTTTCTTGTTCCTTCATAGCTGGCCTTCCAAGTGTATGTCTTCCTTGGAAATTTTGGCTGCCATTATTACCATTGTGGTTTGCTGATGAAACTGAAGAACAGAAAATATTAAACAATTTCAATTTCTACAATTTCAGGCAAAAATCAAAGGAAACCAGAACAAAACAAAACAAAAGACACAAGACATGTGGCACCTTAAAGACTAACATTCATATTTTAATGTAACATTTCATGGACACGTCCATTTCTTCAGACATATAGCAGCAGAATGAAATGTGCAATATAATATGTAATGGGATATACATTTCATAGCAGATATTCATCAAAATAACCTTGATGAATATCTGGTCCATTATTCTGCCCTCTACCTTGTAGATCTCTTTCTCTGTATCAGGAAAATCCATCAGCTTTTTCCTTGCACAGGAAAGGGTAGCCCCACCAGATTTCTTTAATTAAAGGAAAAAGGATCTGGTTTATTTCAGATAAGCAGCAGGTTTAAAATAGACAGAAAGAATAGACAAGGAGCATCTATCATCACTCTAGCCAACCCGGAGTGATTATTAATAATGATAAGCAGGTGAAGAGGACTAAGAAAGGCATAATGAAGTGGTCTTGAAATAACAGGAGATGGGCTTTGATAGGATGTCATATAGTCCTCTGGTAGAAGGACCTGTGAACTTGTGGGTGAAAAAGGAAAAGCAGGCAAGAGGCTGAAAAGGGAAAGGGAGCTCTGTGTCATATCACATTATCACTGGGGGAAATCCAGGTCCGCTCCCGGGGCTTTAATACCAGTCCAGTAGTAAACCAACATTTAGAAAGGCAACTCTTCCTGACATGGATATGAAATGATGCCTAAAATCAAGTTTCAAGAACTTGGTGCTCTCCTACTGCACACCCTCCAAAATCTATTCTATAATAATTGGTGATGTGGCTCGTGGGAATTGTCATTCAAAGCATCTGGTTGCCTACTTCTGGCATACATGCAGTATGTTGTTGTTGTTGCGACATCCTGTCACGTCACCACCAACCTATGGTGACACTATGGATGAACAATCTCCAAAAGGCCCTGTCCTCAACAGCATTGTGAAGTTCTAGTGGGTTCCTTGATGGGAGTCAATCCATCTTGTATTTGGTCTTCCTCTTTTCCTGCTGACTTCAACCTTCCCCAGCGTTATTGTCTTTTCTCAAGAATCTGCTTTTTTGTAATGTGCCCAAAGTTGGACTGCCTCAGTTTCAAGCACCACATTTCAATCATTACTGTCTAGCTGTCACACCCATACATATGTTTGGGAATATGACAGTGTGGGCAACATTGGTCTTGGCCTCCAGTCACACAACCGTGCACTTGATGATCTTTTCTAATTCCTTCATTGCTACCCTTCCAAGTCTCAGTCTTTTTCTGGATTGATGATTGAACTAAGGTATACAAATTCTTTTAACAAGTACAGTTTCTTCATTGTCAGTTTTCAAGTTGTGTAGTTCTTCTGTAATAATGATTTTGGTTTTTTTAATGTTCAACTGCTGTCCCAGTTTGGTGCTTCCACCTTTCCACTTTCACTGAAATTGTTTCAAAATATTGCTTTCTACCAATAAGGTGTTGTTATCTGAACATCTTAAATTCTTGATGGTTTTCACTCCTCCACCTGAATCTAGTCTGGCTTTCCAGGTGATTTGTTCTGGGTGCAGATTAAACAGATAAGGTGATGAAATTGCTTACAGGAAACCATTCAGTCTCACCGTATTTTGTCCTGACAGTAGCCTCTTGTCCACAGAGCATGCACAAGTAATACCAGCTAACATTCTGGGTCAGGATATTGTCCAAGACAAAAGAGCAGGTTCAGGAAAAGAAATTGGCTTGCTTGGGTGGGTGTTGTGTTGTTACAGTCGTGACCGACTCTTCGTGACCCCATGTTCATGGAGTTTTCTTGGCAGGAATACTGGAGTGGTTTGCCAGTTCCTACTCCAGGCGCCTACAGCACCTGGTATTCCCTGGTGGTCTCCCATCTAAGTACTAACCAGAGCTGACCCTGCTTAAATGCCACTAAATGAACCCTGGGGTGGGAATTTTGTGGCCTAACAGATATGGCTGCCATTAGACAGTAGTGACATGATATCATGTAACAACAGTTCAGAACACCTGAAAATCTCAAGCAAGCAAAGCTACCCTTTTATCCTTTACTGTCGGCTGTACCAGTTAGGGCTGGTGGGACATGCAGCCCAGCAAAAGTGAAAGAGCAACATGTTCCTCGTCTCTGCAGTAACATTTGATCAGAGTGTGGACTCTTATTCCGAGCACAATCCGTCCACTGCAACAAATGTGGTTTCTCACTGATATTATATGGAATGATAGGAAATTGGTTTGCCTTTGTGACACAAAATAGTTAGAGCTCTACAGGCTGCGGTTTGCAGCAAATCCCAGCTCCTCTGTACTTCATACTTTTACATTGGATAAGAATCATTGTAGTGCAATGGGAAGATCCCTGGACCAGGACTGGAAAGAGTTGAGTTCAAACCCCCATTCAGCCACAGGGTGGTTATGAGCATAAAAGATGATGCATTTGACAGTTGTGAGTTTTCAGGCTGCTTGGCCATGTTCTGGAAGTTTTTCTTCCTGACATTTCACCAGACTCTGTGGATGGATTCTTCAGAGGGTAAGGAGCTCAGGGAACTAGGAGTTCTCTCTGTGCTCTGGGCTCCTTGCCCTCTGAAGATGCCAGCCACAGAGTCTGCCGAAACGTCAGGAAGAAAAACTTCCAGAACACGGACAAACAGCCCGAAAAACTCACAACAACTATCAGATCCCAGCCATGAAAGCCTTCATGAATAATTAACAAGCTTCCACTACTTTCTACACACACAATCCTACTGGACTGTTGTATCTCTGCTGTTCTTAGTCCAGCAGTCCTTCTAACTACTTTATCTTCCACTTCCATCTTCTCCTAGCTATGGCGATAACTCTGTCACTTTCAGTCACTATACACATTCCTTACATAGGACAAACACATGGATCTATATTTCAGGCAAAAATCAAATAAAAACAAAACAAAAGACAAAAAACATGTGGCACCTTAAAGACGAAGTTTCATATTTTAATGTAACATTTCGTGGACACGTCCACTTCTTCAGACATATAGCAGTAGATCTATACGTATTTGAATCTGTGCATCCCATACAACAAAGTGGTTATATTGTAGACTGCAGACTTTGGAAGTATGAATAGTGTCCCAGAGATACCTAATGAGGCACCTGCATCCTAATCAGAGGTAAACCATCACCAAGCTTGCCTTTTCATTTAATGGGCACCCCCATGCCACTGGTGCTCTAACAATGAATACAGGTTGCATGCCAAGGGATCAAGGCAATGCCAATTTTTTTTTAAATTGGCTCTCACTCTTTTGCCCTGTGATCCTGCCACTCCAGGCCACCACAGCAGATGCTGGGAGCATATGCCATGAATTAATTCTGCTTTCTCTGAGACACTCCAGCATGAGGAATCAGCAGAGTCCTTCCAACTTATTAAAATAGCAACCCCCCTAACCTCCAATCACTTTGTCTCACTTAATGATGTAGCCCTTTCTGAGATTTGGCATTGGCACGAATCTACTGTGGAAGTGGAGGGGAAATTGCCTTGGTCCCTTTTTTAATTTTCTTTTTTAGTCCTAATTATCAGATTTCTCAAACAATTTAAACAGGTTCATCTGTAAGCAAAGCATATGTAGCACGTAGCACAACATCTCCATCAGTTAACACTTAGGTTTTGTTTATAAGAATTGCTCACTTTAATGGCAGGACTGCAACGTTTCCATCCTGATGTTCTGGATAACAACTGCCATCACCCAGAGCAACAACAGTGGCTTAGTCCAGAATATCTGAGGGTGCCAAGATGGGGAAGTTAAGGCATCTGAGAACATTCCAATCTCGCCTGATCTCAGACGCTAAGCAGGGTTGGCCCTGGTTAGGACTTGAATGGGAGACCACCAGGGAATACCATGTGCTTTCGGTGCCTGGAGTAGGAACTGGCAAACCACTCCAGTATTCCTGCCAAGAAAACTCCATGGACATGGGGTCACGAAGAGTTGGTCATGACTGTACGACACAACAACAAAAATACATGTATAATGCTAGTCCCACTCAATGAGAGATCTACAGAATGTTATTATGCAAGTTTCCACAAGCTTGGAGACACTACGTTTCGGGATGCTTCCCACTGAGAAGGGACCACCATATTTATCTATTTAACATATGATGACAATACATGCTTAAGGCATAAAGTACAGCATGGCTATGTGCACACATCTTCAAAGCTCATTTTCACAAAGCAGCCTGCACTTTAGATCCTGCACTGAAGAGGAGATTGGACGAATGATAATCTCCAAAGTTTATGGGTGTGCATAAACCCCAAGTTAAAACAGAAGCCTCAGTTTCATCATTGGAAAACCAAATTAGTCAGCTCTGCCTGTTTTCTAGGCTATCTAATCTGACCCAGCTTCAAATCCAAATCTCTTTCCAGACAGCCAGTCTTCATGCCCATGGTTGACTATCATTGGAAATCAACAAACATCTTGACTGATTTGTTACGTTGTCCAAAAGGGCAGCTTTCAGCATCCACCATGTAATGGATTACATCTGTCCAGTTCCAAAGAAATGGATGTAAAGTTTTGAACATTATACACTTTTAAATGCAAGGTTTTTTTAAAAAAATGGCTAACATTTCCCTTGATTAAAAATACAGAGCTAGCAGGATATTCTGAGCTGATCAAGCATGTTATGTTTTATATGAGTTGAATATAGCAACCATGAAATTTTGTTGTTCCTGCAAGGGGACAATGACAATAAAGATTCCTATTCCTATTCCTATTCCTATTCCTATAACATAAGGTTCAGGAGGTTTAGGGTTGCTGCCTATCTATGAATGACAACCCTAATCCTGATCAGGGAATGATCCAAAGCCCACTCACCTGCAAATACCACCCAGCTGGCAAAAATGGTCAGTGTCAATGTTCTAATTATAATAGTCACTGTTATATACAACAATGATTCCAACTCCTTGGATTAGAACAGGGAGAAAGGCTTGCTGAATGCTAGAGGAACGAGACTACAGGACATCTCTTGGTCGTGCAAAGCTCAATGCAACCAGTTGCAAAAAAGAGAACATTTTTTTTTGTTCTGGCATTTTCAATGTATGCCAATGTTTTCCAGAGAATCTTTGCAGAAACTGAGGCTCATCATACAATTCCATCCCCTCTCAGCCAGGACACCTGGGGGCATTCCAACAGACTGCCAAGAACAGTTGTGCCTCATTGTTTCCATTGGGTGATGTTCAGCTCATCTTGGGACAGCATCAGGTCATGTGAAAGGGGAGGGAGCCATGCCTGAACACATTCCAAAGACAGCAGTGAGGCCAGAAATAGGATCTTTAGAGAAGCTGCCTGGAAGAGTGCCAGGAGGTGGAGAAACTGCAACCCTTTCCTCTTATTGATGCCACTTGTTGGGTGAGGGAGAGTCTGTCGTGCATCTACTACTCATTCCGGTGGATGAGAGTGGCATGCATTTATTTCAAAACCTCAAATGGAAATATGAATGTTGAACACAGAAGAGTACACAACCTTTATTTGTACCAAAACGACATGACTGAGGTTGCAACATTTCAATTTTTAGAAATATAGGAAGCCACCTCATATATTTAAGAACACAATATCTTTATGGTGTGTTTACTAGGAGGAGCTATTCTGAGAACCTGCAATGATTTTTTAAAAGAAGGCAGATTTTTGCATCAGGAATTCCACTCATGAACAGCGCAGGGAAGGGGAGCCTAAACTTCAAATTGTCAAAAGGAAAGACAGCATACAGTAACTCAGTGGTGCCCATCCTCGGGCAGCCCAGATGTTCTTGGGTTGCATCTCTGAGAAGTCTTCGCCACTAGCTGTGCTGAGCCCCATTTCTGAGAGTCACAGTTCAAGAACACCTGGGTTGCTCAGCTTTTAACCACTGCAACAACTGGGTGCAAAGATAAAACATATTCTGCAGATATCCCTCTAGCAATCAGATGTGGGGTTTCTGATTTGCATACCCATATACATGCCCTTTGCTGTTTTGCTCTAGGTTTGTCACTCGGCAACACCAGGTGAGCACATTTTTAAAACAGGAACACAACAGTCCTTTGGGCTCACAGCTCCTTTTCCTTTTTAAGAGTCTCGCTTGCTTGGTATCTTGGCGCTTTTGCTTTTATGCAAAAATGAAACCTCTTAGGTGCACCAGAGAGGAGGCAACATACAGCCACAATACATAGAACTGGCTGCCTTGGGAGCCGTGCTGTCCATGGCAGTGGCCGGCTCCGGAGGGCAATGGCAGCCTCCTGACCTTCTTCTCAAGGTAGAAATCCCCGTCAGGTTTCTGAACGTTCAGCATGTTGGGAGTGACAAACAACAGCAAGCACTGCCGCAGCAGGATGCCAGTGAGACAGGAGAGCAGAGCGCGCCTGAGTTTGACCTGGGAACGGGAGGAAGAAAGCGCTCCTGCCGCAGTAAGTCCCACAGCTGATAATTAAGAGCTGTGGCACACATTTCCTCTGCGTTTCCAGGTGTGCATCCGAGGGACTGAGCCACTTTGTTTTTCTGAATTTTAATGAAAGGTTTTTCAAGCACCGTTCAGAGTGGACACGTGAGCCTGTGTAGGTCTTGGTGGAGGAAACAAGGCTGGCTTGCAGTGAAGAGCAGTCCATACCAGATTTCTGTTCTCGGTGAAAGACAGAGGCTGTTTGACCAGATGTTTTAACACTGTGTTATATATGTCACTGTAGAAGGAGGCTGCTTTAAACCTCTGCTGTTGTTCCCCATTCGTTTTCTTAAGAACTAGTATCTTCATTTTTAAAACATGGGCAGTGCTAAGTATGCAGAATGTCTGGCTGTACTGCAAGAGTGGAATTAAAACTCAATGACATGCTTTACGCCAAGGCTTTTGGCTGTGTTGTTATAATGTATATAAGAAAACATGCCAACAGATCAGTTCACAAGGTATCTCATCAGACCACTGCCCTGCCTTGTTCACAAACAAGGAATATGCAGTAGTTTTTCCTCAATGCCAGAGCTTGGAAAAGCTGTCCTTCTTGTATGACTCTAAGTTCCACTGGCCATGCTTGGCTGGGGGACTTTTGGATGTAGGTTTTTTAAGACTAGCTTTTCTGATTTCCACCATTTCCTGCTTTTTCATGTGAATCATAAAGGGATCTAGGTTCAGAAGAGGCACAATTGTAGTCATTCTAGAGCACAGAAGGAACAGCTTGGGGTGTGTACAAAGACTCCTGAAGCCTTTCCCCCTGAAATTACTGTTCATCACCAAAACACTGGACTTCTCTCTGTGTGTGTGTATGTGTGTCTGCAATAGGAATTACAAATTATTCAAAATTCTGAAAAAGAATTGCCAGAGTTTTATCACTGATCTACACTTGAATTCCTATTGCTGATTTACATTTGAATAACAGTACTCGTGTAAGTCTTGGTGGCAAATTGCCACTCATTAACATGGTGCTGGCTTTCTTTCTGAGCACATCCCTGATTGTCTTTGTGCCTAGGAATACAACCAGTATCTCATTAGTAGCTAGGAATTTGTTGCTAAAACTTAACACACTCCTCCCTAGGTAAACATTAATTGGCAAGAGCATTCTGGCTGCTGTTCAGTGGCTATAAAGAGTTCCCAGAACTGGAGCAGAAAAGAACCACTGGCATGATTCTATGATTTACAGCCAAATATACAAAAAAAATTGTTATGGTCGGGGGGGGGGTAGAGGGGCAAAGGGCTTATTACATTTAACCTCCTGAAGACTTTGGGATGTTTTTTGAAAACACGTAACATATCTGTTTTGCAGCGAACAGCTATGCTGCTGCTATTTAACCAACAAGAAGTGATATGATGCACTACTTTGTTGTGTTTGCTGGCATTTGGTTTCCTGTCACATGATAATGACCAGTGTCCATTTCCCCTCCTTACTTGCCTCTAAAAGGCCTTTAGCGTTTTGCCATTCTGGCTGCACAGCAAGTTTCCCATCCAGCTCCCAAACGCAGCAGTGTTGGAGGAGTACCCTTACCGCCTCTTAATATGAGTGGAAAGTCCTAATTTCAGTTCATGAAAAGATGATACTGAAGCTGCAACTAAACCGGCAAGCTGAATCAAAGGGGTTCGGATTTGCTGCTGCTTGATTCATAGCCTAATTTACATTTTATTTGGATTTGTTCATCTCCTGGAGGCCATGGATTGTTTTGGTGCCCGAGTCCACACTGGACCTTCACTCTGATAGGGGTTGGTCAACTCCACAGCCCACACCCCCTTTTCCTTTGATCCCACCCTCTACCAATTCAATGCCCTCCTTTTATGGTTCATTGTTAAGCTAATGGGCTGTTTAAAGTGTTGATCAGCATTGAGGGAAACGAACCATTTTCTAAGTTCCCTAAAACATACAAGCAATGGGCCTTTTCACACGACCCCTAAGATCTGCTGGTCCCTTAAATTCGGACCAGAGATCTTGGGGGTTCGTTTCTGTTCCTCCGTCCCCACCCCTCAGCACTTCCTGCTCCTGTCGGCGTGAGGGGGGGAGGGAAAAAAAGGACAAAAGAAGCCTTTACTAACCTGCCGGTGCCGATCGAACTTGCCACGAGCCCCGTTACTTCCTGGTTCCGGCTCAAGGAGCTCTTAAAGGGGCGGGAGGCAAAAAAACAACAGACAAGCCAGGAGAGCCTGGCACTCTTATCCGCATCAAATTTTTTTCACCTGCAGAGAGCAGGTACATGAAAAATGCGCTGGGTCGCGCTAAAGTGGGCGGGGTCGCACTTAATTGTCTCCAAACTCCGGAGCTGGTGGGAAAACATTTCTAAGCTCCGGAGCTGGGAGCCATTTGCAGTGCAGCTTAGGGGTCATGTATAAACACCCAATAACACACATCCTGTGGAAACAGTCTTCTACTATATTGGTGATGAATCACCTCTCTACTCAAAAAGCCCAAGGAAAACACTGAAGGTAAAATCCGTCCTGTTCCGTAGGTGTTTTCAATGATTGTCTCAGGCCAACTGACAGGCTTAGATATTTACTCTGGTCCACTCTTTGTGTCAGCTCTCTTCAAAGGGGCTACCTGATAGGCCATTTTATCTTCTCTCTTGACCCCTAAGTATAGGATGATTCTTAAGTAACCCAGCAGTGGCAGCTACGGGGAGGACCTTTCTTGGCCAGAACCACGAGTACGCATTTGAATGGTAGAGTAGCTCCTGCCCACACACTGCTCTGTCTTCCTTCCCTTTTCCTGAGGAAAAATTGTGGTTATTCAGTAACTTTGCTTTACACTCATTGTCATGGATCCGAACTGTTTTTATGTTCTGATCCTATGGAGTTGGGGAGCAGACTGCACGTATGCAGACCACACTGAGAAAAGCTTTTGCTTTATTTCCTAGCACAAAGCACTGCTTTTCTTCAAGCCTGCTGATTCTTGTCTGCTGATTCTCTCAGATGCCACTTTTACAATTCTACCCATTGGCACACTTCCAGTGTATTTGCTAGAAAAAGGTGGTAGGAAGCAAAACAAATTTTGATCTTGGTAAAGAACAGGAAGGTAGAAGCTGACCCTAAGCTTGTTATGGGTTCATAACAAGAAATTGCCGTTCCCAGTTTGTGTTTAAGTGTACTAAAATGGCTGTGTGCATGTTTTAAAAACATGCACACAGCAACACTGTTGTTTCCTTTTCAGCAAAGTCTATATATCTTCTTTCCTATGAAATGTACCGTATGCATTTTAAAACTACGTTAAAGTGAATACATACTAAGATTGTCATCCAAATAAAGAAACCTTAGTTAGTTCACTACAGTTAATTGGCTACATTTAATTGGGGGAAACATGTGTGTTTGTATGTCTCAAGAGGCATCCCCTTAGGTTCAAACTATACTTGTAGATACTTGTAGGACCTGCATACCTTTGAGTCATTCTGCTATTCTTACAACCATTTATATCAAAAATAATCAAAAGGTTTCACATACATTAATCCGATTTGTTATTAGATGAACAGTTGCAACCAAGCAAACATCAGTTACCACCAAACCCCTGTCAAGTTCTATTCAACCAAATGTCTTAGAAATTGTTTCACTTTATTATAATGGAACAAAAAAGCAACCCTCAATAACAACCTACATATCAAAACAAGAAGGTATAATCTACATGTGTGCTTGCCTGCCGAACACCTGCAAAACCAGCTAGCTAAGGCTCAAGTGTTCTTGTTGAGGCTTAGTCCATCCTCCTTTTCCAGATGCCCTGCATCCCACTCACTCAAAAGCTCCGAGGCAACCTCTGTGTAGAGATGGTTCCAATCCCAGCTGACATCATCCTGGCGAACAAGAAATGAAAAGCTAAGTATAGTAAAGGCTCTAAACACAGTTACATGGTCCAGATGGCAGGGAGAAGGGCTGTTAACAGGCCTCACCATTTAATAGCGTGGGCTGCAATCACTGCTGCTTTTAGAAAGCATCCTATGGATATGTCACTTCATTTTAAAAGTTCATATACGTTTCATTTCAGGGTTTGGTAGACGGTAAATAAAATGTGACTGTACTGAATTTGTTTTTTAAAAGGTTGGTTTTGTTTAGAAAGCCTGTAGTGGTTAAAGTACTTCAGAGCCGTATATAATAAAAATGAATTACATGTATTTAGATATTTTCTATTACTTTGTCTCAGGAAGGCTTGGATTCCCCTAGACAGATCCCAAACCTTTCACACACAGGAAAACATATATCTCACTTACCTTTTTGTAGCTCCTATTTGTAAATATTTTTTAAAAAAATATGTTTGATTCAAAGAGTTAATTGTCCTGTACCGGCAAGCAAGACACAAACAGGAAGAGGGTGATACTGACAGCAGCAGGGGATCCCATGGCAGTAGGGCATGTGGTCTCCAGTCAATCCCCAGCATCTCCAGGCCAGGCTAAGGAGGCATTAACCCCACGAGATCATGCCTGCTAGTACTGGAGTACTGGATACCGGTACTCGGGTAGCTGGATCAAGAGTCTGATTCACAGTACGATACCCAATATGAGTTTGCAAAGGACTGAAAGAATGGCATTGGTGTGAGAAGAACCTCATGAACAATTTTCCTTTTCCCGGTCCCAAATGTACTCACCTCTCGTACTTCCTGTTCTGGAGCTAGAACCTTACTGAGAAGCTTCAGGTCAATCTCTCCATCCTATAAGAGTACATTAAAAATATAGTCCTGTCCAAGAACAAGAAGGAATGGACACATTTCATCGAGTAAAACAAAGCTATCTCTGTTCTTCCAGTGGAAAATACAGATACAACCAATGAGAAAGTAAACTGTTCAAATGCACAGGAGGTTCAATACCATCAAGCTACATCTGACTTATGATGACACTTAGTAAGGATTTCAACATATGTGAGATTTGTAAGAAGTGGTTCTATACTAGTGCCTCACCCTAGGGAGTTTCCATGGCTGAGTGGGCATTTGAATCCAGATATCCAGAGTCTTAATCTGTCTGGATAAAACTGACATTTCAGTAGAAATCATGGCATGCTACGAAACCATGACATGTTCGGCCTCGTGATGCAGTAGTTAAACTGCTGCATTGCTATGAAGACTCTGCTCATGACCTGAGTTTGAGCCCAATGGGCTCAGGTAGCTGGCTCAGGGTTGACTCAACCTTCCATCCTTCTAAGTTCAGTACATTGAGTACACAGCTCACAGGGAGGGGGGATATGTAGCCTTATAATTAAAACTGTAAAACATCCACAGAGTGATTTTGCTTTGGAGAGGTAAGTGTCTCATCTCAGAAAAAAAAAAGAAAGCAAAGTGTGCTGCTTTACCAATTTAAAATTAATTATTCAGGCTACACCACGTCACCATTGCAAAGGTGGGTACTTATTTTACAAACCTTGGAGGGGCTGAAGGCTGAGTCAACCTTGAGCCGGCTATCAAATCCATTGGTATCAAACGCTGACTGTGACAAGAGTTTTGGGCTTCAATACTACAGTTTAACCCCTGCACCATTAGGGTACTGCATATTACCCTTCTAATTCTCCAAAATTTCTGTATCCAGCCTTGGAGAGAAGGGAGCTCTGCCAAGTGAAATGTAATTAAGTGGCAGGTAGTGGCCATAAAAGTAGGAAGTACTGAAAAACACCCAAATATACCTCAAAAGTCACTACAGTACTGAAAGAATGTCCAGCAGACATGCTAAAAATTAGTTACATTTAGAATTCCAGAGGATACCCAATGGTACCCTTAAAAATGGGCAACATGGGCCTGCAATGGGAGTGAAGAAAGGCATCCCAGGGTGACACACAGACTTTTGGCAGCAACGGAAAAGTGCAACTGGTGTTTTCTTTGAGAATGAAGTAGAAAGACAGTAGTTCTCTACTGGATTGTACTCACCAAGGTCTGGAAAGCAGCGTATTTCATGAGGTCATTGTCTAGATCACGATAGGTCAGCACTCTGTTCACCTGAACGCTGAAATTGGGGAAAGACAGAAGGATCAACTTTCTTGCAGGAGTGAGGGCTCCATGTATCTTATCAAAATTCAGTATTATGGCTCTTTAAATATGAACTTAGGTGTTAACATAAAAAGTAAGCTTAATTTTATTTACGCAGCGGTTCTCTTTGTTTAGATGATAAAAAGTTTTAACATCACCACATGATCAAAATGAACCACCAAACCATGCCACATGGTGGGAAACCCAATTTAGTAAGGTAGAAATGTATCCATGTGTATTAATCATGTTAGCAAGAGCGTTTTTATGACAATGATGGCCTTGTTACCTGGGCGGGGCAGCCACTTGCATAGCAAAGTCTTCTTCTTGAACCTCCTCCAAGTCAGGGATCACTGGAATATCTACAAGAGATGGAAAAGTCTTAACAAGGAGAACTACTACAAAGTTTCCCTTTTATTTTTGGGCAATAAACTTCAGGTGGTGCTACATAGCTCAGTAGTATAGTACATGCTTTAGGTCAGTGGTTCTCAACCTGTGGGTCCTCAGATGTTCCAGGAGTGCAACTCCCAGAAGTCTTCATGACTAGCTAAGCTGGCCAGGATTTCTGGGAGTTGCATTCCAGGAACATCTGGGGACCCACAGGTTGAGAACCACTGATTTAGGTGAAGAAGGTGCCAGAGACATTCTTGCCAACTTGTTTTCCAACTGGAGAGATCAGGAAGAGAGGAGAAAGCTCTCTCCTTGAACCTTTAGAAAGTGGCTGCCTGGCAGAGTAATATTGGACTACTGCATGGATGGTGGTCATCTAACTAAAGCAATTGTTTATATTCCTTCCAAACCCTGCATATCCCACTGAAGGATATATACCTGTGTGGCTGCCAGTGTCTTCCTTTTAGGAAAAAAAAGAGGAGGATGTGTTTCTGGGGGTGGAGATGGGGGCCAGTGGATCCCAATAAGGCTAGATGTGTGGATGGAAGAACATATTAGGCAGATTTGTGTTAATATCACCTATTTGTTTTAACAGTTTTGTCTCCTTTTGGGGTGTGGGCTGGAGATCAATAATCCACTCCTGCTGCTGTTCTTTAGAAAGTGGTACTGAAAAGTAGCTGCTCCTCATTCTGGAGGCAAAAGCTGTGGGCAATGGTTACATGACTAGTAACCACAATGTTCTGCTCCACAAATTTGTCTACCTATGACACAGTATTTGGCTGCAGAGCCTTAGGCTGGGAGTTCAGAATCCCAACGGGCCTCCCTGGCAAAGGCTGGACACAACAATCCATAGGGGCCCTTCCAGATTCGCAGTTCTAAGGTTGTTATTATTAATACACAGCCATATTCCACACAGAGTGTAGAACTTTTAACCTGTGCTCTGCAGTCAAGATGGAATCCTGGGGAAAAGAAGCACAAGTTGGAATGGAGATATGTGCACTTGAGTGTTGGGAGAAAAGCTGCAACAGAAGAATTTGCTTACATCCTGAAGGGTCAAACAAAGCAAACAAGTTTTGAAGTTACAGAGATGAAGAAATATGTTGCAGACTGTGCTATGAAACTTAAATAATCAGCATTTTGGGAGCCCGTCCTCCAATGATAGCTCATCTATAATGGCGTAATTCGGCCTTAAATGGCAATGAAGAGGGACCAAGTGGAAGAAAGTAAGGGCCTTTTCACATGACCCCTAAGATGCGCTGGCCACTTAAATTCGGACCAGAGATCTTAGGGGTTTGTCGCTGTTCCTGCGTTCCCACCCCCTCCGCACTCCTGGCTGCTGGCTGCGTGAGGGGAGGGAGAAAAAAAGGAAGAAAAGAATGCCGCTCACCTCCGTTCTGCCATCTCGCTTTGCTCCCAGCACTGCATTCAGATCTCTTAAAGGGGCAGGCGGCAAAAAAAGAACAAACAGAAGCAAGGAGAGCCCGGCAGTCACTACTGTTATATCCGCATCAGGAATTTTCACCCTGCGAGAGCAGGTACATGAAAAGTGCGCTGGGACGCGCTTAGGTGGGCATGGTCGCACTTAATTATCTGTCAACTCCGGAGCTGGTGGGGAAATAATTTTAAGCTCCGGAGCTGGGAGCCATTTGTCGCGGAGTTTAGGGGTCGTGTGAAAAGGCCCTGAGTGAGGGGATGGTGTGTATACACCCAAATATCAGTACAGTGAAACTCGATATATTTTCTCTCAGTAAATATGTATGATTCTGTACAAGAACCTGTTTTTCCATTTCTATCCTCCATCAGAATAAATATGTAATTAAGACTGGATAAACATAGTCTTTTTCTAAATATCCCAGGCCTAAATAAGTAGCAATCTGCAAGTAGCATCCAGCCTACAAAAAGATCGAATGCAGCATATTTACAGCTCTGGCAAATTCACACTAAACCATTTCATCTTAGAATTTTGAAATGCTGTGAGGGTTAGAAAACGGGGCATCCCGGTTCCGAGTGTAAATGAAGATTGTCTATTTCATTTGTATTATCTTGAAATAATTTTTATTGTCATACATAAGTTTCTCTTTCTTCTCACAACAGTAACATCTTCAACAACTGGTTTATTATCATTCCCGGTGCATTCTTCAAACAAGTAACTTTTATTTTCTGAACTATCAAACAGGGTTGGTGGGATATTCTCCTCAGGGGAACTTATTGGAGGTCTGATGTACCTCGGCTGTTGCACTGCCTCTCACAACATGGGTGTCTTGCCCATTGAGCCACTGGATTTTCCCTCGGTGCCCCTCTCCATCTCTCTCACATCCTCTCCATGTTTCCGGGCCATAGTAGAGGTCTCACTTGTACTGACCAAGATACAGGTTCCAATGGCCTCCAATCTCCTCTCCCCCTTTGTTCCTTTCCACACTCTCTCTCTCCGTCTGGACCTCAACGTCCCTCCCCTCTTGACTGACATTCTACCCACACACGCTCCTCTTCCTCATCCCCGCTATCTGACACCCAGTAGGCTTCCTTCACGTATCCTGCCTCCTGTATTTTCCCTTCATCTACTTTCATCTCTGCGACCTCTCTTGATAATTGTTTATATTGTGTGTCCTTTTCCTTCTTCTATTCTCTTCTCCACAGACAGCACACTCTTCGGGTTTCACTCTTCCTTCTTTGCCTCCTCACAAATGCCTGTTGGTCAAAGGCTTGATTTCATCATAATCATTGAAGAAAATATCTGTAGACTTTCTCCCTTTTAAATTTAACAATATGATAAGATACCCCATAGACCATAAGGTTAGTCCAATAGCGTACTTCATTGCTGACTGGGACCTGAGAGGTTCTGGGCAAGGCAATCACGGGGTGACCGTGTGTTAGTCATTCTCAGCCAGATCTACCTCACACAACAGTCAATGAAGATAATACCTGTGGGGGACAGCGAGCTATGCCTACTGCCTTAATTATAAGAAGAAAGATGGGGTATATATGTACCTGATAATCAAAATAAAGAAGCTTCACCTTACCATTTTCTGTGAAGAAGAATCTGAGGGAGCAGGTGCTAAATTACAGTGTTCCTCGGGTTTAAGACACTGGCCACTATTCTATTTTTGAGAACTTGGGCGATGGGATCAGAGGTTGGCAAAATCACTTTTGGAAATTGCAACTTTCAAGTAATATATCCAAGCTCTGGTTCAGATACCAAAAGCTGTTCGTGAGTTCTGCCAGGTAAAAGAGAAACCAGCTGGCTCTGCTCAACAGAGATCTTTGACCACATTCCCAAAACTAAAAGCAAGAGGCATCTTTGCAACAAAAAGGTTGCTTCCAATTTAATCCATCGTTACGCTTTTGTAACAAAACGCTTGGTGATTTTTAGCCCTGTCCTGTCTCCGGAGTTCTGACCCGGTGGAGATGAATATTCAAGGGCTGGAAAGGTGCCCTGCCTGTGGAGTCTGGTGTCCAGGACAGTGTGTGGTTGTTTAAAAATCCATTTCCCTTTACAGTGCCCTCCCATAGCTTCAAAGAGTACCCATTCCATCTTAACTTCCACTCCACTTCCTTCCCAGCAGCCTCCCCCACCTTCCCGCACCCAACCCTGGCAGAGGCAAGTGCTGGTCCATCTGCAACAGGGCAAAGGTTATCCCGGACTTTGACAAGGGGACTGTTTGGAGCAACCCACACAGTGGGATTTCTTTCTTAATTGGCTGCCTGGTGAAAAGGCTGTAGGAAACTGAGACTCAAGCCAGATCCGAGCCAAAGCAAGAGCTGGCGACAGCTTGGGCAATCTCAGAAGAGTTGTGCCTTCCAGCTCCCCAGTCGCCCAAGGACCTGCTGCATACAATGGAACAGCTTTTAGATCACAGCACAGTGGATAAAAGAGAAACGGGAGCATTTGAGGCTCTGTGCTTGGATACAAATACAAACTAGAGGCACTGTGTGGTAGCATCGTCAGTGCCCTGTTGCAGAAAATATTATACTTGGCGGAACTATCTGTGTGAGCATATTTCCCATCAGAGGCTTCCAGTCTTCAGCCAAGCACCCCAACAAAAGAAAAGGAAGGTACTAAGGAGTAATGCAAAATCACTCTGAAAAGATTCTGTAGGGCAAAATGAGTGTTACCAATAGTGCTGTGATGAATAATCACATGGTCCTCTTTTTAGGCCTAATCCTAGCACAGAAAATCTGGGTTCTTTTAAGTGCCTGAGATACTCTGAAGGGGATTACAAGGACTCAGGATTAAGCCTGCAATGCACAGAAAGCCAGGAAATTAAAAGTGATAAATATAACAAAACACTCAGAAAATACGGAGACTATAGGCTAATCTCTAATGTAAAATATGCTTTTGGATCAATTTGTAGAACCTATTAAGTGTTGTTAGGATTGTTTCACACTGTTCCAAGTTAACATGTATTCTGTCTTGCTAAAATAGTTAGAGAAATGAGCTCTCACCAGCAAGCTAG
Organism: Phrynocephalus forsythii; assembly: GCA_029282475.1. Taxonomy (NCBI): domain Eukaryota; kingdom Metazoa; phylum Chordata; class Lepidosauria; order Squamata; family Agamidae; genus Phrynocephalus; species Phrynocephalus forsythii. The sequence continues at coordinate 167,926,925 of JAPFRF010000001.1, read as the reverse complement.
AGGCTCAGAATCAAGAAACAAAAAGGAAATATTAAGAATGATGAAGGATTATTTTTTCTGGTCAAAGAACAGCAAAAAACAAAGCTAAACTTAAGCAATACACCAGCCCCAACCCATAGCATGATGAGTGAAATTATCTAGTTTCAGATTTTTTTTAAAAAAGGGCATGAAAGCAAGTAAGGTTTCCTTATTTTGTCTCCTCCTGGATCTAAAAGCAATGCAGAACAAAGTGAAGTACAGTACAGGTAATAATTATCCTATGTTATCAGATATAAGAGGACAAAGCTAGAGAAAAATATTTAAATGCCTATTTACCAATGGAACCCTCTTTAGCAGCTTAAAATTTACATTCTCAGCCTTTCTCAACTTGTTTCAACCCTCGTCTTTTTGTTATAAATCAGTGTCAGCATATGGAACCCATTCCAAATAAACTAAAATGTTAATTCCAGTAAATGTTTGTGAAGAAGAAAAAGCTATCACATATAATTTCCCTACGGATAATTCACATACTGCAGTGTTCATCAAGAGGCATGGAATTACAGATGTTAGACAGTAGAACACATTGTACTTTCCTGATTCTTCTCCCCTCCTATTAAATCTTTATTATAAACATGTGCTTCTGCAGCTTGCTGAGTTAGATAAGGTTAGTAAAGACTTATCTAGGGTTGCTCTTCGTTTGTTAACCAAAAACAGTACTCCTGCTATATCCTTGTTTTACAAAGCTGAATTTTTCCAAATGAAAATGCACACATTACAGAAAAGACAGGAAGAGATGTCATAGGAATGGGTACAAAGGAGCCTTGTGGTGCAGCGATTAAACTGCAGTACTGTAGCCAAGACCCTGGTAACAGCCCGAGTTCAATCCCTACAGTTTCTGATAGCCACCTTGAGGTTGACTCTATCCTTCTATCCTTCCAAAGCCAGTAGACTGAATACTCAACTTGCTAGGGGAACAACGTATAAGCCTGCATAATAAAAGCTATGGGACAGTGTATAAGCAGCACATTTCGTTTTAGCTCAGGTGCATCATTTACAACATCAGCTGAGTTTCTTCTCAGAAGCATATTCCTTCATATCCTCAGCCACAGGTTCTCAAAACTATGGGACAAAACACCTGGGAGTGTAGTATAAAGTTCAAAGAAAGAAAGGGGAACACAGAGAGAAAAGGGAATAATACAGGGAAAGAGAAGAGGGTGGATTCAGTTCCTGCAGTGGAACTTATTTGATTTACATTAAGAAGAACTGTTTCCATGTTTTAATGACTCAGCATGTAACCTTATAAGGAGGATATCCAGAAAGATCCTTGCCTAACACTGTTGTTGGATGAATGTCCCAACCTGTATATCCATCTACATCTCCTCATGGTTGCCCATGAGTAGCTTTTGTATCATGAGGGAAACATGGATGGAAAAAGCGAGAGAAAAAATGAGTTTATTTTTATATTGAAATATGTAGCCCTCCTTTCTACTGCTTCAGTCCCAAGAAGCCTTCGAGTTTGTGGGGCCTCAAACTTACAGGACTTGGTTCCCTTTCATTGACCCGCCATTCCAAATAACCAATTCAAAATGGAGATCTTTGTGTAGAATCCATTTCTTTACTATATCCATAGTGGTAGAATACAGAGTTCTCCATCGTGGCCTTCGTGAAGCCACACAGATGGGTTTCCCAGGCGCCCCTGCGCCAGAGGTCGGAACTTCCCTAGCAATAGGAAAGTTCGTTAGTCTCCGCCCCCGCACCTTGCGCATGTGCGAGGGTGTTCCCGCCTAAACGCCTCAGTTCCTCTTAACCGCCAACGGCTAGAGGTTCTTGTCCGTTAGTCTCCGTGCTTCTTTTTCTAAAAGAAATTCTTCTCGGCTAATTTTCTTGGATTTTCGGCTCGGATCATCTCTTACTAATGTCTTGCGCACGACCCCTGCCGATCTGTAGAGGCTTCTGCTCTCAGACCCTGAAAAATTGCCGCAACCGCTTGGCGGATTTTCTCTTGGAACGCTCCCTTTGCCCACAACCGATGGAACAGAACACCGTTGAGAGCACCCATAAGTCGGAAGCTTCGGGGCGAGTGGAGAAGGTGAAAAAGATCCCTGTCCTTCAGGGTGTGGGGACTTCGAAAACCAAGTCCTCCACGAACCCTTATCTGGCTTCCACCTCGAAGTCCTCTTCGAGCACTTCAAAATACCCCAAATCGGCTTTTACAACCTCCACGCATCCCTCGACTTCGACTTCTTCAAAGCCCTCACCTTCGTCAACTTCGACTTCCACCATGGCTAGGATCCTCCGATGCTTGCTTCCCTTTCGGTTTTCATTGAAACCGAATACTCTGGTTCGGTGGTCACCGTTCCTCCGCAAGCTCCAAGCCTCAGCTATGACCCTCTTCTTCCATCAGATCCGTTGGAGTCGTCATCCGATGATGACGGAACCCCTCCAAATATCACTTTGGTGGGTTCGACTCCCATGATGGATCCTGGGACCCGTTGGTCCAATTCAGAGGGGACCCGTCGGTCCATTTCGGAGGGGACCTGTCGGTCCGTGGAACCTCCTGAACGTAATGGATCCTGGGACCCGTTGGTCCATTCCGGAGGGGACCTGTCGGTCCATTGAACCTCCTGGACGTAATGGATCCTGGGACCCGTCGGTCCATTCCGGAGGGGACCTGTCGGTCCGTTGAACCTCCTGGACGTTCTCCCTCTCTGGTCTCCAGAGCGGCTTCTTCCCCGGTCCAACGAGGGAAGTCGAAACCGAGGAGCGTGCTTCATCTCTGCCTCCAACCTTTCTGGCCGCTCCTCCGTCAGAGCTGGAAAAACTTTGGAAGCGCAAGCAGGTGCAGCTTCAGCCTTCCATTTTGAGAACCGCACTCGATTCTGCCAGCAAGCCGAATCCGTCGCGGTGGCCGTCTCCCAGGCTTTGACTCCACCAAGGGTGACTGAAGAGTCGGATGCGACGGCCCCTCCAACGAAAAGACGGAGGAAGGAGCACCACACTCAACCTCCTTCAGTGGCGGTGCCTCCAATCCCTACATTTTCTCTCCGCTTTGACGGAAGACAGTGGTCCATTCACACAGCAGAGTCCGTCGAATCCGACCAGATGGCGCTTGTCTCATCCTCCTCAGGCTCCAACAGAGAGGACGATGAGGCTTCTGAGGAAAGGTCCCTCCAATCCGAGGCTTCGGATTTGATGTCAGTTCAATTCGTCACCTCCCCAGACTCTGAGGTTGACGAAAAATCTCCACCTTCCACATTGAATTCAATGAGGGATTTCTGCAGCTTTCTACTCAGAATGTCCAAAACCATCGACTTGCCTGTACATCAACCTCAACCAAAACGAGTTTGCCATATCTTTGGAAGGATTTCAAGTGACGAGACATTGCCTGTTCATTTGACTCTGATTCCCTCTTTCCTCTCTATGGTCGAGGAATCCTTCTAAGCTCTTCCATCCACGTCGATCCCATGCAAGCGAGAGGCTCTCTATAGGGTGCATGATGACAAGGCACCCTATTTGAATAAGCATCCACCTCCAAATTCTGTGGTGGTAGCCTCTTCACAGGTACAATCTCTTACCAAATAAACTCCCATTCCACCTTCTGAGGAAGGTCACAAGTTGGACACCTTGGGACACAATTTTTATTCTTTTGCTAACTTACAACATAAGATAGCCAATTACCAAGGTGCCAAGGGAGCCTACCAGAGAGACCTTCTCACTCATCTGCACCCTTTTTTTGGAGCTTATTCCTGAGGAGAAGCGTGCTGAGGCACCGGCGCTTTCTGAAGAATCGATGGCTCTAGCAGCCCAGCAGATGAGAGCCTCAAAACACTCATTTGATGCTGCCTCCAAAGTACTTAATTCAGCTATCACCCTACGCAGGCACACATGGCTCCGCACAACTGGCATTTCCGACGACCATAAGGCCCAAATCGAATTCCTCCCCTTCGGTGGCTCGGGCCTATTCAATACTACCACAGATGACCCCAGCAGCGGGACAGGCCTACCAGACCATCTGCCTTGTCCTCCTTCATCTCCAAATCTAAGAAGGCTAAATCTGCTACACTCTCCTCCGAGCCCAGAGAGCGTAGGCCCAGAGACGACTACTGTCTCTCTTTCCATTCGTCTCGGTTCTTTTCTGCCAAGCTGGCAAGCCATCACCTTGGACCAGTGGGTCCTTTCTCTTGTTCAGCAAGGTTACCTTTTGGAGTTAACTTTGTTTCCCCCATTGGGGACTATAGTTCGTACCTCACCCTCACCCTGCCTTCTAGAAGAGGTCGCTTCCCTACTTCAGAAACAAGCCATCGAACCAGTACCATTTTGCCAAGCCCATCACGGCTTCTTCTTCCGTTATTTCACGGTCCCAAAGAAGGATGCAGGCCTTCGACCCATTCTGGATCTCAGATTCCTAACAAGTTCCTGGTCTACAAAAAAATCCGAATGGTCACCTTAGAAAAAATCATCCCCTTGCTTCGCAGAGAAGATTGGTTTGGAGTTGTGGATCTCAAAGATGCATACTTCCACATATTGATCCACCCCGCTCATCGTCACCTGCTTCGCTTTGCCGTAGGGGAAGACATCTGTCAATTTCCGCCCTGCCATTTGGTTTGGCTACAGCACCAAGAGTTTTCTCCAAGTGTATGGCACCAGTGGCAGCCTACCTCTGCACTCTTGGAATAGTTGTCTTCCCCTGTCTTGACAATTGGCTTGTAGTCGCAGACTTCCAGTAAAAGGCCCGCTGGGACATTGCCACCGTCCTCAACGTCTTAAACATAGTTAGGCTTCCAAATCAATCACAAAAAATCTCATCGACCCCTCTCCTGTGGTGAATTTCATAGGTGCCATTCTGGACTCCACCAGGGCCGTGGCGTTCCCCCCGAGGACCAGACTTGCGGACATGTTGCATCTACTCCAACACTTCCAGGCTCATCAAACCATCCCTGCACTAGAGGTCCAAAGACTTAGGCTTCATGGCCTCCATGACCTCGGTTCTGGTTCACTCGAGGCTGCGACTCAGACCTCTCCAGGCCTGGTTTCTGCAGCAATTCGATCTTCTTTGGGACCCTCCCAGCAAACTACACATCATCCCTTCGGACTTACATCATCAACTTCGCTGGTGGTCCTGCCGGTCCAACATCCTCTCCGGAAGGCCCTTCAGGAATCCATTCCCTACCATACAGGTAACGACAGACGCCAGCAACACGGGTTGGGGTGCTGTTTGCCTCTCACACTCCATCCATGACAATGAACTGGAGCTGCTGGCGATCTTCAAGGCGTTTCGGGCCTTCATCTGACACCTCTCCGGTAATGTAGTACTGGCGGTGACCGACAACACAACCACCATGTACTACATCAACAAACAGGGCGGAACCCACTCGCAGCGTCTTCTGCAGCTCACGATCCGCTTCTGGGACTAGTGCATCTCCAACAACATCCACCCGATCGCGATGCACCTTCCTGGGGAGGAGAACTCCAATGCCGACGAGCTCAGTCGTCGACTTCAGGTGACCCACGAGTGGGAATTGCATCCAAGGACCTTCAGCCTCCTTTGCAGCAAGTGGGGCTCTCCTCGGGTGGACCTGTTTGCCTCCCCAACCATCACCAAATGCCAGGAATACTGCTCCAGGGCAGGGAAGGGAGTTCATTCCTTGGGAGATGCTCTCCTCCTCCCATGGTCAGGGGACCTCCTTTATGCCTTCCCTCCCATTCCTCTGCTACACAAGGTGGTCATAAAGACTCTTCAGGAGAGGGCCTACCTCATCCTGATCGCCCCTTGGTGGCCTCGACAACCCTGGTTTGCGTCCCCTCTACAGATGTCTTCAGAGCATCTACGCCTGATCCAGTTTCCGGAGCTTCTCTCACTGGACAACGGCCAAGTCCTCCACCCAGACCTCAATCGCCTCCAGTTGACAGCCTGGAGGATTCTGCCCAGATTCAATCTATCATTGACTCTTGCCGCTAGCCTTCCACTAAAAAACAATACTCTTATAAGTGGAAGAGATTTTCTTTATTTGTGGCTGACAAGGGGTTTGACCCTGTCAATCCATCACTCCCATGGGTCTTGCAATACCTCCTGCACTTGAAGCGTTCAGGGCTGACTTCTGCATCTCTTCGAGTCCACCTATCAGCGATTGTGGCCCACCAGCCACAATTTTCAGAGACAGCTGCATTCTTCAGGCACCCTAGAATGAAGCGCTTCCTCAAGGGCCTCAAAACATCTTCCCTGACAGGAAGCCAATTCCACCTCGTGGTCCCTATCCTTGGTCCTGTGGGCTTTGCAACGCCCACCCTTTGAACCTATGGCCTCTGCAGACTTTAGGCTGCTCACTTTAAAAACTGCCTTTTTGGTGGCAATCCCTTTGTCTAGGAGGCCCATGGAACTTTGTGCCCTTCGATGTGACCCTCCGTATTTACGTTTCCACCCTGATAGGGTCGTGGCTTATCCTGATGTTACTTTCCTTCCGAAAGTTGTTTCCTCCTTTCATGTCTCCCAACCTGTTGTGTTGCCAAACTTCTTTCCCAATCCTGCCACCAGGATTGAAAAGGTCATGCACACACTTGATGTCAGGAGGGCCCTAGCTTTCTATGTCTCTAAGACCGAATCCATCAGAAAGACTAATAAACTGTTTGTGTGCTATGATCCTGTGGTTCTGGGTAATCCTGTCTCTTCCCTACGGTTTGCCCGCTGGATAGTGCAGACTATTAAACTCTCCTATGAGCTGGCCAAGGTGCCCTTACCCTTGGGTATTCGGGCTCACTCCACCAGAGCTATGGCCTCCTCCGCGGCTTTCCTGAAGGGTGTCCCCCTAGACTACATCTGCCAGGCGGCCACCTGGTCTACACCGGACACCTTTGTCACCCACCACAGAGTGGATGTCCGCGTGAGGTCGGCCACTTCCTTCGGGAGGGCAGTGCTTTCTTTCGTGATGGCGTGACTACCCTCCTGCCTCTGAGTACTGCTTACAAAAACCCATCTGTGTGGCTTCACGAAGGCCACGATGGAGAAGAACCAGTTACTTACCTGTAAAGGTGGTTCTTCGAGTGGACCTTCGTGAAGCCACACAGCACCCGTCCGCCTCCCCTCGGACCGTCACGCCCTGACTGGTACGTCCACTACCTGTCATCCTGGCGGTCAAGAGGAACTGAGGCGTTTAGGCGGGAACACCCTCGCACATGTGCAAGGTGCGGGGGCGGAGACTAATGAACTTTCCTATTGCTAGGGAAGTTCTGACCACTGGCGCAGGGGTGCCTGGGAAACCCATCTGTGTGGCTTCACGAAGGTCCACTCGAAGAACCACTTTTACAGGTAAGTAACTGGTTCTTTTAATGCTGCATCGGTACACAATTATGAAGAAAGGACAGGTAAAGTGAGATTTTTGGAAGCTAAAAAACTGGGTCTTCCCTGCTTCATGCCCAACCAGCTTAGCCAATGGAAGCCAAATACTGGTAAGTTTTATATTTTAAAAGGGCAGACCTTCAATCAGATATAATTCTAATTTCTCTGCAGCTGCAAAACTTTGTTTTACTGAATGCTGTTACCTTCTGCATCACGTTTAGGGAATTTTAAACAGGCAAATGGAAGAAGGTCTGATTGAAGATGAAGTTAAGTGAAAGAAATTGGTCTCATTTAGCACATGACAGGATTCATCTGTGTTCTCGAGTCCACTGAGGTAGCATCATGGGCGTTTCATATTCATGAGCTGCTGCGACACTGTGTCCCTGCATTTACAAAGCACCGTGTTCAGCAAATTCTCTCCCTGTGGACACCCCGTGCATTTCATGGTCTTGTCAGAGAGACATCAAACACTCTAGTAACCAAATACCAGAAAATGGCTTTAATTAGTGCATCTCAATCTGATAATTTTTCCCTCTACATAGAAAAGGGAAGAATAAAAATAGAGAAATGGCAAGCAACAGGCTGCAATCTTCAAACAACAACAACACATAGACCAAAAGTTGTAGGCAGCTTCTGAACAAATAAACAAGACTGAATGTTCTCTCCTATAAGGCCAATGAGCAGACCACAAGGCATACAGGCCCATGACTCTCTGGTCCACCCTACGAGGACACATGGCTGAAGGCCAGCCTTTACTCTTCCAAAATCGTGCCAGTATCCAACTGTGGTACCATTTTGGGGGAAATGGTTTAAATATTTTTCAGTGGCAACAAAGCTGCATCCTTAGAGGAAAAGAAGGAAAGAAAAAAAGAAAAAGAGAAGAAAGAACAATCAAGAGCTCTTACAGAAAGCTGCCACTATGTCAATATACTAGTAAATGAAAAACAGAGATTACCCTGGAAGCTCTAGAATAGCCATTTCCAACTTGATGTCCTCTCCAACACCCAAACTCCCCAGCCAGCATGAATTATATGAAAGGAGAATAGTGCAATCCAGTTAGAAGGAGCCTCGTAGCACAGTGGTTAAATGCCTGTACTGCAGGTAAAACTGTGCTCACGACCTGGAGTTCAATCCCAGGTAGCCGGCTCATGGTTGACTCAGCCTTCCATCCTTCTGAGGTCGGTAAAATGAGTATACAGCTTGCTTGTGGGGGGGAGGAATGTGTAGCCTGCATACTGTAATTAAACTGTAAACTGCCCAGAGACTACTTGAAGTGGTATGGGGCGGTATATAAGCAGATCACTTTGCTTTGCTAATTGGCTCTTCAGGAGTCTACATTTTGAATTTTTAAATTAATAGTTATTAATAGTTCAGTGAGTTGGGTACTTAGCTAAAAAGCCAATGGTTGAGAGTTCCACTTTTCCAGGAGAAGAGGCAGCCTTTGTAGCCTTGGGCTAGCCACAAAAACCTCTTGGTAGTGGGGCAGCTATTTTTGTAAATAAATAAATAAATAAATAAATAAATAAATAAATAAATAAATAAATAAAGACCCAGAGCATCCCCAAAACAAGGGGGTCAAACCACTTGTGAAGACAACGAGAAAGGTCCTCTTACATCAGAATTGACTTGAAGGCATGTAATTATTGAGCTGGAAGATATCCTTTTGTACATGCACAGGCCACCCCTTCCTAGTCATAATGGTTCCCCCCCCTCTCTTTTGCAATGGAATTTCTGTTATCTGAGATTTTTATTTTTATTTGGCTATTTCACAAAACTGTGCACTAAGGGGCAGACTGTGCATTGCCGCTGATTCTTCTTGCATTTGAGAGAAACTTGATTACGAATAATGGAAGTTAAGGAGGATTTTAGTTCCTTGGATCATGCATCAAAGAGTACCCTTTGAAACTGAGAACACAAAATGTGTGCAACTTTTCTGCTAACATCAGTTGTGCCGAAAAACAATTTCAGAAAAGTTTTTTTTATTTTAAAAAAAAGCTTTAACTTTTTAACATGAGCAAATTCTGGCTAGAATCCTACTGGCACGTGCACAAACCTAGTGTAAACACCAATAGGATTCCATCTATTAAAGAACAGACTAGATGCATCCAGATTGACCTCTATAGTCAAATAGAAACACACCAGAAAATAATATTTTTCTGCCTAACAAATATGGGTAACTAGATAAAGTGTAGGCAAATGTCCCAACATTGACATTTTCCATTTCTGAACCCTGAACATCAAGGGCTGATATATCTATTATCTTTTTGCAGAGACAGGTGCCAAAATGTTGAAATCAAGTATGCAGATAGGAACCACATTTGATAACATGCAAAACCCTTTTAATATATTTTTGCGATCACTTATTGGGGTGATTCTTGTGCCTACTAATACTTGCAAAAGAAAATGTGTGAATTAAATCATGAACTGTAATGCTGAGTATCAGAGATTAAATGAGGTTACTCATATAATAGGCACTGAAAAAGATGGAAACCAAAGTCAAATATACTTTAACGGTGTTGCAGCAAATAGTTTGTAGCTTATGTTAAAAGCTTTGATTCTGAAAGCAAAATGATGTTGACAAAACAATATTTCATGCTTTAATTTAACAAATGTGTACCAATTTGTGATTGGTCATTTGCCAATCTTAGCTATATCAACTATGAAGTGCTACCGACTACAGATGTTAAAAATTAAACAGCAAGGATGAGATTTCAGTGGTCTTCATTTTAATTCTCTAAATGGTGCCTCAGGGCATGATGCAAATATTACATCTGTAAACGCCATTAATTATTACTTCCTAGAACAGACAATTTTAGGCTTCGTGTAACAAAAAGCAACTTATCTAGGGCCATGTGACATACATGAAATACAGAAGCACTGTCACAGAAAAGCATTCGATATAAATATAAATCCAACATTTTGCAGGCAGAAAGATTCGAGCATTTTCCAATAAATTGGAAGAAATATTTGATATAATAAACATTCAATATGAAATAAATAAGATAAGATGAACACTTTCTTGGAATGATAGCAATATACAGTGAAGCCTTGAACTGGGAAATTAATCCATTCCAACAGATCTTTCATAATTCAAAATTTTCATCACTCAAAACGCGGTTTTCTGTAGGAATGCATTGAAAACTGATTAATCCGTTCTGAAGGGAACGGATTACAATACGCCAGTGGTGGCGAACCTTCAGCACGCCAGATGTTTGGGACCACAACTCCCAGAATTCTAAGCCTGTACTGCAGGTGTGTTCAAACTTTTTGCAAGGAGGGCCAGATTTGGTGAGGTGAAAATGTGTGGGGGCCGACCATTCAGCCACATTTGGCCTCCGGGCTGGACTTTGGACAAGTCTCTATAACATGCAAGGAGGCAGGGAGGAGGCAGCAGCAACAGTAGGCTAGGCAGGAGGCTGGGGGGATGGACAGAGGCAGGGAGGGCAGGCAAACCATAAAACTGCAAGCTGATGTCTCCATCCAGTATGGGGAGGAGCCAGTTGGCGGGGAAGAGTGACAGGATGAGCCAATGGGCAGAAGAGGCCGCGGGCCACTTGAAATTTGAAAACGGGCCGCATTTGGCCCCCCGGGCCTGACTTTGGGCATGCCTGCTGTACTGCCAGCGGCAAAAGACCATGGGAGTTGTGGTCCAAAACATCTTGAGGGCCGAAGGTTCGCCACCACTGCAATAGGCTTTCAAGGCATTCTGATGGAAAGCCTGTCCCAATCCAGCAAAACAGGGGAAGAGCTTCCCCTGCTTTGCTCGGTTGCTGGAAAAACCCCTCAACCAGCTGTCAACATCAGCTGTGTGGTGGTGGTGAGCGGCTGCCAGACGCTTTACTCCTGCTGCCCGATCTCGCTGCGGCCATTGGGCTGAACCCAGACCTGAGGGCAGGAGTGAAACGTTGCCCCCTCCCCACCATCATACAGCTGATTTGGACAGCTCTTTCTTAGCCAGTTGAGGGTTGGGTGAGTGCACCACCCACCCGATTCTTGCCTGGCTCAGGACAGGAGAGTGGAGCAGGTTTTTCAATTTCGCAGCCCTCTCCCCTTGTGTGTGCAAACAGAGGTGGGAGAGAGGGTGGGGATGGTGGTGGGTAAACCGTATTTTGTCTCCCTTCCACCCGAGTCTTCTTTTCCTCCCTTCCCCCCTCTGGCCCCAAAAGGATACCAGCCCGCCAAACCTGCCCAGGGAGTTCTCTTTTCTCCAAGCCCACCACCACTCCTAGCTGCTTGGATCCCCTGCTGCCTTCAGTGGTGGGTTTTTGCGATGCAAGTCCAGCTCCCACAGGGGAAAAGCTGGTATTGGCTGAGTAGGCAGCTCAACACCAGCTTTTTCCCTCTGGCTCTGGGTACCCTGTGGGAGCTGGACGTGCATCACAAAAACCCACTGCCAAGAAAGCAGGGAAAGCCTTTTTTCCCACTTGGGCCCTGATCCCTGCCTCCATCGCCAGGGCCTCAACAGGAGCGCCAATCAGGTCAGTGGAAAAGCCCTGCATGGCATGCTGTAAGCCAAATTGATCCAGTAGACTGTGAGGGCAGATAATCTTAATGGGTCCAGGATCCTTGTGTGTGGGGGGGGGGAGTAATCAAGAGGCTGCACTTGATCAGATGGTGGTCCGACAATTATATGGGAACTGACCTAAGGCCAAGTCACCATTGGGCCACTCTCACTCTGCACAATGGAGAAGACCAGGTCCAGCATGTGACCTGCCACATGAATGGTTGTTCCAATTGGAAGTTGCTTCCAGTTATGGCAACATGATAAATCAAAAACTTCAAAATGATTTATCATCAACATACTTGCTCAGGTCTTGCAAACTCAAGGCACTGGTCTATATAACAATCTGTATAGCCCTCAGGATAGGAAATTTAAGATAAGCTAAGTAACTTTTTGATCAAGAAAGATTACACTTTCAGACAAGGCTTCTATAGTGTTCTGCTTAAGAAGTGCATTTGAAAGGAATTATTAGTTTAATTTAAATTTAGTCTACATGTAATTCTATGTAACTTCCACTGTTTATTTGTTAATTCAATTCCATAACATATACATGTCCAGATTTAAGAATTAAGACCAACAAAATTAGTATCTCCAGATTTCAAAAATAAAACATTTTCAAATTAATTTTTCAAGTGTTATTCATGAGGGTCACAAAAGGCATTATAGGTAGGAACAGTATTTCAGTATTACAGAACATTTGAAGTCCCTATCTTAATAGCATACCCTATTGATCCTGTCACCTAGTGCCACCTTATTTGAGACTCTGGCCATTCAGATATATGCCATTGCCCAATAACAGATGATGCCCATGCTACATTAGACACATTTCCTCTGCAGAACATAGCACTTCTATAGATCTGGCCAGATGCAGCGTTCATCTGATCTGGGAAGACTCCTTCTAAATCATCTCCCATTTCATCTTTCTATCATTTCACACCAAAGAGGAATTATGTGTCATCAGAGCAGAGATACACCCACAACACAACTACTTAACCCCATCTAGCAACATTTTTTACACAAAATTGTAGATAAGGAGAAAATACATGCCGGGTTTTGTGAATCTTTCAAAACAAGTTTATATGAGGGGCAGGCAATTTAATCTGCATTAATTATTCAAAACACAAAATCAAGAGGTGATAGCTATTATGAATTATTTAATGCTAGGTTAAGGCCACATAATCTTTTGCACATGGACTCGAGGTGCACTGGATAGGAAAGAAAAGCAAACACCAAACCTCCAATCATGCTATAGATCAAGTACACACAGAGAGAGAGATACACAGACAGAGGAGCTGGAAAGAAGCTTGTTGTACATCCCTAAATGAATTAGTTAGAAAGTAGGCTAGTTCTATTTCATCCTTTTCATGCTCCAGTGCAAAAACAAGAGAAACTACATTTTATTTATGCTAAATTCCTTCTGTTAAAGAAAATCACATATATATTTATTTTTAAAATGCAACTTTGATCGATAGCATTCATGACATTTCCACATCCAGGAACGCCTCAGAAGCTTCCTCCCTGCACACAAGGCCACCTCAGCTGACAGCCAACTGGGTTTGATCACAGCTACTTGGAATCAGATTTTCATAAGATGGATGAAGAGCCTAACTGTTGCCTTCTTTCTCCTTCCTATCAGATTAGAAACTGATGTGTGTGTGGGGGGGAGCAGATCCTGAGGGAAAACCACTACAATCAAGGGCTGTGTGGTTCTCTTGCTGTCCCTCTGCAGCTGCAATTTTCAAAGGAGCTTGCCTGAGGCACTTTCAAATTATGGTGTCTCAATTCTGTAATCATATTTCAAGAGCTTTTCTTAAAGGGTCTTTTAGGTAAACCTAGTCCGTCAACTACACTTATGGACAATCACAGATGCAATATAAATGTCACTGCAGCATTTTGCAGAATTCTGGCAGGAAAGTGTAGCACACCAAGATGCACCAAGCCCATTCCCAAACATGTGTTTCTACCAGCCCCACCATCTTTATCAAATGGAATGCCAAAAGTGGCTGGCCTATTAGGGCAAACGGGGCATTGCCCATCTCAGGCTATCTCTGCCTGCCTCCTTACTGTATTTGTAGAAGTCTCCACCCCACCTCTGTTCTCTTTCCTGTGTACGCTGCCTGACTCTGTATCCTCTGAGAGGAAAAGCGGTGACAATGGCAGAAGACATCCGGCATCCTCTGAGACCTTGTACTCCCAACCTCCTCTGTAGAAGTGAAGTGGGTGCAAAGGCAGAAGCAGCCTAAGTGAACTCATGGAATGGGAGAGGGGTTCAATCCAAATTTGGAAGGGTTGCAATTATAAGCCACAGTAAGGAAGCAGCAGTTAGTAGGATAATATCGCTCCTGGTTCACCAATCAACACACCAACCAGAATAGTGCTGTATGGTCATCACCTATCTTTCAACTACTGAGATAGAAGAACATAAGAACATAAGAAGAGGATCAGAGGATCTTGTTGGATCAGGCCAAGGGCCCACTTAGTCCAGTTTCCTGTATCTCACAGCGGCCCCACCAGATGCCTCTGGGAGTACACAAGACTATCTGTCTCCTGATACCACTCCCCTGCATCTGGCCTTTGAAGTACCCTCTTCTTAAGCCTGGAGATTGTGTGTGTGTGTTGTGTCATTGCAGTCGTGACCGACTCTACGTGACTCCCTGTCCATGGAGTTTTCTTGGCAGGAGAGTTGGAGTGGCTTGCCAGTTCCTACTCCAGGCGCCTACAGCACCTGGTATTCCCTGGTGGTCGCCCATCCAAGTACTAACCAGGGTCGACCCTGCTTAGCTTCCAAAATCAAGCGAGATCGGATGTGCTTAGGGCATCTAGGCAGCTCTAAGCCTGGAGACTACACATCCCCAATATATGTACTGGAAAACACCACACACACACACACACACACACACACACAGAGAGAGAGAGAGAGAGAGAGAGAGAGAGAGAGAGAGAGAGAGAGAGAGAGATAAATAAAAACTGTAATTATCACATTTTATATCAATTCACCAGTTTTGGTGCCAGGGCTCAAGCATTATTCTTGGAATCTTTCCAATATACTAATACAGTAATTATTAAGTTACTTATCCAAGTGTGGGTGCTTCTGCAACTAACCTGGCAACATCCTTGCACAGAGAAACATAATGGCAGACTGAAGTGAAACCCCAAGGTTTGAAAAACTGCAAACTTATGAAAATATGCTGACCATGCTGCTGACTGACCTTTTTGGGTCTGGGGCAGAAACCTGTGTGTCAGTGGAAGAGAAAGGAGGAGATTAACTCGAAGCCTTCCACGTGTTTTGGGACTACAAACCCCACATTTCTCAAGCACTGGTCATGCCAGCTTGGTCTGATTGATCTCATCTTTCAGCAGTTTACAGCATTATAGCAGGTAGTATGTTTCTGGAATAGTGCATTACCCTACAGGACAGCATGACAAATCACTGACTGGAGCAATAAACAGGCCACTCCATAAGACATTCTATTTCACACCTCACTTATATAAAAAAAATGTAATGAATAAGCAGTACAGAGGGCTGCAAACCTTACCGCAGATCTGAGATGGGCATGTTTGAGCCTGTTCTTTGATTTTGATCTTTGTCTGCCTTCCCACCTTTTGCTCCCTCCTAATCATGTCCCCAAGCACAGTGCTTCTTCTTCTTCTTTTTCTTTCTTTCTTTCTTTCTTTCTTTTGCTTTCTACAAGTAAATGTCCACCATGAAGTCCATGATAAAAAAAATTAGGCAAGGGACCAGAACCACATTCACATTCATGCTGCAGGGGTGAGGCAAACCCCAAATGTTCAGCCTTCTTCTGTAAGAACTCAACAGAGCAGAGCACTCAAGAAAGGAGAAAAGTGGAAGTTATTAGAAATCACAGGAAACAGCATGAGCGAAGAAAGAAAAAAGAATAAAAGCCTTGCCTTGTACCATCCAGAATTTATATTTAGATACTCTAGTAAAGAAATAAAAGCAGACCACACAAATGTAACAGGTGATTTCTCCAGAGATGCAAAGTTCTGGAGTCAGCAGTATCTTTATTAGATCACTAAAAAGCTACACAGACAAGCTTTGGAGTCAGCCAGGGCATTTCATTATGCAAATATACTTTATTTCACTTTATAAGATGCCCATTGTTGCTGAATATTGCTAACAAGGACATAGTTGGCCATTTTCAAAAAGTGGTCATTTACCTCTGTTGCTATATGTCTGAAGAAGTGGACGTGCCTATGAAATGTTACATTAAAATATGAAAGTTAGTCTTTAAGGTGTCACATGTTTTGTGTCTTTTGTTTTGTTTTGGTTTTCTTTGATTTCTGCCTGCATTTCCAAAAAGATACTTTTTTGTGGCTCACTCTGAATTGACAAACTACCTTCTTTCCTCCAGATGAAGAACTCAAAAGTTTGCCTTGATAGCCATTTTTTGTGATTCCGTGAAAAGTTCACCTGGAACTTACAAGCAAAGTTCAGAGAGGGACCAGGGACCACCCTTTCCAAATCCTTGTTTTAAAATAGTTTTTACTCCCTGTAAAGCAGATTGAGGTTCAAAAAAGCACCTCACTCTGTGAAAGAAACTCTCAGCAGATAGCACTTTTCCAATTCCTCTGATAGGCCAGCATCTTCCATCTCATCCAGCTCAATTATGGCACTGAGCTCAACCACTGCTGCCCATTTCCCCCGTTGACATGGATACAAAATCGAGCAATTACCCTTAAATGCTCTCTCTCAGATATCCAGATTGCTACATACACAATATTAAGCCCTCTATTGCCCCTGGCCAAAAGTGGCTCAACTAGGTCTGTCCTTTAGGAATAACCATTTTTTGTTGCTTGCAAGAGTTTATTATTCCTAAGGTTGTCACTATATTAAATCCTATTAAATCAGACTTCCCATGGTGCAATATACTACCAGCCTCTCAGCCTTTGAGCAAGGAAGAGACAAAACATAAGTAGCTCAGGTCTGCATTATCTTGATTCAGCAGATGCAACTCCAGTACATATGTATGCAGTACATTACAACTAGATCACAAAATGTGATCAGTGTCCCCAAATTATTTGTTTCAAATGAAATAAGCAGGTGTTTAACAGTACCTAAGTAGATAGAATTTTCTCATATATACTGCCTCTTGTTATGCCTGGTCCTTTGTGACCAATGCAAGAAGCAAGGAAAATGGGTGAAATGACAAATGCTCCAACATTTCTCAGATGTCCCAAGTGAAAGGGCTCCAGTTTTCAGTGGAAGCAGCCTCTGTGGCCTTCCAGTTTTCTCTCCCTGTGTTTGTAGTCATTTACCCTATACTCTACATATTTTTCCATCCCTCACATAAAATTATCCTTCTGTCATCATCTTTACTCAGAAACTGAAATATCAGGTCCATAGTCCAGGATATATAATCCAGTCTAAGGCAATGTGTATGAATCCTCTTGCATCATAACAACTGGAATTTTTCAAGCACCAGATTCTAGCTAGGGATGGACCTTCTTCTGTATTTAAACCAAGACCCAAACCATGAAGGAGGAGCTCCATTTTGTACAGCTCATGTTCTTCTAAAGCAAAGCAAAGTGTTCTGCTTATATACCGCTCCATACCACTTCAAGTAGTCTCTGGGCAGTTTACAATTTAAATACAGTATGCTACACATTGTCTCCCCTGCCCCCAGCAAGCTGGATACTCATTTTACTGACCTCGGAAGGATAGAAGGCTTAGTCAACCATGAGCCAGCTACCTGGGATTGAACCCCAGGTCGTGAGCAGTTTTACCTGCAGTATAGCCATTTAACCACCGTGCCATGGACCTCCTTAGGTTGTTGAAAGAGAGCTTCTAAAACAGGGGTGGAGAACCTTTGGTCCTCCAAATATTTTGGACCACAACTCCCACAGCCTTTTATCACTGGCAATATAGGCTCAGAATTCCAGACGGTTCAGTCCAAAACATCTGGAGGGCCGAAGGTTCCCCAACCGTGCTCTGTAACATTAACAGTTTGTGTTTTCAAAATGTACACACAAGTTTCATGTTTCTTTCATCTTCTTTCTTTGATGTAACCCTTTTGTGCTCTTTGTATGTAAAGTTGCTTGGGAAAAAAATTGAATCCAACATTGAGCCCTACTGTTAGCAATCTAGCAGAAAATCAAGGGGCTGGGAGACGGAACATCACTTTTGAATCTGTAAATTAGCTTGGAAACCAATGATGAGTGCTTGTTGATTCGGTTTCTTATGGGAATATTCTGTGATGAGTTACCAGTGTCCTCCATTTTAAATTGCTGCCTGCTTGTGCCTATATCTTGCATCCTTTCTCTTTTGTCACCTTTTTTTAAAGGGGCCAGATTTTCCCCACATTTCTTTGGATCACTTTGTCTACCTTGTGTCAACATCCTCCTTGGGATTTGTTTTGGGAAACTCCCCCCTCCCAACAAGTCTCCTCTTTGGCTTTTATTTGTTCACTTGCTTGTTTGATGTTGGTCTTTTCCAAAATTTGAATTATTTTTTTCTGCTTGGTCTGCTTATTAGATTTGAAGAAAAGAGAAGGGATCAGGTGGTAGGGAGAGAGAAACCGCCCCATATTCTAATAGTTTTGGCTTGAGGGAGCCTTTTATTATATTTTTGCCTATACTGTACAGTATTTACTAGGTTCTTTGTTTTTTAGGAGGATCCATGTGCGCCTGTGTGTGTGTGCATGCCTGCATAACTGTCTGACTGATTTTTTTAAAAAGTGAATTATTTACTGTGTATTCATTATGTTAAAAGTACATATTTTTCTGGGTGTTTTTAGGGGGACTGGTTTGCTTATGTGGGTTGTGTGATCCAGAGGGGTGGATTCTGTGACTGTGACTGTGTGCCACTGGGCTGTGTGGATGGCTGTGGGTTGGACACAGATCTTGGCATTGTGTTGTTATTTATTGCTTTAGCGAGTGGGTGTCTTTAAGTGGTAGGCTGGGTAACTGATGGTATTCTTGCCACTCACAGAGGGTCTGCTGTGCTGGCTGGTGGGGACTGAAAATATATTGTAGCATGAATGTGAAAGAATTTTGAAATTGATTTCTGTAAAGATAAAAGAAAACTTTTATAAGTTGATTTGGAGATTTTTTAAGTCTGATGAAGTTAAATAAATAGGTGCTAATCACTACCAGCTATATTGGAGAGGACAACAGAAAATAGGCACTTGTTTTCAAATGTGGTAAGAATGTGAGAATATATACTGCCCAGAGTGGCATATAAATAAATAAATAAATAAATAAATAAATAAATAAATAAATAAATAAATAAAGTGGAGCCTCGTATAACAAAGGGTTTGTATAACATAAAATCTGTACAACATAAAAAATTCCAGAGGTATGGGAAATTTGCTTAACAGAATTGCCTATGGGGTGAATCCGTACAACATAAAAATGGTCACAATTAGGGATTACTCTGCTTTCAATGCATTCCTATGAGAAATTTGTATAAAGGAAAATTTGCTTAACACAATTTGATTTGGAATGAATTAATTCCTTTATACAAGGTACCACTGTACATTGAAATCTTGGTAATTAGTTTTCAAGGAGATAAGTAACTAAGATAAAATTAGAGATATGCCATAAAATAGTGCTTTTATCAATATTTGATAGAGAGGAAACATAGTTGGAAA
Organism: Phrynocephalus forsythii; assembly: GCA_029282475.1. Taxonomy (NCBI): domain Eukaryota; kingdom Metazoa; phylum Chordata; class Lepidosauria; order Squamata; family Agamidae; genus Phrynocephalus; species Phrynocephalus forsythii. The sequence continues at coordinate 167,907,502 of JAPFRF010000001.1, read as the reverse complement.
AGACAATCAAAAACCAGACTGCAGCATTATACAGTCACAGACTCAGTGGAGAAGTGCATGTTTGCTCCGCTGTATGTATGCTGCTTTCACTTTGTCCATTTCTATCATGTCCCAAGGGTTAAAAAGCATTGTGGGGCTATATCAGATTGAGAGGACATTTATTTATTTATTTATTTATTATTATATTTATATCCCGCTTATCTCCGACGAGGACTCTAAGCGGCTAACAACAAGTCAATACAACAAAAGACAGATCACGAAAATAACAAAATAACAAATTAAACAAAACAGTATAATATCCTCCAAATCCTAAAATCCTAAAATCCAAAATTCTAAAATTCTAAAGCCTCCAAGCGCGTCCCAGCACGTCAAAGACGTGAATCCTAAAAAAAAATAAACTTGGAGGCACCAATGGGCATAATAATAACGGTAATAGTAATGGCGATGGCGGAAAAAAAAGAAAAAGAAAAAAAATTAAAATTCGCCAAAGGCCTCTCGAAATAAAAAGGTCTTTAAAGATTTTCGAAAGGCCTGCAGGGACTCTGCAGAGCGCACTTCGCTAGGGATGGCGTTCCATATAGTTGGGGCTGCCACAGAGAAGGCCCAGTTCCAGGTAACCGTCTTCCGGGCCTCTCGAGGGGTGGCAACCCGAAGCGAGTGCGCTCGCATCTGCCGAACTGGGCGGGCCGAGGTGGATCGCTGGACGATACGCTCTGACAGGTAGTCCGGTCCCAAGCCATGGAGGGTTTTATAAACTAAAACCAAGACCTTGAATCTAATCCGGGCTGCAACGGGCAACCAATGCAGGCGAGCCAGGACTGGGGTGATATGGTCATAACGACGCACACCAGCCACCAGCCTGGCTGCCGCATTCTGTACCCGCTGCAGACGCCGGAGAAGAGTCAAGGGCAACCCCATGTAGAGTGCGTTACAGTAGTCCAGCCTCGAGATCACCAGCACTTGGACCACTGTTCTCAGAGAGTCGACATCCAGGTACGGGCGGATCTGGGCGATCTGGCGAAGATGGAAATAAGCGGCCCTGGTCACCGACGCCACCTGAGCCTCCATGGTCAGCGCCGGGTCCAGGACCACGCCCAGATTCCGCACCCTCTCCACAGGCTGGAGGGAACCCCCCAGCTGCGGAAGAGGGCCACCGTACCCAGATGGCGAGCTCCCAAAGAACATAACCTCCGTCTTCCCGGGTTGAGCCTAAGCCTGTTCGCCCGGTCCAGGTCAGCACAGCGTCCAGGCACTCATCAAGGATCCTCACAGCTTCCACTGCAGAGGTGGAAAAGGAGAGATAGAGCTGCGTATCATCAGCGTACTGGTGACAGCAGACTCCAAATCTCCTAATGACCCCTGCCAGCGGCCTTACGTAGATGTTAAACAGCATAGGGGACAGCGACGACCCCTGTGGAACCCCACAAGGGAGAATCCAAGGAGCCGACAACTCCCCCCCATGCAGAACGTACTGTGGACGGTCCTCCAGGAAGGATCGGAGCCAACTGCGAGCAGTGCCTCCGATGCCAACCTCGGAGAGCCGATCCAACAGGATACCGTGGTCGACGGTATCAAAGGCCGCTGACAAATCCAGGAGAACCAACAGGGTAAAGCAACCCCTGTTGGCCGCCCGGATTAGGTCATCTTGCAGCGCGACCAAAGCTGTTTCGGTCCCCTGACGAGGCCTGAACCCGGACTGGCATGGATCGAGGCACTGCCGATCCTCCAGGTATGACTGCAACCGAACCGCCGCCACCCTCTCGATCACCTTGCCCATAAACGGGACGTTAGCAATTGGACGATAGTTGGTTAAATCGTCCAAAGGGAGGCCAGGTTTTTTGAGAATGGGCTTTACCACCGTCTCCTTCAGACGAGAGGGAAAAACCCCCTCGCCGAAGGAGGCGGTAGCAATAGCCGAAGCCCATTCGGCCATGGTCCCGCTGGCAGATTTAATAAGCCAGGCTGGGCAGGGATCGAAAGGAGTGGACGCCGGTCGACAGTGAGCCATAGCCTTAGAGGCCTCAACAGCAGAAACAGGCCCAACCACATCCAACCGAGGCGACGAAGGCGGCCCAGCATCTGGGGGTGCCGGGGCAGTACTACTGCAACCAGAGTCGAAGCCGGCCCGGATGGCCTCTATTTTAGAACAAAAAAAGGCTGCGAAATTCTCACTACTGAACTCAGTAGGAGGAGGCCCAGCCAGACTAGGATTGGTGAGGTCGCGAACCACATGGAAAAGCTCCGCTTGACGGTTCGAGGCCTCACCAATTCTCAGGGAGACAAAAGATCTTAGGGCCTCCCTGATCGCGTTGGAATAGCGCCTAGTCTGGGAAACAACGGCAGCCTTTCTAATAACCGTCCGGGTTCTTCACCAGCTGCGCTCTAGTCTTCTCCTCTCCTGCTTCATCGCTCGGAGCTCGGTCGTAAACCACGGCGAGGACCGAGCTCGGCACCGGAGAAGACGCTTAGGGGTGATCCGGTCGATGGTCTGGGCAGCTGTATCAAACCAATGGTTGGCCACAACCTCGGCCGGCGCGCCAGTCAGTTCTCCAGCAAGTTCCCCAAAGACTTCCTGGAACCGAGAAGGGTCCATGAGTCTTCGGGGACGGGCCAAAACAGGTGGCCGATGGTCCCCGCGAGGAGGGGCCGGGATTGCCAAAGGGAAAGTAAGCAGGTGGTGGTCTGACCATGACACAGGAAGGGGGACAATGCCCCCAACCTCCAGACTCGAGATCCCCGACATGGAGGAAAAAAACAGATCCAGGGTGTGACCGGACCTGTGAGTGGGACATACAACATGCTGGGACAGACCCATGGAAGCCATGGATTCCATGAACTCCAGAGCTGCCCCAGAAAGCTCACCGCAAGCATGCACATTGAAGTCACCCGCAACCAAAAGGCGCGGGGACTTCAAAAGTGCAGCCCCGATGAACTCGGAGAGCTCTGGGAGGGATTGTGCTGGGTTGCGGGGAGCACGGTAACCCAGCACAATGCCAAATCTGTCCCGCTGTCCCACCAACAGGTGAAGGCACTCTAACCCCTGGCTAACCAATGTCGAGGCCCTGCAATGTCGAGGGGGGCCGTCCGGAGCCTCCAAGCGGACAGAGCAGGTGACCGGCCCGGTGGCGGACTAATCACCCGGGCAGAACGAAGCAGCAGGGCAAGGTAGTACAGACAGCCACGGGGAGAAGAAACAACCAGTCCCCGGCAGATGGAATCAGCTCCGGCCCATGGGAGAGAGCCCGAAATGGCGGTTGCCGTCTCAGTCCTCGGATCTTCCAGATCGCCGAGGGCGGACAGACCGACCACTCACCTGGGACTCCCCATGGGGCGGGTGAGGGAGGGGGGCTTGCCAGGAAAGCGCTAAGAGCAAAAGGAAGAAGGGGGGAGAGGGGGGGTAGGACGGGAAGCCGCTCGTTCAAAAGGACGCCCGACCAGGCAGCATACCATGTCCGCGCGCCTCGTCCTCATTGGCGTCCGGACTCCATGAGTTCGAAAGGGGCCTCCGAAGCCTCAGCAAAGCCCCCCCAGTTCAAACACCACCCAGGTGCTCCTGGCAGCCCAAAAATTTAAATAAGAATAAAAAACCAGCGGCACAGCAATGAAATAAAAGGAGAAAATAGAAGGCTGGGACGCAAAAACGCCAAAGAGCTGCTGCCGCCCGCCATCTTGCTTGCCTATCCTTGCCCATCTTAATCAGCTTCTCATTCCATGTTATATATGTTATAGATATTACTCCCTTATCAAGTTTTAATTAATCTTTTTGATTTTTACTAGACCTGTATTTTTGTACAGCCCAACAGGTCAATTTTTGAACTTGGGCAGAGCTTTCTAGCAATTTAAAGTTAAAAGTAGGACCCACTGGCAGAAGGCATCCCCTTACCTGCCAGGTTCCTGCTGGCTTTGTTAATATTCTCTAGACAAGTGTTTTGGGTGTTTTTTTCATTTATTTCTCTTGGCTGATAAAGCTCTTCCAGGTGCTGGAAGACCAAAGCAACTGTAAAATCAGATGCAGCGCAAGACAGGCAATAAAATAAATAAATAAATAAATAAACACACACACACACACACACACACACACACACACACACACACACACACACACAAGAAAAGAAAAGAAAAGAACCATAGCTGCCAGCAGAACACAGTAATACAATGCTACATATGCCCATCCTTGGCAGAAAGGCATGATGCCAAACAAGGTAGGCTCAATTTTATCAAAGGCAGCTCTGCAAGACCTTTCAGCCAAGTTTCTGGAAAGCATAAGAAACTCCCCAAATCAAAAGGCAGTGAGATTGTGGGGATAACTCAGAAACATATCAGATGTTCCTTAGCTGAGCAGGAAAAATAAGAATGTTCAACAGGGAACATGGTTAATACAGTAGTAGAAATATTAAAAGATATAGGAGTTTCAATATGGTATATATATTATCTTTCCATCTTATAGCCCTGAGGTCTCCTTGGGTACTTCAAAGGCCAGATGCAGGGGAGTGGTACCAGGAGACAGATATCTAGTCTCGTGCGCTCCCAGATGCATCTGGTGGGGCCACTGTGAGATACAGGAAGCTGGACTAGGTGGGCCTTTGGCATGATCCAGCATGGCTCTTCTTATGTTCTCCAGCAGAGGTAGTTGTTTGGAATTGCTGTTTCTGCACTGGGATATTTCATTTCACACAAATGTTCTTTATTCACTTGTCAGCATCCCCAGAGGAAACATCAATTCATCTAAACTGAAAGAGCATACATTCCCCCTCTGAAGTGTGAATATATGCACTTTAATTTCAGTTAAAAGAGGTGGGTCTTACCTCCTCCATCATCTGCTGCCTCTGAGCTCTGCTGCCTCAGACGGTGGCTAGAAGAAATCACAAAGTGAAAAGAATCTTTGAGCAAAAACTATAAAAATAGCATCTTCTGCAGCCTTTATTCAAAGAAAGTGAAGCGTAGGGAAAGAACTCCATCACCATACACTAGCATTACACTGTGTAAGGAAAAGTATACATCTTCTCTACATTGCTTCCCAAACATGCCACGGCTGCACCTTTTCAGTGACAATGTATTAGGGACAAGAGTGATACAGTATTATCAAATAATCCTAATCTAGTTTCTCAAGATTTACAGGTTCTGCAGGGTAGAAATTAGGCTAACCCCATTCCATGAGCACATCTAGAGCAGAAGTTGTACTCATTCCACCAAATGCAACCAAAGCTTTGTCCTTGCACTAGCAAAGATATCTGTCGATTCAGCTGCTACATGTCAAAAGAACAAAGTGTCACATTCAACCACTGACAATTATGCACAAGTGTAGCAGCTGAAGAGGCTGGAAACTTACTCTTCAATGTCTTGTTCAGCAGGTTTCTTTTTTGATCTGAAAGACAAGGAAAAGCCAGTGGTGAAAAAGAGGGGAGGGGGCAGGATGCCATCCAGAAAAGAGAAAGAGAAGATCCAGCAACTCTCTCACTGGAGAAGTACTTTTCAGTGCAATCCCCCACCACCACCATAATGTGAGATAATTACACCAGTGAAGGCAGCTATATAGAACTGAAAGTAATGATTTTAACTTAGGCAATCCTACATGGGTGGGTTTTGATGTTATATTCATTGGCTGAAATCCTACTATGCAGTTATGCAAGTGGGATAATGTTTGGAAGTGAATTCCCATGTTAAGAAATCACCATAGACGTTACCTGTTGAATACTGAACCTTGCAACTTGGCATGCAAGTAGAAAAAGGTCTACAAAGATTTCTTAAGTTATGGCAGGCCACTTCCAAAATTATGTCATTTGAGTAACCAAAGAGCATAATTTCAGCCACTGGATATGTAACAGCAAGATCTACCTTTCTTTGGAGTCCTCTGTGTGGGAAGTTGAAAAACTAAAGGGTGTTTGCATGGAACACCCTTCTCTCGAGAGATTAAAAAAAAATTAAAGAGGAAAGTGCCAACTTAATACGATTTTTTTTTCATATTAATTGAGGGAAATGTTCATGTTGGGCAAAAATTTACCCTTTTTAACAGAAGACAATACGTTGCTTTTAGACATAGGATCAAAACTTTCTATTTCTCCAGTAGACTGATTGTACTGTTTTTAGCTGGTTGACCACAGTACTGAAGTTCTTTTAAAAATTGTCTCTGTATTTTAATGTTCATGATATAACAGTAATGTGGAATGTTTGTGCAATGCCCTAGAATTCAGTTTTTGGAAGAGGGACAGTCCAGGGAATTTTAAAATAAATAAACGAAGATGACTCATATGTTTTCCCACATCTCTGGGATGTGGATGTTGTGAATGTTCTCTTGAAACACCTGAAGTTTTTCTCTTCACAATTCCTTTCACATGAGGGACATGTGACTGGTGTTGATCTACAAGCAGAACCTTCTTCAAGTGTACTATTTTGACATATTTTAAAAATAGTAATAATAACTGTCATGAGAACTCTGAGTGGCTTCAAAATCTAACCAAGTATCTGATGGCCAACTGGCCAGAAAAGAATTAAATAAAGTCACATCGAGTCCTACACAGAATGGAAAAGCAAACATGGTTTCAATGTTTTATTCGCTGAAAGATTGTTTTGGCATAAGGGTGACTGTAAAGCTCCCTCTGAAAACTAGCTCAAACTAGAAGCAGTATGAGTGAAGAATCTCCAGCCCTCGGAGGAAAATTAAGCCAAACTGGAGGTAGGTACAAACATATGAGACAATAAAGTGTCCTTGTTGCCTTTAATCATAAACAGAGAATTAACCTAGCTGTCTCACATGACACTAAAAGAGGCTGGGCAAATGCACTGTAGATAACAGAAAATCCAGTTGAGTTAAGAAGAGTTCATAGTAATGTGATAAATTGGGGAGGGGGGATTTGGCTGGCAACTCCCTTTTTTGTTCTACACCCCAGTGAGCCTAGAACTAATTCAGATCCGATTAGGGATGCTTGTTCAATATTCAAAATGTAAAACATGGAGGTTGCTGAACCAGCACTTTGAAAAGTTAATTAAATGGCAGGTTTCTTTTTAGCAGATACTCCATCACTTGCTGATTGCTTTGACTATTTTACAGGATGAAGATTTAAAAGGGAAAAAAAAACCTCAGTGCACTAGGAAATACTCTTTTCTTGTTCTCTTGAGTGAGAGCATGGCATGATAAGGAACATAATAGAATTTCACTATTCCACTATGTATTCTGGTCCCACAGAAGGCCTGCCACCAAAACATCCAGAAATGGTACCCATTTCATCAAGAGCTTCAAAAGTCTGACCTTTTTATTAGGTCGTGACTCACCCCTCAATTTTTAAAGAAATAGTTTCCAAAAGGCAATGTTATTGCTAGAACTATTAGAAAGTCTTTTTTCCTTTGTTGACATGGGAGAATAAATGTGGTAAGAGACACTACCTTTTGTATTTTGTACTACTTCAAACATGCCCCAAAAGTTTCTCACATCTACATATTTTCCTCTTGTAAGACACATGACAAAGAAAGGATTTTGAGTATTTATAAAAATAAAACTGCCAACTGCTTATAGATTATCTATGGTCCAACTGCACACGGAATCCTTTTGCAAGCGCAAATCCCTCCCTGGCCAGGAAGGAATTAAACGGTCAATTTGGTCTTGATTGATAGGTTCAAAAACTCAGACTGCACCAGGCATGGAGCTAACTTACCCTTTCAAAGCTGGTGCAAGAACCTAGTCTCAAAAATCCTGAGATAATTTTTACTGAAAGCACTCAGGACTGAGGCAAACACAACTACACTGTGCTCTTGTAATGAAGAAATACTTTGCACATGCCTTACAAAATTGTATGCTAATTCCCTGAAGATACATGAGAAAATGCCCCCCTTCCTGGAGCATGTCATTCCATCATTTTCTTTAAAACAAGTCTATTTTCTGTCTCTTTTTAAAAAGTCTTTTGACTCAGTTTGTGTTACTTTTAATAACTGCCCTATAGCTCACCAAACACTTCCCTTTCCCACGCACAAAGCTGCATCAAAGTATTTACTTTGCAAAGTTCTTGCTGCCAAGCTTGTTCCATGCATGCTCAATCCTGCAACAAAGTCACTGTTTCCACCTTCTGAAATATCTTTTCTGAGGATCAATATTGCAGCCCTTGCAGCCTGGACTATTTCAAAATAAATAAATAAATAAATTTGGTCAGCCATTCTCTTTTGAATGAAAGGAGAAAATAAATGGACATCCCCAAATCAACCAAAAGTTGTGAAGGATTGTGTCCAATCTCTGAAATTAATCTCACTGATCTTTGCTTTCAAGAATCAATTTCAAAAAGGCCAATTACTCTTCAACCCCAACTCTCTAACTTACCAAGATTTCTACCAGAATAATAGTTTGGCTTCCAACATAAGATACAAAGTCTGAAATTATATTTTGTCACTAACTACCATAGGTGAATTGCATTTCTCAACATCCTCCTTCAGTGGTGAAACATCCATTGCAAGATGCTTTTGCTTCCTCAACAAAGCATGCAAGTTCATTTCTGCATTGGGTATAGAGAGAATAAATAAAACTACAGAACGCAGTAATAAAAAGTGAGATCTGAATACAAGAGATTGCGGTTCAAATGTTTCTTTCATCTGACAGCTCAGCTTTGGAAAAATCTCTCTTACACACATATTCAACCTTCTCCAACCTACTGATCTCTAGGATGTGATGGACTACAACTCTTAACATCTCAAGTAACTGGTTATATTCACTGGAGATGGTGGGATTTGCAGTTCAATGCCTGAGAAGGACATCCATGTTAGGGATGCTCATCAGACCTTTTCCAACGTAACACATTTTAAAATGGACTCCTTCCTTCCTTCCTTCCTTCCTTCCTTCCTTCCTTCCTTCCTTCCTTCCTTCCTTTTTCTTCCTTCCTTCCTTCCTTCTCTCTCTCTATCTCTCTCTCCTCTCTCTCTCTTTTTCTTTCTTTCTTTCAACAATCACATTATGACCTGTCCTGAAGCTGTAGACTAGAAAACAAAATATACATTAATGGGTGCAATGACATCTTTCTGTTCTCTGTCAGAAGACATACTCCTTGGAAAGAGAAGGGGCTTTCTTTAACAATGTACCATGTTTGGGGTGAAGAAGCAATTCATGAGAGCTACTGTCTCAGAGGTTAAGTGCTGAAGGGTGAAAGACAGGACTAATGTAGACATCATCTCTGTTAAAATGTTTCTCTCCTATTTAATGGAATAGTGTGGAGATTTAATGGAGATAAAATAGCCAGGCTCCAAGAAGAACAAGGATGCTATATTCATGCAGGGTGACAATGTTCAGTGGCTAATTAAACACCGTTAACCTGTTTTAACAGGGGACATAAGTGGGATAAATGTGGACAAATGCCCTTGACATTTTTCAATGTCTCTAGCTCATCGAGAGCCCTACATAGACTTTTTTGCTGTGGTCCAGTACACACAGTAGTGCCCTGGACATCAGCCTCTTACACAGACATACAACATAGAATGAATGAATTACATACATAGAGGTAGGGAAGGAAACAATATAAGATGATATTATTATATATTCAGTATTTGTATCAAAGAAGTGTTTGGAGAACATGAAAAAAAGAATTAGATACAGGTTGGAAATAGAATGTTTCATGACTCCATTTTCATCTTCCTGAAATTGGCTTTTTAAATCACGGTTATTTAAAAGTTTCTAGAATATCTTTTATGTAACATGGATAGCAGTGCAGTGAACATAAGAACATAAGAACATAAGAAGAGCCATGCTGGATCAGGCCAAAGTCCCATCTAGTCCAGCTTCCTGTATCTCACAGCGGCCCCACCAGATGCGTTTGGGAGCGCATGAGACTAGATATCTGTCTCCTGATACCACTCCCTTGCATCTGGCCCTTGAACTACCCTGGTTTAAAGCCTAGAGATTACATATCTCCATCATGGTTTGTAACCCGTGATGGACTTTTCCTCTAGGAATCTGTCCAATCCCCTTTTGAAGGCATCCAGGCCAGATGCCATCACCACATCCTGTGGCAGGGAGTTCCATAGACTTACAACGCTGGGTGAAAAATATTTTCTTTTGTCAGTTCTTACTCTCCCAGCACTCAATTTGAGTGTATGTCCCCTAGTTCTGGTATTTTGAGAGAGGGAGAAGAGCTTCCCTCTATCCACTTTACTCATACCCTGCATTATTTTGTATGTCTCAATCATATCCCCCTCAAGCGCCTTTTTCCAGACTAAAGAGGCCCAATTGTTTTAGCCTTTCTTCATAAGGGAGGTGCCCCAGCCCAGTAATCATTTTAGTCGCTCTCTTCTGCACCTTTTCCAGTTCCACTATGTCTTTCTTGAGATGCGGTGACCAGAATTGTACACAATACTCCAGGTGGGGCCTTACTATTGTTTTGTATAACGGCATTATAATGTTGGCTGTTTTATTTTCAATCCCCTTTTGATAATCCCTAGCATGGAATTGGCCTTCTTCACTGCTGCCACACATTGGGGAGACACCTTCATGGAGCTGTCCACCAACACACCAAGATCTCTTTCCTGATCCGTCACGGATAACTCAGAGCCCATGAGTTGATAGATGAAGTTTGGATTTTTGCCCCAATATGCATTACTTTACATTTGGTTACATTAAAACGCATTTGCCATTTCTCAGCCCATTCCCCCAGTTTGGAGAGATCCTTCTGGAGCTCTTCACAATCTTCTCTGGTTTTTACCACACGGAAAAGTTTTGTGTCATCTGCAAACTTGGCCACCTCACTGTTTATCCCTGTCTCCAGGTCATTTATGAACAGATTGAAAAGCACCGGTCCCAGGACCGAGCCCTGGGGCACACCGCTTTTCACTTCTCTCCATTGTGAAAATTTCCCATTGACACCTACTCTTTGTTTCCGGGATCTCAACCAGTTCTCAATCCATAAGAGGACCTGCCCTCTTATCCCCTGACTATGCAATTTTCTCAGCAGCCTTTGGTGAGGGACTGTGTCAAAAGCCTTTTGAAAATCCAGATAGACTATATCCACCGGTTCACCCAAATCCACGTGCCTGTTGACCTTTTCAAAAAATTCTAAAAGGTTTGTAAGACAAGATTTACCCTTACAGAAGCCATGCTGATTTTCTCTCAGCAAGGTTTGTTCTTTTATGTGTTTTAAGATTTTCTCTTGGATGAGGCCTTCCACCATCTTCCCTGGGACAGATGTAAGGCTAACCCGGCCTGTAGTTTCCTGGGTCCCCCTCCTTCCTTTTTTAAAAATTGGTGTGACATCTGCTATCCTCCAGTCCTCCGGCACTGTGGCCGTTTTAAGAGACAAGTTGCATATAACCGTTAAGAGATCTGCAATTTCATTTCTCAGTTCCCTAATAACCCTTGGGTGGATACCATCTGGGCCCGGTGACTTGTTAATCCTCAATTTATCAATTAGTCCTAAAACCTCCTCTCTTTTAACCTGTATTTGATTTAATTCTTTAGTCAAGAGGGGCGGCTCAGGCAGCGGAATCCGCTCAAGGTCCTCTGTCGTGAAGACAGACGCAAAGAACTCGTTCAATTTCTCTGCAATGTCCAAGTCCTCCTTAACCTCCCCTTTTCCTCCCTCACCATCCAGAGGCCCAATTGGTTCTCTGGCAGGTTTTCTACTTCTAACATATTTAAAGAAGCTTTTATTATTACCCTTTATATTGCTAGCCATTCGTTCCTCAAAGTCTTTCTTTGCCTCCCTTATCATCTTTTTACATTTCTTTTGCCAGAGTTTGTGTTCCTTTTTATTATCCTCGTTTGGGGAGGATTTCCATTTACAGAAGGACCTCTCCTTGTGCTTTAGAGCCTCTCTAACTCCACTCATTAACCTCTTGGACTTAAATGAGCTCTTCTTTCTTTGTGGTATGCACTTGTGCTGGGCCTCTATTATTGTTGTTTTAAACAGGCTCCATGCACTCTGAAGAGATTGGATTCTTCTAACCCTCCCCTTCAGTTTCTCTCTAACTAGTTTCCTCATCTGAGGGAAGTTTGCCCTTCGAAAATCAAGGGTTTTTATGTCTGATTTGGTTGACACTCTTCCTCCGACATGCATGGCAAAGGAAATTGCAGCATGGTCACTGTTCCCCAGAGGCTCAGTGACATTCACATCCCTGACGAGGTCCTGAGTATCACACAATATTAGATCTAGAGTTGCCTGTTCTCGGGTGGGCTCCATGACAAGTTGCTCTAAGGCACAGTCATTCAGCAAGTCGAGAAACCCAGTTTCTCTTTCTTGCCCAGAGCTCGCATTGGCCCAGTCAGTGTGGGGATAATTAAAGTCCCCCATGATTACTATTCTATCCCTCTTAGCCACCTCCATGATTTCTCTCCTCATTTCAAGGTCCCCCTCAAGTTTTTGATCTGGTGGACGATAGAATACTCCAACTATCACATCATTCTTTGGACCTGGTAGTTTAACCCACAGTGATTCTATGGTGGAGTCAGACCCTCTGTCAATCTCCATTCTGCTGGATTTTACGCCTTCTTTGACATAGATGGCCACTCCTCCTCCAACCCGCCCCTCTCTATCCCTTCTATAGAGTTTATAGCCTGGGATTGCTGTGTCCCACTGGTTCTCCACATTCCACCAGGTTTCTGTTATGGCTATTATATCAATGTTATCCCTAGCTGCCAGATGTTCAAGTTCTCCCATCTTTGCTCGGAGGCTTCGAGCATTGGCGTAGAAGCACCTGTACAGTGGGTCCCGCAACAGCTGCTGCCTTGTTCTTCTCCCCCCACAGCTTTTATTTTCAGTAGACGAACTGTCACATTCCGCTATTCTGCCAGTGTTAATACTTGCTATGTCATCTCTATGTGATTCTCTACCCTCTCCAACCTCATTCCCGAGGATGAGGTGTTCAACGGATGCCACACAGCTCCTGTCGGCTTTCCCCAGTTATCAGTTTAAAAGCTGCTCTGCTGCCTTTTTGAGGTTGAGTGCCAGCAATCTGGTCCCATCATGATTCAAGTGCAACCCATCCCTCCTGAAGAGGTTTGGCTTGTCCCAAAATGTTCTCCAGTTCCTGACAAATCTAAAGCCCTCCTCTCGACACCATCGCCTCATCCACGCATTGAGGCTTCTGAGTTCTGCCTGCCTGGCGGGACCTGCACGAGGAACAGGTAGCACTTCTGAAAATGCTACCTTGGAAGCCCGGGACTTCAATCTTCTACCTAGCAACCTGAATTTGGCTTCCAAGACTGACCGCTTGGCCTTCCCGACATCATTGGTACCGACGTGTACCATGACCACTGGCTCCTTCCCAGTTCTCTCTAACAAGCTATCTATATTTCTGGTGATGTCTGCAACCTTTGCACCCGGCAGGCAAGTGACCATCCGGTTATGAGGGAGAGATCCCTCATGTACAGTGGGTCCCGTAACACATAGACTTCAGGCCTTTGCAATCAGTAACACATAGACTTCAGGCCTTTGCAATCTGCTTTGGGTTTTGTGTTTATTTATTTTTTTAAAAGAAATTTAAAATCCATCTACTGGAGCTAGGCAGAAAAAATGCAGTACTTAGAAATAAATAATTCTGAATCCAAAACTTTATTTTGAGGACCAGAACTGAATGGATTTCATTGCCCTTCCGCACCAATATCCGCTCCTAGTTATCTCAAGCTTACTGTATTTATTTCACCAGCAGAATTTAAGCCGCAATGGTGGGAGATTTTATTGCATAGTAGTCAAGCAACTGCAAGTAAACATTCTTGTTACCTAAAGCAAACCACTCATAGATCCACCAATAAATTCAATGCATATACCCACTATCACTCCATGCCAAATATAAGCCAACTACATTATTTTAGACCAGACACACTCAAGAAACTAAAGTAATATTTAAAAGGCACAACGTAGGAACATAGTTGTTTTGGAGAGTGCAGTGGACAGAACAAGCTGAATGGCCCATACAATTAAAATGTAAGAGGCAACCTATAAGTAGCTATGTAAAATCAAGATGCGCACCAAGATTTCATTGTTTTTCCTTCTTCAAATCTGCCTTTAACTTCCAAAATGATATTCTTTAGTCAGGGAGGCCACACCATTTTCCAAGTCTTGTCCCAGTCCCAGCACACTACTTGATTACTATTGTATTGTTTATCCATAAGATTACAAAGAAAACTGAATAGATACTGATGGGACAGATCTCATACTGCCAATGGAATAGAAACCGCCAAGCCTGTAATGGAATGTGTACATATTTTCTGTGCAAAGCTTGCCCCCTTCTGACTAAATATAAAACAACATCCCCAGCCTACCTCTCCTCAGCCTTCCAATTTTTCCACTCATGGTGCAGCTTTGCTTGGGATAGGAAGGAAGGAAGGAAGGAATAACTGAACACACACAAACCTGAATAGTCATATCTGTCATCTTTTTACTCAGTTTTTGGAACAATGAAGCATCTGTAATTCACAAAAACTCTTCATTCAAAAAATGAAGAAAATAGCAGGAGAACTGCCTTTCCTCCACTTTCAAGGCTTTAAATAATAACCCTTGAAGGAGCCTTGTGGCGCAGTGGTTAAAATGCTGTATTGCAGCTAAAACTGTGCTCACGACCTGAGTTTCAATCCCAGGTAGCCAGCTCATGGTTGACTCAGCCTTCCATCTTTCCAAGGTTAGGAAAATGAGTACTCAGCTTGCTTTGTGGGGTGGGCAATGTGTAGTCTGCATGATTAAATTATAAACCAGTCAGAGACTGCTTTAAGCGCTATGGGGCAGTATATAAGCAGAACACTTCACGTTTCCCCCTTTAATTCTAGATACAGTGGACCCTTGTGTAACAAATGGTTTGCATAGCATAAAACCTGTACAACATATAAAAAAAATCCAGAGATAGGGAAAATTTGCTTAACAGACTTGCCTATGGGGCGAATCCGTACAACATAAAAATGGTCGCGATTAGGGATTACTCTGTTTTCAATGTATTCGTATTGAAATTTGTATAAAGGAAAATTTGCTTAACAGAATTTCATTTAGAACCAATTAATTCCTTGATACAAGGTACCAATGTACTATTAAAAGGCCCGGACTAAGTGAGAAGCAATATAGTATTCCTCCAAGAATAACACCACTTTGAAAACTTGCATAAAACAGAAAGCACATGTATACATACAGAGTAGACTGCCTGGTTTTTCACTTCCAGACACAGAGATGAAGAGGAACCCAGTGGTGCCAGTTGTGAGGGATGGGGAGTGACCGAGCTCTGCAGGGAGCCAAGGACTAGAATATCAAAGGTACTACAGGTCCAGATGCAGGAGCATTACAGCAGCTGAAGGGGATATTTCAGCATGGCAGCGAACATACTTGCTGGCCTGTCTAAGCTGTTTCTCTTTTATGAGTGACCCACAAAATGAAAGCCCCTTGAAGACGCCCTCTTGCTGGAAGAACAGAAAGACGAGAGTGGAAGAGAAAGGACTGATGTTCAGAGACATTTTGTTTTTGAAGGGAGCATTAATCAAAGGGAAAGCAGAGCAATTTGTTAAGCTTGTAGCATTCAAAATATCACTGCTTCTGAACAAAGTCACTGAAAACACAAGGGTGCTCTCACAGAGTGCCACCAGCTCAAGGGGTGGGAAAATGACAAAAATTATCTTTAAGGTCTAAGGAGGGATAGTATTCTGTAAATCCGAGTTTTGAGATTTTGTGGTATGAGGTTATGGATAATACTGCCCCAAAGACTCAAACTTAAAGAAATGAACTAAATGAACGGTAATTTTGTGCCTATTACATTTGTCTGATCTGTTTCCGGAAAGTTACCACTTCTCCCTGTACAAGTAATTCTACTTCTGAGATTTTTGTATTAAAAGTCAAAAGTGTAGCCTATATAACATTAATTGCCATTTCTATTTTAACATTTTATTCCAATTAATGCATTAATGTTTCCAGTACAGCACTGAAGACTCCACTACAACTACCTAAATTGTACAGGACTGTTTTAGTATGTGTTCATAGTAGGGTTGTTTTGAATTTTCCCCCTTTTAATTTTCCAATTTAAAATTTGGTTGTAGTAAATACTTTTTTCACCTGAATACTTGGTGTTTTTGAATATTCATTTTTTTTAGAAAAGATTCCTTTTGAATACTAATATATCCTCTAGGTATTTCTCACCTCCTTCCTTCTTTGGTTCAATCTGCAATCAAGGACACTACAGTAGGACCCTCGTATGCACTGATTCATTAACTATTGATTCAGTTATCCACGGCTGGCAGAGGAAAAAAATTAAATAAATACGGTAATTCAGCAGCTACAAAGCAAGCTACTGACACAAACAGCAGCTGTAAAGCAAGCTACTGTCATAAAACAGCAGCCGTTAAGCAAGCAACTGCCACAAAACAGCAGTTTTGGGGCTTTGGGTGTTCTCTCTTATCCATGGTTTTCATTTTCCACGAGAAGGCCTGGAACCAATCCCGAGCAGATACTGGGGTCCTACTGTATATTGAGCAGGTGAGTGCCATCCATGATGTTACACAGCCAGATTAGGTTTTATGACTAAATCAGGAAGAACTATGAGAAGGAAGGCAATATTTTCTGGATTAATCACACTGGTGATTTCATTTAATTCAGATAAACATGGCATTTAGTATTGCAGATAACAATGCCACACAGCCAATTAGAAATAGCAAGTGCTTAACTGAGTAAGGGCAAATTAGCAGTAACTGAAAAATGTAGAATTTTGCAAGGTATCTTTATTATCATTTGAAAAGATTATTTTTGGCACTGACAAAGCTGTTTGTATTATTGTAGGCTTCAGGACACTCTACTTGATAAAATCTCTCTAGTCCCAGTCCTTGTTCTGTTTCTGAAGTTCCTATGTCAGTATACTATTCCCAAGGATATTTTTTTTAGAGTTGGGTTACCTCAGCAAAATTCAATGAAATTTCAAATGCAGTTCAGACCAATGGAATACGTCTGAGGAAATATCGATACAAAAGTATTGTCCTCATAAATACATAACAACTATCAGTGAGGCATATAGTTTAAGCAGTATTATTTCTGCTGCTTGAGACAACTCCAAGTCCTTGCCATCTCAGTAACAAGCTGCCTCAGATTCTAGGCTGACAGTTGGAAAGAGCCCCTTCAGATTTAAAACCTATCATAGCTTCCCTCAAGAGAGGAAACTACAGATCTCCAATAGAATTCCCAGCATTCTTAAAATTCTACAGCACTCATGCACAAACATGGGTGGTTAAGTTATAAATATACGAAAGTTATGGACCTCATTTTTTTTACTAAAAGTAAAAATAATTAACATTTAGAACTGACATAGGTTTGCTATTATAGCTATCTACCCGAATTAAAAGGAAATTGTTACAGAAGACAAGTACAGCTAACCTTGTCAATCTTTTTGAGGTTGCAACATTCATTTTCCAAAAGAAAATTTAACTCAGTTCCTCCACATTTTTTTTTTTTGCTAAGAAACATATATTGCCAGAATTATTGCTTTATTCATCCTCTATCTGTTGTTAGCTCTTTTACCCAGAATTTATCTTTGTACTAAGAATCCCCTCAGGGCTGCTGTCCTGGAAACTCTGCTAATGAATCTTCATTTAATGCTAGTAGGAAAACCATGCCTTGCATGATAGCTATCCAAAAGGTCTTTTTAAAAAAAAATGTTTTGTTACATCTTTTTCTATTTCAGATCAAAAATAGTTGTAAAACAACTACCACAACCCTATTTTTTCCAATGAGATAGATTAAAAAACAGAAAAGAGAAGCTACCAACTTTGATTATCTTTTTTGCTCAAAAGCTATATAAATAAATAAATAATAAATAAATTCTTTTTAAAAAAAAAAACACAAATAACATCCACTAAATATGCTCTGTGCCAACTAGTGAAGCTCATGATGATTTCCCTACTGTGTCCCTTTTACCTTATTTTTTAATTAGGTCTGACATAAGAAGCATCTGTAAAAAGAAAAGAACTATCTTGGCAATGACACTGAAGGAGAAGAGGACAGGAGCCCGTTAGCATTCCTGGAACATCCACTCTATAAAAAGAAATGAAGAAAAAAAAGCCCAAATCCACACATGGCAGGTCTACCGCCATCTTGATGCCCTTGATGCGTGCTGCTGATGGGATGGAGGCGGCCGGCACCAGAACAGCCCAAGAGAAGGAATGAGAGGCCAATGGAGATTTATGTGAGGAGAGTGAGATGGACAAGGTAAAATTGTCAGGAGGAGTTGTTAGAAAGTAAAATATATTGTGACAATTCCACTCCTGCCGTTCATCAATAAACTGACAGATCATTTAGTGTCAATTAGGTGTGATAGATGGACAAGTCCCCATGATCCCGGGCCAAAATTAATGGCTGGGAGGGAGAGGGTGATTGAAAATGACGGCTGACATTGAGAAGAAAGTCCTGAAGGTCCCCAAAGGGCCATTACTTGCCTCATTCCCTTGCAGATCAATGCAGGGGCAAACCCAAAAACAGACACTTAATCAGACTTCCTTGCCTTTACTTCCTTCCTCCTAAGTTCTGCTTGCACGTGTTGCTTCCTGTCCCCTCTTTTTCTCCCTCCCCTCCCCAGTGAGACCAGCAACAAGTGGCAGTGGAATATAAAACACATTTGCCACAAGCCACGCTTTTAAAATTCATGGCAGAGCCAGCAGGGAACTCTGCCTTAGAAAACACATTCAAACGGACCATTTGTTTGCTCCCTAGCATTTGAAGGACTGGGTGGATACACCCCGTTATGAACTGGACTTCAAGCAGATGCCGTTTGCAGTGGCCAGCAGTTATTTCTGCCGTTGGAGCTCTGTGAAAAAATACCACTACAATCAAAAGTAGAAAGAAGTGAATCCTTCTAAACCCATCAATGTATTTATCACCCAAGACTTGTGTTAAAGGCTTGTGTTAAAGCAGGTGAAATGTTTTTCTTTTACTTTGAATTTGTCCTGTCGTGGTCTGTTGAGTGATCCTGTCACATGATTGATATTCCATGTCAAGAGTTCACATGCATATTGTTAAGCAGCATGCCCAGAACTTTACATGAAAATGCATCAAAATTATGCAAAGATATGTCAACTCAAGAGCAAAAAAAAAAATAAAAATCATTAAAAATAAATAAAAGTTCACAGCCAAAGCAGTGACACAGGACTCCACCAGGGAGTGAAGGTTGTCCTCAGCAACATATATATTCTGAAACAACTGGATCACACATTGAAGCAGTGTGATAATACAGACAGAATATAATGTGGAACCAAAAAAATAGTACCATAATGGCCCATCTTCTCAATCTGACATGGATTCAGTGCAATGGGTGTGTGAGTGTGAGTGTGAGTGTGTGCAAGATCCACCCTGCACCATCTGAACCCCCCCCAGCCCCCAAACAAAGATTGATGGGGGACATTTGAGAAACATTTGGGACATCTAAACACAGTCTACGTTTCTTTATCCCAATCTCTTATATTGAAGGAGCTGTATAAAAATCTGTAAATTAATGAATAAATAAACACATCATTTCCATGGATGAATCACCATTTGTTATTTAACTTTCCTTTTTTAGAAAAGGAGTTTTTCACAAATTTTGTAAAATCTTGGTGTGAATTCACACATGCACAACATATATGCATATTGAATTCAGTCTACCTCATGTTTGTTATGGAATAGCCAATGATAAAAATTAGAGCATCAACTGAAACTATCCTATTAAAATCCAATTAAGTCCTATCTTTGATTAGCTGATTTTCACTTATCTCTTGAGCCCTCAAATTAAGTGCACAATCTCCAGAGAGCTTCTCATTCCTAGGTTCCAGTTTCAAATGCTTAAATACTTGAGGCTTCCTCTGTGCTGTCAGCCTTTGGCAACTTTTTGGTGGCCCCAGAATCAAAGCAGACTCAGACCATACTCCAGTGATGGCGAACCTTTTAGAGACCGAGCGCCCAAAATGTGATTCAAAACCCACTAATTCTTTTGCAAAGTGCCAATACAGCCATTTAACCTGAGTACAGGTGGCTGTGAAGGGGTGATGTTGGGCGCCCACAGAAAGGGTTCTGAGTGCCACCTTTGG
The DNA here is from genome assembly GCA_029282475.1 of Phrynocephalus forsythii. Taxonomy (NCBI): domain Eukaryota; kingdom Metazoa; phylum Chordata; class Lepidosauria; order Squamata; family Agamidae; genus Phrynocephalus; species Phrynocephalus forsythii. The sequence continues at coordinate 167,887,524 of JAPFRF010000001.1, read as the reverse complement.
CACCTGTGCCATAGGTTCGCCATCCCTGCCATACTCCATGTATGTATCTTTTCAAGCTCAAAATTTTTCCTAGGCATCTCAGCATCTCCTAGTAATTTCTAAAAGGAGCTGAAAAACCAGAATCTAAACACTTCGCTAAACTCTAGGTGCGCTTTCCCAACCTAGCACTCAAATGATATGAAGGACTATAATGTCTTACAGTGATTCCCCGCCTATTGCGGGGGTTAGGGACCCAACCGAACCCGCGATAATTGAAAATCTGTGATATGCAGATGCAGGTCAGGTTGGCTCTGGGGCACTTAGCTGGGGGCTCTTGTACTTACCAGAGGCCTCAGAAATTTTCAGCAATCCGGAAGTCACTTCTGGTTTACCAGAAATCACTTCTGGTTCACAGGGAGGCCTTTTTGGGGCCTCCAAAAGGCCTGGGAAGGCCCTCGCAGGCCCATTTGGGATAGCACCAGGTTGGGGGTAAGTATGGGAGGCCTGAAACAGGCCTTTTCCCCCTTAACCCAGGGGGCCTTTTTTCATATACATCCCACAATATAGCGGGACCGCAGTATATGAACCGCGAAAGGGTGGGGGACCACTGTATTATAAGACTACTGTATGTGATATGTAGGACTATAAGTATAATATAAGCAAGAGAAGAATTGTAGTCCAATACAAGATGGTACCAGGCTGGAGTTCACTCTACAGCAGCCATTCTAAACTTTTTTTTTTTGCCACAGCCATAAACACAGTATGAAAGAAATATAGACTGACTCACAAAATCACCCAAAAAGTTTGAATCACAAAAAAGTCACCAATGTTCCACTGGGCAGGGCTTTCTTTCTCATGTGTGTGTGAGAGAGGTCCACCCCACATGTAGGTTCCATTGTGATCAACAGAAAAAGGATCACTGCAGGTACACGGGGGAGAATGAGCCCTGCATGAAGGGCGCAGAGGGGAGAATTCATGGTTTAGAGAGAACCTTGTAAATCACATAACAAACTTTATAAGATGGTGTGAAGAACTTTATAAAGTGTGTGGAGAATTGTTTCCAGTCTATAGCCCTGAAATTTGTCAGGGGGCCATGTGTATTTTCTATTTTTGGAAAGGCAGGATAACCAATTCTGCACTTTAGTCTGTGTAAAAGTTTCTGAACTCTAAATGATGAGATTCAATCCAAATATTAATGCTTGTTATCCACCCCTTCCTCTGTTTCTCCCACACATTGTCTCCATGCTGACAAGGGTGCAGACAAATATATGAGTAGTCTAACACAATTCTTTCCAACTCTCCAGTATTGTCTCTTTGGATTATTTCTATAAGTGTGTCAAATCCCAACAGAAATATCACCACCGCTTTATTTTCTTATTCTTAATGATTTAAATAGTATTAAAAGTTTCAATCAAATATTAATGCTTGTTATCCACCCAAAAATTAGTCGGTTCGTTTTTTCTTCCTCTGTTTCCTGGGGCACCTCTGTGGGGTGGGTGCCTCCTCTGGCCATGCTCCTGGAGGCACCCATGGGTGCCTCCTATCCTCACCCACTAGGAAGGGGAAGTCTCCCTCCTCACCTGCAAAACGGTATGCAATAGCCATATGGATATGCATACCAGTTGCAGACAGTGAGACCAGTGATGGCAGTGAACCCAGAGCCATTGATGCCTTTCCCACCGCCATGTCTCACAAAGAATTGTCTCTTTGGATTATTTAGTGCAAGGGCTAGGGTTAGGCTAGTGACAAACGGTGGGCTAGTGGGTTGCACCTCTGGGTGCCTCTCTGACCCACTAAGAAGACATCTGTGACCAAGGATTAGGGTTAGGGTTAGGGGCTAGGGCAGATTTTATTTTTGGCACATCCCAGAAGTCTCCATGGCCAAGTGGCCATGCGATTGGTGGGATGGCTCCATCATGGTCATTAGGCTGGCCACTTGGCCAGCCCATCATTTGTAAATAAAATAAAATAAAATAAAATCAATGGAGGACAGAGGAGGAGAGGAGAGACATTTTGTTGCAAGAAAAAACCCACTGCTACTGTGAAAAATCTGGCAGTTTATAAATTTTTGCGTGTTTCTGTTGTGCTTGTGTGTTTTTGGACCACAATTTCAAAAACAATATTGCGTTTGCCGCCCCATTTTGGATCCCCGCCCGCACCGCATGGCATGGCGAGTCCGGCTGCCCAGGACGGGGGGAGGCGGGACCCCCTCCAGAAACCACCCCTCCGGTAGGTGCCCTTTAGTCAAGCAGGCATTTTTCCGCCTGCTTTTTTGGCCCGGGAATGGGTGGGGGAGAGTTTAAAAGTTTTTCCTGTGCCGTCCGTGCTGCTTGCTTGCGCTTTAATTGTGGCGGCCGGCGGCGGCGAGACTGGGCTTTTGCTGGCTGCGAGCCTGCAGTCCCACCAGAGCAGCCCAGGACGGGGATGGGGGAGGCCGGGGACCTCCAGAAACAACCCCTCTGGTAGGTGCCCTGAGGCACGGCAGGCATTTTTCCGCCTGCTTTTTGGCCGGGAACTGGGTTTTTTTAACTTTTAAAAACTTTTTTTTCTGTGCCGCGTGGCATCGCGCGATGCAAGGAACGAGCACGACAAATCAGACCAAAATTGTTCGTTCGTCGGTTCGAGCTCGAAGTCTGGCGGAGTAATTCCCGTTACCGTTTCCGCAGAGTAACGGAACCGAGTAACGGAAACGGAAACGGGAATACCGCTAAGTCGTGCCCATCTCTAGTTAGGATGAAGTACATGAGCGCTTAAGGCTACGTCCACCTGAGAAGGCAGGCTACTATCCACTTCTGCTGGTGTTTCAAACTGGCACTAGAGCCTGAAATCAGGTATCCTGAGAATATGGCAGGGTAAAAAAGGCTCTGCAGTATCCAAAGTTCTTTCATTCTCCCAAGATACTCCAAAACCAAGCTCCACATAGCAGGTGTTAATTGACTTTCTTTCCACTGGTTTCACATGAGAAGGGGTTTTAAAGCAAGGCACATACCCCCTAAAAAGATTAGTAAAACCATCTCCTTTCTTTGGAAATGACAAACGATCCACAAATTGACAACATCACACATCCAGAACAGACAGAAAAGATTTGCTTTCTCAGTATCAAGGGCTTCACATGTATCTTATAGTAACTCTTGTAGACTTGATCAGTGTTGTTATTTCCATACTGCAGATGAGGGTCTGTATGAAGGCTAACGGACAGTGGCCTGTCCAAAGCAACCTTCCGAGTTCATGGATAATGCAACATTTTAATTACAAACTTCCCAACTTATAACTTAGTCTCTTAGCCATTATTCTGCACAAGTTCTGTTATACAGTTAGTACTGCATTGCTAGAGCCAGATACTTATTAAAGCAGTCAAACTGCAATCCATAACAAAGTGAAATGTGTACTGTACTTTGAAAATAATTTCATTCAAGTGTTCATTAAACTATTAGGTGTCCAGATACAAGGACTCTCCAGGATGAAGCAGATTATATAAATTAACTTTCACAATATTTTATCATTCAGTCAAGAAATCTTGATTTCACATGGTACCACTGCAACATACTCATGCAGCAACAGATCCCCCACCCTCCTACAGCAAATATTATCTTACAAAAATGTTGTAAATATTATGCAATTAAAGCACTCTTCATAAGTAGGACTGTTCCATAAAGATGATTTTTTATTTTAAGATAATATACTGTATAGGGTATATAGGTATATACAGATAAAAGAAACAAAGATAATTCTGGTGCAGTGGTGGCAAAACTTTTAGAGACCAAGTGCCCAAACTGTGATTCAAAACCCACTAATTTTTCGCAAAGTGCTAATACAGCAATTTAACCTGAACACAGGTGGCTGTGAAGGGGCGATGCCGGGTGCCCACAGAAAGGGCTCTGAGGGCCATCTTTGGCACCTGTGCCATAGGTTCACCAACACTGTTATAGAGAATACATGTGAGTATTTTTAAAACTTATCTTTCTATCTCATAGTAATGGAACCCAGGGCAAGCCACAGATGCTAAAAGCATCTTATTCACAACAGGTAAAATAAAGTTCTTGCACAAAGCACAGTTAAACTGTGGAATTCACTACTACAAGATGGAATGAAGGCTACTGATTTGGACAGATTTTAAAAAGGAGACTAAATATAATCATGGAAGATGGGACTATCAATGGCTGATGAATTATAGTCCCTGCAGTACTGGAGGCAATGCAGAACACAATGTGGGCAGACAAATCGTATTACAACCATGCCAAAGTCACAGCCTTCCCATATGGCAGCTGGCTAACGACTGCACTAGATACACTTTCCATCTGATCCAGCATAGAATCATAGAATCATAGTGTTGGATCTCAAGGGCCATCCAGCTGAGCACCCTGCCATGCAGGAACCCTCATCACAGTACTATTGACAGATGGCCATCCAGCCTCTGTTTAAAAAACTCCAAAGAAGGAGACTCCACCACCTTCCGTGACAGCATATTCCACTGCTGAACAGCTCTGACCGCCAAGAAGTTCTTCCTAATGTTCAAATGGAATCTCTTTTCCTGTAGTTTGAAACCAATTTTCCAAGTCCTAGTCTCTGAAGCCATGGAAAACAAGCCAGCTCCCCCTTCGATATGACATCCTTTCAAATATTTAAACATGGCTATCATATTCCCTTCTCAACCTTCTTTATGTAAGACCAAACATTCCCAGATCCCTAAGCCACTCCTCGTAAGACATATGTTCCAGACCTTTAACCATCCTGGTCTCCCTCCTCTAGACCCCCTCAAGGTTGTCAACATCCTTTGAGGTGCCCAGAACTGCACACAGTACTCAAATGTGGGGTCTGACCAGAGCAAAATAGGGTGGTACTATCATCTCCCTTGCTCTATCACATGGCTAACTGCATACTCTTTTCCTTAGTAACAAAAAAAGAGAAGAGAAACTCTCTGATACCAAAATATCCTTTAAAAGGGAGCTCTCTATGGTAGAAATAGGAATGATTGTATTTTAGTCTCTCTCTCTCTCTCTCTCTCTCTCTCTCTCTCTGTGTGTGTGTGTGTGTGTGTGTGTGTGTGTGTGTGTGTGTGTGTGTGTGTGTGTGTGTGTGTGTTTCTAACTCCTCCACTTTCAAGCAGTTTAAATTCCTTAACATATGAGAAGAGCTGCTCTTTGCCAGAACCCTGGTGATGTCTTCAGCGAGCACATGCTCTTTCCCCCTTGTGTCTTATAAATATAATGCATGAGCTAACATAATGGCCAATTTATAGTAAGTCTGTTTATCAAAAGATAACGATGGCATGAAGTGCATCTGCACAGCTTTCAGAACAGAACTTGAGTGCCATCTGCTGGTTGAAGAAGTGGCTTGGCTACAGAAATTATATACAGTACTATACTGTATGTCTAAAACCACCTTCCAGTTTGAATCTGTTAATGGGCAAACAAGAAGAAAGCATTCTGAAAGAGACTAGTGACAAACTTCCTATATGTTGGAAATGCATTTAAAATATCTTTATGGTCTTGGTGTATGATGAAGAATGCCCAGAAAAGTTTAGTTCTTAAATCATCTCTGTTCATCTTCATATCAAACCTGCACTGAGCAGCACCAATGAAAATCCACCCAATTTTTTTCTTAATCTCCTTACCATTGAAAACAACAAAATTGTCAATGAACATTACAGCAAGCTCATATATGCCCACATGTACTGTGATGGGAAATCCTGCCATCCCAAATATAAAGAACATATTTATAACCCTGACAAAAACTGTTTCTCTAAATCTTTTTTTATCTTTCACTTTTATTTATTTTTGCTTTTGCTTTTATCTGTAATGCTTGCACAGACTCACACAGCTACAATTTTTCTACAATAATTAAAACCACCACCACCACCACAACAACAACAATAGGTGAGTTCAAGAAACTCTGGCTTCACTGAAGAGATCTTTCATGTGCTGGTGATTTTAACCTCAAGAAAATTATCACCTTTTCATGAGAAAATATTTCTATCAAAACTTTAAACCTAATAAAGAAAAACACATTCCATTTGTGGTGGATGTCTGTCTATCCTCTCTGGGCAATCAGTGAAATCAGGAAAAGCTACCCATCATTAGCAAACTTGGAAGCAATGCAAAGTGTTATTTACTGCCCCATAGTGGTTAAAGCAGTCTCTGGGACATTTACAATTTAATTATGCAGGCTACCCATTGCCCCCACCCCATCAAGCTGGGTACTCATTTTACTGACCAACCTCGGAAGGATAGAAGACTGAGTCAACCATGAGCCGGCTACCTGGGATTGAACCCCAGGCTGTGAGTACAGTTTTAACTGCAGTACAGCCGTTTAACCACTGAGCCACAAGGCTCTTCATCTTACAAATATCACTACCCAGGCTTCTTGTGACAGGATTCCTCCAGCTTCCCAATATTATAGAGATTAATTGTCACACATGACTTCCAACCACCACTCAGCAATCACGGGCCACACTTATGCCATTACAGTGGAACCTTGCATAACAAACGGATTGTATAACATAAAATCTGTACAACATAAAAAATTCCGGAGATAGGGGAAATTTGCTTAACAGAATCATCTATGGGGCAATTAGGGATTACTCTGTTTTCAATGCATTCCTATGGGAAATTTGTATAAAAGAAAAATTGTTTAACATAATTTCATTTGGAACAAATTGATTCTTTTATACAAGGTACTACTGTAATTTGTGAAACTCCCTCGTCAGAGATGATGCTGGGTAGACAGCAACTTCAGCTTAGCATCTGACAAAGAAACAGAGAGGTGATACAGATTCCTTCCTGATGACTCTACTCTTCTACCACAGTCTTCCCATGAATCAAGCATCTTCCTAGGAGCGCTACAGATGAACGCTGCCCAAAAATTACTATTGTCAAATAAAGGGCATGCTCTGTGTGAATGTTAACAAAAAGGCCTTCAAATCCACTTTCACTTGCCTCGTTGCACTTAGAAGAAGAAAACGGACCTAGACAATAAAAGGCCATTATACCTGAATTAACTCCGGCCACTAACAGCAGACAAAATGGAATACCACCGTGCAAAACAAAGAGCAAGTTAGAAGACCTAAGGGTAGCAATAATGATAATATCTGCTATTTGAGGAAACAGCCTAGAGATACTCACAACTGTGCATTTTACAGTGTTGTCAATTTAACTGAAATTGTACTTACTTGAATGCACCTGCACCAACCAAGCCAGACCACACTCCTTCCCGGGTGGGAGGTTTGGACAATGGACGCTTAAAGAAGACAACAGACAATACAAGGGAGATACACAGAGAAAACCAAGTTATTGATTTATTTTAATGAAATTCAAGGACATTAATTTATCTCAGTTATATTGACTTAATTATACCATGCCCTTATATCCCAGAAAGAATACCATCAACATGGCTAGAAATAACAAAATTGGCAGTCATACTACAAATAATATAAAATAAACAGTCATAACACAAATACTATAATATAAACAAGATAAAAAGGCAAAAAATACATGTCCAGCAACATGCAGTTAGTTGACATAAATATAGCTGTTTTGATTCTGAGAAATAAAAACATAGTGGGAGCGTTTCCAGAACAATTGGGCTCTTCTACCAAAACTTATGGCATGAGCATTTGCACAAACAGGTAGAAAACATGGACCTTGCTTAGTTAAAACTACTGGAGTGAAAGCTGATGCCTCCTATATTTTTGTATGAGATGTCCAATGTTGTGCAGTGGATAGAGTGATGGATTAGGGACTCTGAAGAACAGGTTCAAATTCCCACTTGGTCATGGAAACTCAATGGAGAAGGTGAGCTGGTAAAACCACTCCTTAAATATCTCACTTAACTTGAAAGCTCTATTAGATTTGCTATGAATTGGTTTGAACATAATACCACAGAATGCACACACACACATTTCTTTAGACTTTTAAAATCATGCTGAAGAAAGTTCTGAGATCGGGATGCCCATTTGATAACAGTGAAGGCATTTAGTTCTCAAACCTGTTTTTGTTAGACCTTTTTTTTAGCAATATCTGAATGGGCTGTCTGAATCTCAGACAACACTCTAGGGTTCTTGGGTAGTTTCCTAGAGGCTCACTCTGTTTAGCCCCCTGCTTGTTAGTGCTGCCGGGACAGGCTGGTACACTCTTAAAGATGGTGATCAGACAAGGTGTTTGCTAGAGCACACAAGCCCAAGCCCAAAACGTTTCTACACAGACCTTCCTAGACCCTGTTTAGGGGCTTCGACTTTTGTGGTGGAGACAAAATCACTCTGGTTTGGATCTGTTCCAGTGCGTGTGATCATTGAAAACAATCCAAATTAAGTCTTCCTCTTTCAATTTGCCAAAAGAGTGACACGGCTTAATAAACAAGCCACTTTGAGATGAATCCCCTTCCCTGATCAGTGGTGGCTTCAGCTGCAGGCAGTTTCTCTGCCAGCTCTTTAAGATAACAGAAGGCAAAATCAATTTTTAAAACTATATATACCATAGGAAGTGCATCATCAATAGTCTACATACAGTAAACAAAAAAGGCAGTTCCCCTGCCCTTGTCCAGGTAGGCAAAGTGATTAATTTGCCAGTATACTGAATTAGCTTGTTTATGAGGCCACTTCACAATGTTGGCAAGAGCCATTTGCATGGGAACAGTCAGGCTTGATTAGATCGCTCCAACCAAGCCTGGCTGTTCCCAAGCAGCCCATAGCAGTTCAGTTCACTCCCTGCTGCTAGTAATGTAAAGCCATATCCCTGGTTTTTCTCATGTCACTGAAAATTTATTCTGATGATCAAAGACCTCTAGCTTCCATTTTGTACTCTCACCTCCTATCTTATTGCACAAAGTTGGAGTGACTAAGAAACCAATTTGTATATCAGTACCACATGACTCTCTGTACTTTGGAACTTCTTGTTATGTTCAATCTTCTGGTATCATATGTAAGGGAATGCATAGAGATGAGGAAAATTTTCTCTTAGTTTCACTTTGGGTTCTTTCGGGGCAAGGGGAGGAGTTTTTCATGGGTTTTCATGTCGTAGAATCATAGAATCATAGAGTTGGAAGAGACCTCATGGGCCATCTAGTCCAACCCCCTGCCATGCAGGAACCCCTTCACAATATTTCCGACAGATGGCCATCCAGCCTCTGCTTAAAAACCACCAAAGAAGGACACTCCACCACCCTCCGTGGCAGCATATTCCACTGCCGAACAGCTCTAACTGTCATGAAGTTCTTCCGAATGTTCAAATGGAATCTCTTTTCCTGTAGTTTGAAACCATTGCCCCAAGTCCTAGTCTCTGAAGCCATGGAAAACAAACCTGTTCCCTCTTCAATATGACATCCTTTCAAATATTTAAACATAGCTATCATATACCCTCTCAGTCTTCTTTTTGAAAGGCTAAACATTCCCAGTTCCCAAAGCCGCTCCTCATAAGACATTTCCTCCAGATCCTCAACCATCCTGGTCGCCCTCCTCTGCACCCGCTCGAGGTTGTCAACATCCTTTTTAAACTGAGGCGCACAGAACTGGACACAGTACTCCAGGTGGGGTCTGACCAGAGCAGAATAGAGTGATACTATGTTTCTGTTGATGCAACCAAGAATCGCATTGGCTTTCCTGGCCGCCGCATCACACTGCTGGCTCATGTTCAATTTGTGGTCCACCAAGACCCCCAAATCCCTTTCACAGGTACTATTCTCTAGCCAAGTGTCCCCCATCCTATATCTGTGCAATTCATTCTTTTTACCTAGATGTAGCACCCTACATTTCCCTCTGTTGAAATCCATTCCATTATCTTTGGCCCAGAATTCTAATCTGTCAAGGTCCTTTTGGATTTTCATCCTATCCTCTAGGGAATTAGCGACCCCTCCCAATTTGGTATCATCTGCAAATTTAATTAGCATACTCTCTATTCCTTCCTCCAAGTCATTAATAAAGATATTGAACTATCATCAATTAAGCAACAAATATAATATTTACTTGTGCTTGACAAAGAGCAGTGCAGCAGTAGCGTGCAGATAAAATGTCAGTATTGATATAAAGTATTGCAGAGTTAGGTTATGAAGAGACAATGCCAATGAGTAGAGTAAAAACTCATATATTCATATATACATCAAAAAATATATACAGCATAACAACCAAGCAATATTTACAACAGACAAACAGAGTGTGGGGTTCTGTTCTCACCATAACAGACCCACCTAACAAATGGAAAGCTAGTGCTTTTTATACAGTTCAGTACCCATCAGATGTGAGTCATCACTAATTACAATCTGATGCAATCTGATACAATCATGATGCTATAAATTCTTTCACCTGTGCTTCATCACATAACATGCCTGTGATTACTTATCTCTTACACTTGTGGATTAACATCATGAGTCTGCAGAATCTAACTGCCTCCATTTTACAATTCTCTTTCTACTATCTGTTAAATATACATAACATATATTTTATCAACTTTTACATATCTTGACACCCCTCCTATATTTAACAGATTTCAACTCCTAGCTTTTTCTTAAAACATACATGTTTTTTCTTTACATAAAGGCTTTGTAAATATATCAGCATAATTGTTGACACTAGTACAGTAATCTAATACAATCAAATGTTGTTCTATTCAGTCCTTGACATTCTGGTAATGGATACCAATATGCTTGCTTCTGGATCCGACCTTCTGATTCTGTGTTAATTGGATACATGAAAAAAAAATCATTATACACTTTGACTGGTAGTTTAACATTCACATTTACATCCTTTAACAACTGCACCACCCAGGTTAACTCACAACACAAGTCACTCACAGCCCCATACTCAGCCTCAGTAGTAGAGCACGAAATGTACCTTTGCCTTCGGGCTTTCCATACAATTAATGAGTTACCTAAGAAAATGGCATATCCAGACAATGACCTCCTTTCTGGACTTGAACCCCAGTCAGCATCTGCATAGCTAATTAAATCAAGATTATCACACTTGAATATTTTCAACTTTTCATGCATTGTTCCTTTAAGGCAGGGGTCTGCAACCTTTAAGACATAAAGAGCCACTTGGACCCGTTTCCAACGGGGGAAAAAAAAACTGGGAGCCGCAAAACCATTGCGACATTTAAAACAAATATATACAACCGCCGCCGCCGTTCTTGCTGTTCCGCCTCAGCAACCGGGCGCTGGGCCAGCCGTCGTTCAAGGCTCCGTGAGGCGGTGACCTGCGCTCCGGGCCTACCAGCGCCGCCGCCGCCGCCGCCGCCGCCACGGTCCCGCAGCTGGAGGCGAGGGAGCGGCGCCCGCCTCAGTGGTTGAAAGGACGGGCCTGCGACCCCGCGGCTGGTCCCTTTTTTTGGAAGCGGGCGAGCGGCGACCTCTCCACACACACACACACACACACACACACACACACACACACACACACACACACTTCTTGCAGCCGTGGTGTGTGTGCGTGTGTGGGCAAAGTTTGGCTTGGGAAGGAGACGGAGGGAAGGGGCGGGTTATGCGACACACACACACACACACACACACACACACATACCCTTCTTGCAGCTGTGGTGTGTGTGCGTGTGTGGGCAAAGTTTGGCTTGTGAAGGAGACGGAGGGAAGGGGCGGTTGATGCCACACACACACACACACACAAACACACCCTTCTTGCAGCCGTGGTGTGTGCGCGTGTGTGGGCAAAGTTTGGCTTGTGAAGGAGACGGAGGGAAGGGGCGGGTGATGCGACACACACACACACACACACACACACACACACACACACACACCCTTCTTGCAGCTGTGGTGTGTGTGCGTGTGTGGGAAAAGTTTGGCTTGTGAAGGAGACGGAGGGAAGGGGCGGTTGATGCCACACACACACACACACACACACACACACACACACACACACACACACACACCCTTCTTGCAGCCGTGGTGTGTGCGCGTGTGGGGCAAAGTTTGGCTTGTGAAGGAGACGGAGGGAAGGGGCGGGTGATGCCACACACACACACACACACACACACACACACACACACACACACACACACACACACACACACCCTTCTTGCAGCCGTGGTCTGTGTGCGTGTGTGGGCAAAGTTTGGCTTGTGAAGGAGACGGAGGGAAGGGGCGGGTGATGCCACACACACACACACACACACTCACATACACACACACACACACCCTTCTTGCAGCCGTGGTGTGTGTGCGTGTGTGGGCAAAGTTTGGCTTGTGAAGGAGACGGAGGGAAGGGGCGGGTGAGGCTGAAAGAAGCGGGAGAGTGAGTGGCGCGCTGGGCCACCGTGGATCTCCCCGGTCCGCTCCTCCATTCTGCTTTCGGACCCCCTTTTTGTCCGTCCAGGCCGCCGCCACCACAACCACGAACCGACCGGCTGCTTGGGCCTGGCTGCCGCCGCCTCCCCTCGCCCTTTTCCCGGCCGGGCGCGGCCATTGTGCCCGCTTCCCCCTCGCCGCCGCCTCCTCCGCCTCCTCCACTGCTGGCGGTGGCGGGAGGAGGGGGAGGAGGATTACCAACACGCGTGGCTTCCTGCTGCTGCTGCTGCTGAGTGGCCCCTGATCCCCGTGGCGGGAGGAGACCCCGGCGGCCACCGATGCCACCCCCACCACCCCTCCAACGCCGCCGCCGCCATCCTGGCCCTGGCCAGCCCAGGAGCCTTCGCCACGGCCGAGGAGGCGGCGGTGCACCGGCGGCGGCAGCAGCGGCTGCAGCAGCACCAGGAGGAGGAGGAGGAGGAGGAGGAGGAGGAGGAGGGGGGAGATGAAGACGAGGACGGCGGCGGCGGCGAGCTGGAGTTTCCCCCGCGGTCCTAGTTTAAATCCTGCGGGACCCCTTCCATGAGGGGAACCTCCCGGAGCCGCGGCAAAGGTTCCAAAGAGCCGCATGCGGCTCCGGAGCCGCGGGTTGCAGACCCCCGCTTTAAGGTATCTCAAAATACGCTTTATACCTTTCCAATGCTTCATCAATGGCTTTGCAGCATGTTGAGACAATATGTTGATAGTTGCTGCAATATCAGGCCTAGACCATGAACACAAATACATTAGTGAGCCCAATACAGATTGGTATAGTTCAACAAATTCCCATCATCAGGATCTCTGTTGAACCCCACTTCCATAGGTGTAGAGACTATATTGCAGTCTCCCATCTTACACTTCTGTATTAGCTGCTCTATCTTGTCACTTTGACACAGATAGAAATTACCTTCAGGATCAATTGTGACATCAACCCCTAAATAATGTTGTATCTCACCAAGATGCTTCATTTTTACTTCTTTGCCTAATGAAGACATAAATCACTTCACATGTGAGATATTGGGCACCATCAAACATAAATCATCAACAAACACAATCAATATCAAAGAACCCTTTGTATACAAGCATGGATCTGCCCTACTTTGAGAAAAACCTATTTCTCATGCAAAATGTCCATCTCCTGGTGCATCCACTCGCCGATCTTTCAGAGACACATGCTCTTCTTCCATATCCATCATCCACTGCTTTCTTGTCCTCTCCAGGCACTTGCAGTACATCTTCACAAATCTGTGGCTCATGGGATACAAACTTAACAACAAACCTTTCAGGTGGCACTCCAAAATTGGATCTTGTAGACTTTCTGAGCAACACTGGCTCCTCATCAACCTTTCCATCATGCAATGATGTCGACTCCCCTCCATCACTGGAATCTTCCTCAGCAGACTCAGTGTGGGGACAAATGCTTGGCAAAAACACTTCATTCTTAACTGAGTTTTTTTTCCCCCTCCGCCATCGCAAACTATTTTGCTTACCATTGTTTAGTTATTGAGGTGCTATAAGGTTTTAACTTTGTCTAGCGTTATTATTATTTGTTTTTATCTGTGCATTTCTTGTAATTTGTGTGGCTATTGAAGCCTTGAAGCCTTGTAAGCCGCTTAGAGTACACAATGTAGATAAGCGGGGTATAAATGCAATAAATAAATAAATAAATAAATAAATAAATAAATAAATAGTTTGCATGTAGATCTTCCCAGTTTCTTTGTTCACAAAACGTTGCAGATCTGCTAATATAAACTTTCCCATGATTATCGCAAAAACGCCAGGATTTTGCAGCAGGTTGAAAACCAGTAAACACAAATTTCCTTGACTTTGGGCTATTCTTGTGTCTATATTTCTTTGGAACCAATACCCAGGCTTCAGAGCCAAATAAACGAAGATATTTGATTGTAGGTCTCTTACCATGTAGCAGAGTATAAGGAACTTCATTAACAGCTGAACTCCATACTCTATTAGACACATAATTTGCATACTTCATTGCCTCAGCCCAATAACCTCTGGGAAGTTTTGCATCAGTCAACATTGCATTCATTATGTTTTGAAGAATCCCATTCTTCCTTTCAGCTAGACCATGTTCAGCAGAAGCTGCAGGGTTAGTCAATCTGTGTTTCACCCCTTTTTTCTCCAAATAGTCAACAAACTGTTTTGATAAGAATTCACCTCCTCTATCACTCTGTATAGCAATAATTTTTTGCTTGTACTGACGCTCTGCCATTTGAAACCATTTCCTAAACATAGTACTCACTTCACTTTTGTGCTTCATTATGTAGACCCAAGAATATAGAGAAAAATCATCTGTTATTACTAAACAGAATCTGGCACCACCAAAAGAATTTGCCATGGGTCCAATCACATCAATATGTACCAGCTGTAGAGGATGATGTGACTTTCTCAAACTCTTTCTTGCTATGGGAGCAGATTTAATTTTCGTACTTTTGCAAACATGGCAATCTAAATACTTATCACAGCTTTGCACAGACCCATGTTCCACATGTTGCAGAGTTTTTCTAATGTTTTCAAAACCTAGATGCCCCAATCTTCTATGTATTAAATGAATGCATTTGTCATGTAGAGGCTTATTTTCAATCATGTTCAAAGATTTCTCTGCTGTGCTAATCACAAACAAATTGTTTTGCAGCCGTCCAGTTGCAACTGTTTTCCCATTTTTTACAATTTTTCAACTGCTCTCATTGAACTGTACATTAAATCCTTCCTTCACAAGAATAGGCACACTCAACAAATTATTTTTTAGAGACGGTATGTACAGGACCTTATCAAAAACACACTTGAGAGGTTTAAAAAATATTTTACCTTCTCCACAAATTTCTGCCTGAGTTCCGTCTGCCAATGTTACAGTTCTAGAATTAAACAAAGTTAGTTTTTCAAACAAACATTTCTTGTTTATACAATGAATGCTGGCTCCCGAATCTACAATAAATAATTCCTGCTTTGAGCCCTCCTGTTCATTGTTATCATTAATCACATACAGCTGGTGTCCTTCATTCTTCGAGCATGTGCCTGCAACTCTTTTTTGCTTTTGCCGCTTGTTTACCTTATCACAGAAACGCAAAATATGTTTGTCACTCCCACAATTGTGGCATTTTCTTACTACCTGGATTGTGTCTCCAGAAACTTGAACAGGCTTCTTATTTACTTTAGAATCAGCTCTCCTCTGTTCCTCCTGCTGCAGCCTTGACAGGATATATGAGACAGACAAATCATCACTTTTCAAAGCTTCCATCCCCATTAATAAATTGTCATAGGACTCATCCAGGCTTGACAATATCACAAGACATTTATACTCCTCATCATGTTGAATGCCCACTTCAGACAACTGTTGAAAAATATTATTTACTTTCCTTACATGATCAGAAATAGTTTCACCTGGGCTTTGCCTTGTCTGGAAAAGCTGCTTCATTAGTGATATCTTACTTCCAGCTGAGTCCTTGATGTGAGCAGTTCTCAAAGCTAACCACGCTTCACGTGCCGTTTTAGCTTCTTTTACATAAAGAAACTGTGACTCCTCCAATGATAACATCAAAATCGCCAAGGCTTTTGCATCCTCTTTGATATATTGCTCATCTGAATCTTCTTCCAGCTCTTGTTCTACATACTGATAGAGCTCATGGAAAATTAAATAATGCTTCATACGCAGACACCAGTTCAGGTAATTATTGTCAGACAGCTTAATTAGAGGCATTGAAGATAAGTTTATACTTGCCATCTTCGCTGATAGTGCCGGCTTCTCCACCGTTTTGGCAACACTTGTTTCAGCTTCAGCAGATATTTCTTCAGCCTCCTCCGCTTTATTCACAACACTCTGTTTTGTTTGGCTTGCCCTTATCAGCTGCTTATCTCCTCTGTTCGCTTTCAAGCCTCAGAGAGAAAAATCCTTTGCAGCTCCTCTTTGTCTCCGTTCCAACTCCAAACCTTTTTCTCTGCAAAAACACAACTTTATACAGCACACACCTTATCTATACAGGTACAACAAAACCCATCAGGCAGCTGACCCAGCTGGGCCCATAACCCTATCATCAATTAAGCAACAAATATAATATTTACTTGTGCTTGACACAGAGCAGTGCAGCAGTAGCGTGCAGATAAAATGTCAGTATTGATATAAAGTATTGCAGAGTTAGGTTATGAAGAGACAATGCCAATGAGTAGAGTAAAAACTCATATATTCATATATACATCAAAAAATATATACAGCATAACAACCAAGCAATATTTACAACAGACAAACAGAGTGTGGGGTTCTGTTCTCACCATAACAGACCCACCTAACAAATGGAAAGCTAGTGCTTTTTATACAGTTCAGTACCCATCAGATGTGAGTCATCACTAATTACAATCTGATGCAATCTGATACAATCATGATGCTATAAATTCTTTCACCTGTGCTTCATCACATAACATGCCTGTGATTACTTATCTCTTACACTTGTGGATTAACATCATGAGTCTGCAGAATCTAACTGCCTCCATTTTACAATTCTCTTTCTACTATCTGTTAAATATACATAACATATATTTTATCAACTTTTACATATCTTGACATGAACAGCATTGGACCCAGAACAGAACCCTGGGGCACCCCACTGGTCACGTCTCTCCAAGCTGATGAGAGGCCATTTATGATCACCCTTTGGGTGCGATCAGTCAACCAATTACAAATCCACCTAACAGTAGCACTATCTATCCCACTTCCTACTAACTTCTTAGCAAGAATACCATGGGGAACCTTATCAAAGGCCTTGCTAAAGTCCAGATAAGCAATATCCACAGCATTCCCCTCATCCACCAGGCCTGTAATTCTATAAAAGAAAGAGATCAAATTAGTCTGGCATGACTTGTTTTTAAGAAACCCGTGTTGACTTCTTGTAATGACAGCATTGTTTGTTAGATAATTGCAGACTGACTGCTTAATAATCTGCTCTAGGATCTTTCCGGGAATTGAAGTCAAGCTGACTGGGCGGTAATTATTTGGGTCCTCTTTTTTCCCCTTTTTGAAGATGGGGACAACATTAGCCCTCCTCCAATCCATGGGGACTTCTCCTGTCTTCCAGGACTTCTCAAAGATTATTGCCAATGGTTCTGAAATTACTTCTGCCAGTTCTTTTAATATCCTTGGGTGTAATTCATCTGGCCCAGGAGACTTAAATTCATTTAATGTTTCCAGATGTTCCTGTACTACCTCCCTACCTATTCTATGTTGCAATTCCCATCCTACCTCATCTACTCTTTGTCCCAGTGGATCTCTTTCTTCCTTTTGGGAGAAAACAGAGGCAAAAAGGTGTTGAATAGTTCTGCCTTTTCCTTGTCTCCTGTTAGTAACTGGTTATCACTGCCACGCAGAGAGCCTATCATTTCCTTATTTTTCCTTTTGCTGCGGACATAACTAAAGGAACCCTTTTTACTATCTTTAATCTTCCTGGCAAGTCTAAGTTCGTTTTGCGCTTTAGCTTTTTTTACCATCCCCCTGCATATATTAGCTGTTTGTTTATATTCCTCTTTGGTGCATTTCCCATTTTTCCATTCCTTGTACTTGTTTTTCTTTATTTCGTTTCATTTTGTCTCCCTCATTCTTTTTCTGGATTCCTTATGGTGGGTATCAGGGCTATGGAGATTATTATCAATACATTGGAATCTATATGGAGACTGAAATTGATAGACTTATTGACTTCAAATTATCCACGTGAAACTGAACTGGATTATGAAATACGGTGTTCAACTGGTGTTGTGTATTCAACTCTTCAAATTAATTTCACAACTATTTTATTATTATTATTATTATTATTATTATTATTATTATTATTATTATTATTATTATTATTATTATTATTATTATTATTATTATTATTAAACCACACAACTATCTATGCTGGATTTTGTATTACCAATCACTAGTCGTATGCTTCCCAAGCGTTTAGGACTCAGTGATGTATCGGCGAATTATCAGCAGATCCCAGTAAGGCAGCTTTCTGCAGCTGACTGATGGTGACTTTGTCAACTCCAAGTTCTTCTAAATACTTGCTTAGCTCTTTAGGCACCGCACCCAGCCTGCCGATTACCATTGGGACCACCTGTACTGGTTTATGCCAGAGTCGCTGAAGTTCTATTTTCAGATCCTGATAATGGGTAATTTTTTCAAGTTGTTTCTCAGTGACTCTACTATCACCTGGTATAGCGACATCAATGATCCACACTTTTTTTCTTCTCCACAATCACAATGTCTGGGGTATTATGCTCCAAAACCCTGTCAGTCTGTATTAGTCCCAAAGTAATTTTGCATGCTCATTTTCAGTCACCTTTTCAGGCTTATGGTCCCACCAGTTCTTTGCTAT
Source organism: Phrynocephalus forsythii (assembly GCA_029282475.1). Classification (NCBI taxonomy): domain Eukaryota; kingdom Metazoa; phylum Chordata; class Lepidosauria; order Squamata; family Agamidae; genus Phrynocephalus; species Phrynocephalus forsythii. The sequence continues at coordinate 167,868,922 of JAPFRF010000001.1, read as the reverse complement.
GGGCAGATGATAGTTCTGACACAAATTCCAGTGGACCATTTGAGCAACTACATTATGACTCTGTAATCAGTCTGAGCAATTTTCTTGCAACAACTCAATCTATGGTCGATAGTTTCATCTGCCTCTTTACAGAGTCTACATGTGGGGGGCTCAGCTGATTTTTCTATTCTAGCCTTTACTGCATTTGTTCTGATAGCTTGTTATTGAGCTGCAAAAATCAGGGCTTCTGTCTCTTTTTTCAGTGTTCCATTGGTGAGCCATAACCATGTCTTTTCCTCGTCTACTTTTTCTTGGATTTTTTCAAGGAACTGCCCATGCAGCACTTTATTATGCCAGCTATCAGCTCGTATTTGCATTGTTGTTTTCCTGTATTGCCCCCTTGTTTGCTTTACTTTAAACACCTCCCTATTCTTAACCTCCAATAATGCTGGCTCTGTACTATTTTTTACATAATCTGCCAACGCATGCTTCTCTTCTTCCACTGTCTGCTTCACTTGCAGAAGACCTCTACCACCTAATTTTCTAGGTAAATACAGCCTGTCAACATCACTGTGTGGCTGTAATGCATACTGAATGGTCATAAGTTTTCTTGTTTTCCTATATAGACTATCTAGCTCCGTCTGAGTCCAATTTATAATGCCAGCAGTATACCTGATGACCGGTATGGCCCAGCTATTAATAGCCTTGATGGTGTTACCACCATTCAGCTTACTTTTTAATACTTTTCTGACCCTTTGGATATATTCTTTACTGACCACATTTTTCACTTGACCATGCTTGATACTATCTAATTCCAGTATGCCAAGATATTTGGGGGAAAAGTATCTATAGATACTTATAAATATAGATTATTATTATTATTATTATTATTATTATTATTATTATTATTATTATTATTATTATTATTATTATTATTATTATTATTAAAAATATAAGGATCAGTCTATCAAAATAATAAAAACATAAACTTGTATAACAGATTGCCTGGTTTTGTACCTCTGATGGCATTATTGCTAAGATTACAACTGCTTGTAATATTGTGTGAAATTTCTTGAGATTGTTCTCAAAGACATTTCTTCATTCTATTACTACTAGGTCTGCTGTGTTATGTTCGAGGTGTCTATTAATATAGGTATGTAAATCCCACAAGATCTTGACTTTGTCATTTTCTGACACGTTTTCTACTTGATTTTTCAATGGATTTTTGGAGGTTGGAAAGTTGTATAATGCCCAGTCTATTAATTTTGCAATTCTATGTCTAATTTTTAATCTGCTTGTACAATCTTTAGACATTCACAGATGAAGAGTGATAGTTCCATCTCTTTTTGGCAGAGTAAACATCTGCTGTTGCCATTAATTCCTTAAATTTTAGCTTTCAACACATTGGTTTGGAGTGCTTGTTCTTATGCAGTAAAAATCACAGTTCAGTTTCTTTCTTAAGTGTCCCCAGTTTTAGTCAGGGCCATGTTGAAAATTATCATCAATATTTCTCAGGTGTTGCCATGTAATAGTTTATTTTTGAACTATTTAGGTTATTTTCAAATTGTTGTTTCTTACATTGAGCCTTTATTTCTCTTGTTTTCAACGTATTCTCAATTTTCAATGCCTTAAAAATATTTTTCTTCTTGTACTCACCATTTAGCCTTCTTTTTTCCTCTACTAGAAAGAGACAAAGCTGTACCTTTGTTAATCCAAATTTCAACTGGCCTCTTTTTGTTCAAGGTAAATATAACCTGTCCACATCAATTTTGGGATGTAGCATGTGGTACACGTTCATTAGTTTCTGTGTTTTTCAATCCAGTTCTTCTAATTAATTTTGGTTCCAATCTATTATTGCAGAACTGCCCATGTGATTATGGCTTTGATTATATTTCCGCCATTCATTTATTTCCTCAAACTTTTGACGTACAGTATTCTATTTCTATCAGTTCTTTAACCTTTTATGTGCAGGATGTTATCTGCTTTTAGTATTCCAAGGTATTTATAATTTCCATCAGTTGACAGTTTTTTTTTATAATATTGCTGTTTTTGGTGATATAGAATGTGGAACAAAATAACTGTTGAAAGGTTTATTATAGAAAGTAATACCTAAAAGCAGCAACTACTTTTGGTTTACTTTTAAGTCTGTAGCCCATGTACATTGCTGTTGCAACTCACAAACAAACCATAAATGATTATCATGGATGGGTGGGTGGTGGGTAGATGGATGGATGGATGGATGGATGGATGAGAATTATCTTATCAGATGTCCTGCAGACTGAATATTGAATTGGCTCTCAAGAGATACAAAGTCTCTTCAGCCCTCTCAAAATCAAATCAGATAAAACCAATACATTGCAAAGACAACATTTTAGTTGCTTCTGGAAAACTCAAGAGAGTTCTCCAGAGACAACTAAACAGAACGATTCTTTGCTGTCTCCTGCAAGTCTTTAGAACTTAGGAAACTCTTGGGAAAGGCCAAGCATCTTCTCCAGGTGTGGAAATACATTTACACTTGACACAATGTTTATGAGTGTGGGAAATGGGCAATACTTGCCATTGGGGGCTACTGCTGCTAGAAAGAGGGAGCATGACCTAAAATAGCTCCATAAGTGCAGCAAAAAATAGTCACTCTCCAAAAATAAACAGGGAGAAGAACGAGTTGAATGTAGCAGTTTCAAAAATACCAGCTTTCTTCAGCAAAGGGGGTATAGAAGGGCAGAAGGACAAACGGAGAGTTCAGGAAACAGTTTCCTTTTATGGGTTCATCCGCAAGCAACAGAGCTCAGTGGACTGGAATGACTGTGTCACAAAATGTGAAGCCTTCAGGGGCTGCAGTGAATGGAGTTTTCTGATCTTACAACGATTTCCCCCAGATTCTTAAGATGCCAAACCCAAGAAGCTATAGTGCCTAAAAAGGAGCATTTTGAACTGAGATGCTTTAGGAAAGCACACCACATATGGGCATAAGTGTGCATATACACACAAGACCCCATACTTAATTTATTAGTCTTTACCAAACATACCAGAATTATTTATGGTATGCATTTTCACAAAAAGCTATGATTCACTGTATTTTAAAAATATATAGAACTAGAACACTACCACCTAAATGTGGTAAATCAGACAGGTAATGGAGCAGAAGGATAGAAGTTACAGAAAACATGTCTGAAAAGTATGGCAAGGAAATGACTGAAGTAGCTAGAAGTGGGATGAAAGGTGACTTCTTCTGAGGTATGGGAGAGATTATGGGTCTTTAGAAGAGACGTAAAGTTTCTGGAAATTTTTGAGGGTAAGGAGGGGGACTGTTCTTTCCCCATATTTCCCAATCCCCCCCCCCATGCCTTTAAAATTTCAGGAATTTTTTATCTCTAGTCTGTAACCAAGAGAAAAAAAGTCAAAAGAAGAGGGGGAAATGAAAATATTTATTTATTTATTTATTTATTTATTTATTTATTTATTTATTTATTGGATTTTTATACCACCCATCTGGCAGCAAGGTCATTCTGGGCGGTTTACAACAATTAATACATTTATTTATTTCTATCCCACATTTCTCCCCAAAATGACCAATGTTGCTTAAATGTCAAGAGAATACTAGAAGGAGAAAAAACAAATTGCAAGACTGAAGGTAAAGCCAAGTGCAACAGATTCATACAATCACAGAATAGTGGCGCGGAAGATATCCCAAGGATCAATGAGTCCAACCATCTGCTCAGGAACAAAATCAACAACTAAAACATTACTGATTAATCAACCTCCAACCTGTTTAAAAACCTCAAAATATTCAGCATCCATTATGCTGCCCTTTCCTCGATCCCCAGACAAATCAGAAGCACTTCACACCTCCTCCAGGATGGCCACAGCTAACAACCCATACTTAATGGGTGTGGGGAAAGGTTGCATTGGTGTGACTTTCACACACCCTGGGCATCTAGCAGGCCTATTCAGACCAGAGTGGTGTGAAAACAAGGTAAAGTATAAATTGGAAGCCTCATACCAACTTTCCTCTGACTGACAAAGCTACTTGGATTAGTAGTGCCTATGAAGATTCTCAGTCATCTAAGGGAGGTTATACAGAAGTTGAGTCACAGCAACTGGACTTCTTTTCCTGTGAGATTGAAACATTTCACTATTAATCCAAGTAGCTTGGTCAGTCTAAAAAAAGTTGATGCATGGCTTCCAATTTATAGTTCACCTTGGTTTCATGCCACCCTGATCTGAACAGGCTCATTAGGTGCACAGTGGCCTGAATAGGCTCGTTAGGTGGACAATGGCCTGAACAGAAGTACAGTGGCCTGGAGTGTGTGAAAGTTCCACCTATGCAACCCTTCCCAACACCCATTAAGTATGGATTGTTAGCCACAGCCATCCTGGTAGAGGTGTGATGTGCTTCTGATTTGCCTGGGGGCCGATTAAAGGGCAGTTTGGTAAGTGGTAGACAGATTGTGCACAAGTCCTCCACCTCTGTTGAGAGGGATTTTCAGTGCACGCATGAATGGCTTCCCTGACCCCTCTCTCAAGCCACAAGAAAAAAAGTCCACTTGCCATGACTCAGCTTCTAGATAACCTCACCTGGATGACTGAGAATCCCACAAACACACTATTACCTAGGTCCTACCCTCTGAGGCTACAGAAAACAAGTTTACTACACCTTCAATGTGATAGTCCTTTAAACATCTGACAATGGCCTATTCGAGTCTCTTTTTGAGGGCAAATATACTGAGCTCCCACATGCATTTCTCATTAAGCTTGGTTTCCAGCCCTTTTACTAATCACACTCCTCTGGCCATATTCCAGTTTTTAAATATCTTTAACTTTACGCACAGAACCTGACAGTTTTCCAGCTGCTATCTAATGAAAGCAAAACTGTATATATGTTACTATGTTGACTCATTGTCAGATACTAACACCCCCAAGGTTATTTGTACATCTACTAGTCCCTGCTGTCATGTGCATAAGCTGGCTGTCACTCCTGTTATATTTATATATCTGCTTTTCCTGCCCAAATGTAGTTCTACTTTTGTTGAAACTCATTTTGTTCTTTCAGACCAGTTTTACGATCTGTTCTTGTCCACTTAAATCTTGATCTTGTTACCTGAAATATCTGCAGTTCCTACAAATCAAGTATCATCTGCAAATCTGATGAATATTTCCTCCGTGGCCACCTCAACGTCATTTATAGATATGTTAAACAATACTGGGCCTAGGCCAGAAGATTGTGGTATACTTGTCAATTCTCTCCAGGATCACAAGCAACTCTTTGGGTGAAGTATGTCAACCAGCAAAATATTTAAATAACAGCAGGATAATCTAGCTCACAGTTTACCAATTGGCCACAAGAATATTATGAAGGCCCTTGTCAAAAGCCCTGATGTCACCAATCACTACAAACCCAGCACTTCTCTCAAGACCAATATCATCCGTGCTCTTATTTCTAATCAAAATGTACAGATGTGAAAGCTGCACAGTTAAGTAAACTAACAGGAAAAAACTGATTTGTTTGATTTATGCTGGAGAAGAGTTTTGTCGAAACCCTTGAGTGCTAGAATGACAAACAAGAGGGTTCTAGGTCAAATCAAGCCTGAACTATCTCTGGAGGCAAAAATATTGGAACCCAGTCTGTCCTTCTTTGGACATATCATGAGAAGACAGGATTCTTTGGAAAAGATAATGGTGGTGGGGAAAGTGGAAGGCAGCAGGAAAAGAGGAAGACCAAATATGAAATGGACTGACTCCCTAAAGGAAGCCACAGGCCTGGGGCTGCATGAGCTGAGCAGTAGAGTTGAGAACATGGTATTTGAAGAGTGCTCATTCAAGGGTCACCATGTGTCAGAAGTGACTTGATGGCACATAACGACAAAACTGTCTGGTACAACTTATTTTGAAAAACTTAATTTGAGAAACCTGCCATGGCTCTTAGAACCCTTAGCGTTCTTTCCTAAGCATTAACACCATTTAATCTAGAAAGTTCTGGAACTTTCATGGTTTTGATGCTAACATGAGTGATTGTGAAGGTCAAGGTACACTGGGAGGCTTCTCCACCTGAGTGCTGCCTTCCTGATCCACAAAGACAGCTGAGGGTCCGGGACACCCACAGGAAAACACACAGGAAAATGGAGAAGCTGAAAAGAACATGGGAGAGGAGGCAGGCTTGACCCCACCAAAGGAACAGGAAATAGGAATACAGATAGAGAAAATAGAGATAAAGGATGAAGGGATTGGCTCAGAGGTTAAGGTGGGAAACAGAATGTCAGAGACAAGAGGGAGAATCTGGTGGGAAGGTATAAGGAACAGTCAGAGGCAAGGGAAGGAGTTGACAGAGTAAGGACCAGAATCTTACCAGCAGGCTGGGAGTGGATCTGGGTCAAAAATCACTAGACTCATAAATGGAAACAGCTGATGCCAGAAAAAAAGATAGTGTACAGAGAAGGGGCTTTGTATCGGGGAGAAAGAGGCCAGAGAGTGGAGGAGAAAAATTAGAAGAGAGCCCAGGTTGAAAGGGAAAAGCGAAAGCTCAATGGATCTGGTCACAAGAGAGGAAGAGGAAGGAGAGGAGGCAACCTGGGAGCAGTTCAAATACAACCCGGGACATTTATGAGGTGAAGGACTTTGCAATGAACAAGTGCCCCTGCTGTCACCACCACCCAGGTTGTGAATAAGAGAGACTAAAGAGACTAGAGACCCTAGGTAGAGACTGAATTTGTTTGATGACTCTGAGATGTTTAAGAGTTCCAACCCATTTGGTTCACCATTTGGACCGAATGAGCATTTGAATAAATATTGAGACTTTTGATGATAAAAAGGAGTCATTATTGGTCACGCCAAGTGAGCCGATGCAACACCTCCCAATCGAGCTAGAACACTCACCCTCACACCGATCAACAGCTGTCTGGATCTTTTTTTCTCCTTTTGAAGATGGAGACCACATTTACTCACTTTGTCTTTGGGGATCTCATCAATTTCTCCCAAAATGCTCAATTGCAGACAGACATTAGGAAATTACACAAAATATTTATTTTAGTACCCTTGGATGCAGTTCATCTCCCCCAGGATACTTGAAGTATGTAAAGTAGTTGCACCAGGTAGGTAGGATTAGGCAAGGATACACTCTTATGGGCAGCATTCAAATGTGACCTTTGACTGGTGAAATATCGGGATCCGACAGGTTATCTCCCCTTTGCTGCAGGCCTTCATACATCCTGAAAACTGAATTTGGCAAGGAAATCTTCTAGAAACAATTTTCAAGGGGCAAGGAGTTGAATAAATTGGCAAGGAGGTGTATATTGTAGAAATCTGGTTTTAGTAACATATGGTATGAAACAGCCTTCATTTCATAATTCCCATATCTAAATTGAAGGCTGCTTCACACTAGCTTCCATCAGACCTTTCTCTTCACCAAAGTAAGCAAATTCTGTACAGGAATCTCCTTGGCTCCCATGTGTAGATCACCACTTCTGATAGCTCTACATGTCGTATGCAGAAACTCCTCTCAGAGCCCATTAGCCCTTTCAGGCCAAAACAGGAATATTTATATATGGACAAGAGTCCCTGCAATCTCATCATTTGACCTTCCAGAATTAAAATGCCTCATAAGGGGATTTATAGTTAACACGGTGAACTGCTGGATAGCTTAGTGGTTTTAGCGGAGACAAGAGGTTGGGAGTTCAAATCCCCATTGTGCCTCCTTGATCCAGAGTGTCCCTTCCAGCTCTGCAGTTCTAAGATGTTTATTATAATATTATTATCATGCTTCTAGCACAGGTGATTTACAGCTGTAGGTGGTTTCTCTGTCCGTCTTGACTGCCTAACTCTTTCTTGTGAGCTACAGTTCTATCACTCCTCTCTCCTCGCCTCATGTTGCCAGGATCTAAAGTCCCCAGTTCTCTGCCTCTGGCTATATCCTAAGGCCATACTGCCCAAGAGTATCTGCACAGCATCCAGGGTCAATAAGAGTATGAGTGTTCAGGCAATGACTCTTTCCCCTTTCCTTTGGTGGGCTCAGGTTGGAAAGTATTCAAAGAATGAAATAAATGCGTGGAAATAGAATTTTAATAAAACTTTTTCCCATGGGTTTGTGCTCGGCATTCAGCGATCATTACTGCACACCAACAGCAAAAGCTAAGATGAAAAGGGCTGGGAAATACAGAGGCTTAAGAGAGCTATTTTGGTGAGAATGATGAAAAATGTTATTGAGGATCAGGAGATAACCCTAGCAAGCTGAAAATAACTAGGCAGCTATTCATGGTTCCCGGGGCTGAGGAGAAGGCCTTGGGGAGATCCAGCCTGAACCAGGCCAGAGCTCATTCTAAGGAAGCTGACCTAATTAGGGAACATGAGTTCAGTTACATTTTTCAGATGTCTATTGGAGAAGCTGGCTGTGTTCCAAAGGAACAGCTGGAAGTCCAACTCTTCAGCAGGCAACTGGGTGGCTTCAAAAAGAACCCTGATCCATTCCACAGAGAAACAATGGAAATCAGGCACTGCTTGCCTATGCTCAAATCCTCCTTTAATGGAAGACATATTTCTCTCACCGGCCAAAGTCAAGTGTGAGCAAAAGGTCTACAGTGTGAATATGAAACCTAATTTTTAGCAGTGACAAGAGATCAAACTTATTGCAACTACCAGGGCGGTTTAGCTGAACTGTAACAGTTATTTGCAACAAAGGAAGTTTCTTCCACATTTGGATCTTATGTTTCACAACTACATAATGATTCCCAATGATTAGCTGTTCACATGCACAGCTCGTATCAGATTTCCATCAAGCTAAATATAGTGAAGCAATAACCAAATTGTAGCACTGTGCAGGGTGGACAGTTCCCACCACAGGGAGACTGAGATACCAGGATAACATCACTTTATCTCATGATAAACCAGGAGATGAAACAATTCAGCAGTGTAATAACTGCCCAGATTGGCCTAGTTGCCAGATAGGTGGTATCAATCAATCAATCAATCAATCAATCAATCAATCAATCAATCAATCAATCAATCAATCAATCAATCTTGTTGCACACACAGCTTTCTCCACTCAGTAATGCAAAGGTGGCAGATCTAGATATAGCTATATGCAACTGGAGGACTCCCTGTGTGCCATGGCAGCCCCTCCATCTCCCTGTAAAAAATATACCGAGTTCTAGAATTTACATCAGCAGAAGATAACTTCTGGATCCAACCCAAGTTTTTTTTTAATTCAAATTGGATGAAGTTTTTTTTATATTAAACTAAAGCTCGTGTTAACCCTAGTTTGTTAATTCAAACAAGCCAGAATTAAGCAGAGGACACAAAAACACCTCAGCATCTTCTCAACGTCATACAAGTGGAGGAACAGGGAAGACCGCATGCTTGAGGACCAATTCTGCTGGATAATAATACAGAATGGCCTAACATGTGGGAAAACAAGAGAGAATTCTGTACATTAGGGTGTTAAGAGGAGAAAAGCAGCTGAACTGAAAACAACTTTGCATACAATGGCTACCTGCGTAGTCTAAACAAGAAGCATGTTCAAGCCCAAAGTGCAAGAGTATTATCTGACATAAAGTTGATCTCCGATGTCAAACCTGGGCTTGAACCACAATATCAGTTCACAACTACTCTATCTGCCACTGTGTTACTTGTTCTGAGATCCGTGCAGCTTTTAAAGAAGATACTAATTTTTAAAAGCTAACTGCAAATACTTCCATCTAAGGAGAGCATTTCTCATCTATTTTCACAGGATTTAGCACCTGGACGCTATTACTATGTAACTTGACAGTACATTCAGTGGAGGCTCAAGGATCACAGCTTATGAGTCCTTAGCTTTGCATGATACAAAGGGATGGAACTGGTGCTACTAAAAAAATACATTTTTAAAAAAGAAATCTCCCTGCAAAGAATTGTCTATTAAAAGGGTACCTTCAGAAGGGTAGCACAGTGTGTAAAGATGGGATTTTGTGGCCCCAGCAGGGCAAGAAGCACAAGCACACTTAAAGAGAAGAAGCAGGTTTCTTTTGCTAACATAGGGACAGACAGACGGACAGACAATTCCTTAATGCACTAGGGGGTGTTAGGAAGAAGGGACTAATGGGGGTCTGCCCTTGCTTTCTAACACACTGGGCTGAGATTTCACAGAGGCTTTTATAGTTCCTTGACTAGTGGAAAATCCAGTGTCAGCAGTTTTCAGGCATTAAGGGATGTGGTGGAAAGCCACTTGCTATTCTATTTTTTAACTCTCGCCTAACAGGTCATGATGACCACGGCGACTCCACAGATGTTTCATCTAAGATGACTTTACAGAAAAGCAGAAGTGAAATTTGGACTTTACTCCAGTTACCTCTTGTTACCTTACCCTGCTCTGTGTCAAATGCACTGCATTCATTTTGACTATACAACATAGAGAATACAGAATACAGAATATTAAATTGGATATTATATAAACTGAATAAATCTCATCTTAACAGGTGATGCCTTGCCTAACGCTGGGAGGGACACCTCAAACCTGGATATTTTCATGACACAAGAAACTAAGTTTTGATTGTAGGTATACAGTACAGTGTTTATCAGTTACAAACCAAATACACCTCAAAGTGGTGTAGTTAATTTACCTTCAGTTCTCCACAGGTGCCCCTCCACAAATAGTTTCCTGGGACACCAAAGGACCTGGCAGTAGTCCCTGTTTTTGTCTGCCAGTCAGTGTGGACCACGATTCCCTCCACCCCTTGTTACTTCCCAGACCTGGAATATGCTAGAGCAGGCATGTCCAAAGTCAGGCCCGGGAGCCAAATGTGGCCTGTTTTCAAATTCTGAGTGGTCCGCAGCCTCTTCTCCCCACAGGCTCAGTCTGTCACGCATCCCTGCCAGCTGGCCCCTCCCCATACTGGATGGAGGCATCAGCTTGCTGTTTTACAGTTTACCTGCCCTCCCTGCCTCTGCCTGTCCCCCCAGCCACCTGCCCAGCCTACCCACCCCCAGCTCCGTTGCTGCAGCTTCCTCCCTACTTCCTTGCATGTTAGAGAGACTTGTCCAAAGTCCGGCACGGGGGCCAAATGTGGCTGAATGGTTGGCCCCCTCACATTTTCACCTCACCAAATCTAGCCCTCCTTGCAAACAGTTTGGACACCCCTGTGCTAGAGATTGGGGAGAGATGAAACTGAGACAGCTCTGTCTGGCATTAGAACCTTTTTCTTCACCTCTAGCTTGTCCTTCTCTTGCAGTCTTAGCTGTTCTGTCCAATGTAGTTGTTGTGAGTTTTTTGGGCTGTTTGGCCGTGTTCTGGAAGTTTTTCTTCCTGATGTTTCACCAGACTCTATGGCTGGCATCTTCAGAAGACAAGTTGCTCAGGGAACTAGGATTGCATTAAGAGGATCGCTGTTACCCCTGATTGCATTGAAACTGCTTAATCCCTTATCACAATACAATGACGAACACCTATTCTCCTGCATAGGACAAGTTTCCTCTTTCCCATAACTTTAAATATCCCACACTCTCACTCACTCTATACCCCAGAGCACAGAGAGAACTCCTAGTTCCCTGAGCTCCTTGCCCTCTGAAGATGCCAGCCACAGAGTCTGGTGAAACATCAGGAAGAAAAACTTCCAGAACATGTCCAAACAGCCTGAAAAACTCACAACAACTATCAGATCCTGGCCATGAAAGCCTTCGAGAATAGATTGGTAAGGGCTTCAACATTAATGAAGGTTCCTCCTGGATGCAGACTAGTCACGTTCCCCTATCTCTAGCATGATAACAGTTCTTGTCCAAGCTGTCATTGACCTGCAGACTGAGTTTGGCTGGGCCTGGAAAGAGACTTCTTGTTGTGGAACCTTAGCAAAACTGTCTTGATTGGTTTCACCATCAGGCAAAAACCTGGCTTCCCTCTTGCAGCCCCAACCATCACTATCTTCTGTAGTCCAATGGGGCATTGGGACTGATTGAAAGGCTTCCCTTTTGTTATATGGTGGCTCCATGGTATATACCTCCACAGATGCCCTATCTTTTATAGCTTAAATCTGATAATGCAATTCCCAAAGTGCTCCCTGGCCCCTGGGCAATAAGAAAGTTGTCCTTGCATTATTAAGCAAAGACGTTCCTTTTGGGGCAGGCCTTAAACAATATATGGGGGTCTAGGAAAAGTTCCACTTATGAAATTTAGATATGTTAAAATGTTTTTAAAATTATTTTAAATCTTGATTAATGTATACAGTAATTGGTTTTAATGTATTTTGTATAGTGTTTTAAAGTTATTCTGCAGCTGTAATTGTTGTGAGCTGCCTATGGGGAGAAAGGCAGTGCAGAAATGATATAAACAGACCAACAAACCTCTTATGGAGCAATTCATCTGAAGCAATCATCTGACTGCAACACACTGGCAAAAAAAAGAGAACAAGACCACTCTCCTGCCTCTTTCCTTATTATTTGTGTTACAAGTGGAACCTGAAACAGAACATTGCCATTCATCTCCATTTGCTGAGAGGAGGGAGCCTGCTCAGTGAACAGAAATAGTCTCTCTCCAACTGGGGAGCTTCAAAAAGGAGAAGAGATACCTCCCATAAATCCAGGAGGAAAGAATGTGGGTCCTACCATGATACAAACGGAGAGGCCATTTTCTCAAGAAAGACATTAACGTAGATAAACAAGATTAATTTCTTGTTTATGCTAAGTTTTAAGTATATTAGACACAAGCAAACAAAAAATAGTAATTCTATTATTAGTTGAATATTTTAATGAAAACTCTGTGTTCTGCCGGTTGAAAACTGGTGCACCAACTCCAAGCAGATCCACTACTTTACTGAGTGAAAAAAATGGAAAGTGTGTTCTTTTTTAACTCAGTTCTGGTTTTGAATCTTCTCTTAATAGTACATATGAGCCAGGAAGCTAAGTAAACCAATTCTTCTTCCTCCTCCACCACACTCTTTGTTTTCATTGTTTTATTTTTGTCTTAAAGCAGTATCCTAAATTCCATGGCTCATCCATTGTGAAACAGAGACAACTGACACTCTTGCAGGGCATCACTTGCTTCCAGTCCCTTATGTCACTCTCTCAGAACAACGACTGCCAACATTTTCCAAGTATGGAAGGTCACAACTCCCTGCCATGTCACTGGAAGCATTTTGTTAATATCCTTTAATTCACAAATGTATGTACTTCTGTAAAACTACAGAGCTCCTGAAATAATTCTGAATGGTCTCAATCTGGTTCTAGGTTGAGAGCCACTAGATTATCAAAGCTCATTCTAAGAGGGGGGAAAGCAAAGCAAAGTGTTTCCTTATACCCCCAAGGCATTGAAATCACTCTTTGGGCAGTTTACTATTTATTTATAACACAGTAAAATGAGCTGGGTACTCATTTTACTGACCCTGGAAGGATGGAAGGCTGAGTCAACCATGAGCTGGCTACCTGGGATTGAACCCCAGGTCATGAGCACAGTTTTAGCTGTAGTATAGCTGTTTAACCACTTCCCAATGAGGTGTAGGGCCTGCAGCAATACAGTATGGTGTGGAATGGACCTCTTGAGTATTGCACTGAGTCAAATGCAGTGGTACTTTGGTTTACGAATTTAATGTGTTGTCTGGAATGTTTTGTATTGTGAAAAATTCATAAACCAAATCATGGTTTATGGAAGCAGCGCTATAAATCTCCCAGGCGCAATGCATCCTAGGGAAACTTGCTTCGTATTGTGAAAAAAACATAAACCAAAGCATTATTTTCAATGGATTTTCATTTGTAAATCAAAAATTACGTTAACCGGGACGTTCATAAAATGAGGTTCCCCTGTACAATGTTTTTTATCCCATTCCTCCTGGCACCTGTGTTTCTGTTCTAACTCCTGATAGACATTAAGTGTTCTGTGGAGATGGAGCACCATTGTCAGTCATCACTCAAATGTTTTCAGACCACTTTGTGCTCCATTTAGTTTTGCTTCAAGAGATTTCTCTTGGGGGGGTACTTTTGTAATATTTGATGTTCCCTCAAGCCTGTAGACACCTCCCATTTCTGCAAGGATAGCTATGTGAGGTTCAGCACTAAGAGAACAAGTTTCCTACTAGATATAGGATATATCTGTTGTGTTAATAACATTTCACTCCCAAAGGTTTCAAAGCCAAAATGTGAGATGGGGGGGTGATATCAGGGGATGGGTTCCTGTGCTGTCACAGAGCCAAGACACACAAGAGTTAAGAGGAAAGAAGGTTTTCCCAGGTTCTAGGCTGCTGATCCTGAAATAAAAAAGGTCATGAGTCATGATACTGCTGGTCCAACAGCACAATAGGCCAAGTGTCATCACACCAAAAATCCAAGAAGGAGAGGAGAGAGGAAAAGTCTCTTCTGTCAAATTCAGATTCCTTTATGAGGACTCATCATGCTCTTTTCAGTGTTAATTAAAATCCACACTGTAAGCAATAATGGCCAGTTTAATTTTACATACCTCTACTGCTGGTGAACTTGTCAGGCTAAGGTGATTTCCCCCTTGAAAGTAACCCTGGTGGGCTCTTCGACCCATCTTGGTTATCTAGGTGGAGATGAAGAGTGTGCATTTCAAAAGACCAACCTCAAAACTGTACAGAACATTATATTCTCTATGTAAAGGAGAAAATCTCTTAACATTGGTCATCCTGCCTATGGCCGATGGAAATTGAAAACCAAAACACGTGATGTGCCAAATGTCCTCAACTCCATTATACACAGTGGTGGAAGCAGGTGGATCGTCAAACTATGGCAGAGAGGTGGAGGCATCATGCTTACAGGATCTATGTTCTTTTTCTCTAAAGATCCACATTCCACCAATCAGTGACAGCTGCGACACAATGATTCAGGAAGCAGTCATAAGATTCCAAATGTTTTTCAGTCCATCTTCAACTCATCAATCTATTTTCAGTATCAGGACAAGTGATTGCTCCTGAATCCTTTCAGATACAAAGATATTCACCTTCCCTTCGAGGCTGATTTCATCAACCTAGCTTAGAGGAGAAAGGAAGGGCTTTATTGTCATCACAATTGTTTGTCTGCTTGGAGCTCTTGCTGTTTTAGTGAAATCACGAGATATATTCAAAAGTTCATTTATTTAATAGTAACTGTTAAATTATTTAATAGTAACTATTAAATTTACTATAATATCGAAGATTTATTTAATGGCAAATAACAATCTACCTTCCACTCCTCCCTGATGCAGAGTTCTGCACAACATCAATTTAACTCCCTAGAATTACTAGATCAGAAAGCCAAAGAAAGATGGAAAAGAACTAGTGGACTTGTTCAGGGTGGGATGGGGGAACAGATGCTGGAACAATGAGAATTATCAGCAGCAGGGGCTACCAGAGGATAGAAAGACAATTGACAGTACGGAAGAAAGTTGAGAAGGCTGAGATATGGATGGCAGGCCACGTTTGACTTGGAAAGATAAGCTCTCCAGACATAAAGCATACTCCCAAAACCAAAAGCCCTTCATTGGAACTAACAAACCTAAACACATTTAGGAAGAAAATAAGCCTCACTGGATGATGTAGGACTTACTTGTGAGGAATAGTACTTAGGATTCTCCACTGAAGCTGTGTTTTCTTTTCCACTGAAGCTGTGTTTCAACAGGCATGTCTAAACTTTGGCCCTCCTGATGTTTTGGACCACAACTCCCAGAATTCTAAGCTTAGACTTCCAATGGCAAAGGACTGTGGGAGTTGCTGTCCAAAACATCTGGAGGGCTGAAGTTTGGACATGCCTGATTTACAATATTATCTGGAGTGTGTGAAAAGGCAGTGAAGCTGATGGAAGTGTGAATGCATAGATTGATGCAACAGGAGAAATTACTCAAACATTATAATGGCTAATTTTCTTGAGCCAGAGATATCAGTTGTTTAGAAACGGGTACAAAGCACTACATAGCATTTCATGCTGAATCAGGAACATGCCACCACAGGTGCTGTGCTTAACCTCCCCACCACGGATGCCCACTCACCGTCAGCAGCGCTGTGCTCGGGTCCTCCTATGCCAGTGGTGCATCCGTTGGGCAAGGAGCTGGAGCTGCCATTCCTTTCCTTGCCTCCACAAGCCACCATCCAGTTTGAAGAAAAGGTGGGACAGAGAGAAGCCCAGCACAGGTGATAAACGGCCAGTGGTCTGCGGCAGCAGAAAAAAGCAACCCCAGCTCCTTAACTAACTGCCGTGTCATCAGTGTAGGAAGACCCTGGCATGGTGCTGTTGATGGCAAGTGGGCTTCCAGCTGGTAGGGAAAGTTAATGTGATGCTTGATTAGGCATTAAATGCTTCATGCCCATCTCTTGTTGTCATGGTTTGTCTCTGCAGGAGCAGAGAGAAAGTAAACTTGGGTCTGCCAAGCAGATGAGAGTAAAGCATGTATGCAGTAAACTGGGACCCCAGTGTTGGACTCCTAGGATTCAGAACATAACTGGCTTTACACCCTTGGTCGTGGCATCCACCTGAGGGACTGAAGAGTTCTAGTAAAACTAAAGCCAACAATGATTTATTGATTTATCTCCTTTCTCTGCAAAAACCCCAACCATGATTTACATTATAAAACAGTATTTAAAAGTTAAAAACAAGAAATGCATTATATTAGAGTAGTACTAAAATCAATATTAAAACACTTAAAACAGAACACGATCATCCATTTAAAACCCCTCTCAAACCGTCCGTCATTAAGAGAACGCCTGCATGAAGAGAAAGGTCTTTGCCTCTCTGCAGGACAGCAGCCTAACTTCGCATGGAAGGGAGTCCCAGTGCACTTGTGAGGGTAGCGGGACCAACAGAAAGGCCTTCCCTGGTGATCTTAATGCCCCAGGCATGCTCATATGGGGTGTGAGCGCATTTTTTAGATAGCTTGGACCCAATATGTACAGGGCTTTATAAGTCAAAACCAGCACTTTGAATTGTGTTCAAAGCCAGTGGAGTGGCTGCAGCAGCAGGGTTACATGCTCCCTGTAACCAGCCCCAGTTAAGAATTTGGCGACAGCATTTTGGAACCTTTGAAGCTTCCAAACACTTTTCAAAGGCAGCCCCACATAAAGTATGTTACAGTAATCCAGCTCAAATGTAACTAGGACATGTGTCACCATGGCAAAATCAGACCTCTCAAGCAACTGGTGCAGCTGGCGCACTAGTTTTAACTGTGCAAATGCACTCCTGGCTACCACTGAAATCTGGGCACCCAGGCTCAGGGATGAATCCAGAACACCCTCAAGCTGCACACCTGCGTTTTCAGAGGTAGTGTAACCTCATCCAATGCAGGCTGAAACCCTATAATTTGAACTGGTTTTCAAATGACCAGAAGCACTTGTGTCTTGCCTGAATTAAGCTTGTTTATTTGCCCTCATCTAGTCCATTACTGACACTAAACACTGATTTAGGACCAAGGCAGCTTTCTTGGAGTTGGATGGAAAGGAGAGACAAAGTTGAGTGTCATCAGAGTACTGGCAATAACGATTCCCAAAACTCCAGACAACCCATCCCAGTTGGTTCATATAGGGCAGTGGTTCTCAACCTGTGGGTCCCCAGATGTTTCTGGACTGCAACTCCCAGAAATCCTGGCCAGCTCAGCTAGTGATGAAGACTTCTGGGAGTTGGAGTCCAGGAACATCTGGGGACCCACAGGTTGAGAACCACTGATATAGGGGACAAAGCCACAGATCAATGGCCAGGGTGACAAACAAGTTTCCCTCAGCACCAGCCTCTGAGTTTTCCCCTCCAGGAAGGACCAAAGCCACTATAAACCACTGCTTCTCAGCTCCATCCCAGAGAGATGGCCCAGAGAAATACAATGGTCAATGGTATTGAAAGCTGCTGACAGGTCTTGCAGAATCAACAGGGATACACTCCCTCTGTCCAGTTCCTGGCACAGGTAATCCACCAAGGCAAATAAAACCATCTCTGTACAGTGGTCCCCTGCCCATTTGCGGTTCATATACTGTGGTCCCGCTATATCGCGGGACCGCAATATATGAAAAAAGACCCCCTGGGGTAAGGGAGGAGGGCATGTCGGAGGCCTCAGAAATGACTTCTGGTTCACAGGGAGGCCCTTTTGGGGGCTCCAAAAGACCCGGAAAGGCATTCGCAGGCCCGTTCGGGGCAGCGCCAGGCTCAGGGTAAGCACAAGAGCCCCCAGCTAGGCACCCCAGGCCCTACCCGACCTTCATCTGCATATTGCGGGTTTTCAATTATCGTGGGTTGGGTTGGGTCCCTAACACCTGTGATAGGTGGGGTGGGTAACTGTACCATAACCAGGCTTGACACAAGATTTAAATGGAACTAGATAGTCCATCTCATCCAGGAATACCAGGAGCTGGGACACTACAACTCTCTAGCACCTTGTACAAAAATGGAATATTAAGAGACCGGTCAGTAATTATCCAGTGAGTATCCAGTACTGTAGGGACCAAGGAGGGTTTTCATTTACCCTATTGCAAGGAGGTGTTCACCACCCCTTGGACCCACTTGGTCAATCCCTCTCTGGAAGCTTTTATCAGCCAGGACAGGAAAGGGAGTAGGGCATTGTTGGTGAACCTACGGCATGGGTGCCAAAGGTGGCACTTGGAGCCCTTTCTATGGGCACCTGGCATCGCCCCTTCACAGCCACTTGTATTCAGGTTAAATTGTTGTATCGGCACTTTGTGAAAAATTAATGGGTTTTGAATAGCAGTTTGCGCGCTTGGTCTCCAAAAGGTTCGCCAGCAAGGGTCTAGTGGCCAAATGATGGCCTTCAGCTCTCCAAGGGTCCTGCTCACATCACCAGGCTGCAGAAACTTGACATTGTCTGACTGATTGATTGATTGAATTCCGCCCATCAGACAGTGGGGCCAGTCTGGGCAGAACATGCCTGAAGTTTACCACTCGGCCTTCGGCCAGGGTGCTTTCCATCGACAGCAGGGTCAGGCATGGATGAGCCTCCACCGACTACCAGAACCCTTCGATCACCGGTGCCAGCCCACCAAAGCTTCCCCCACGCAAAGAACGTGGGCATTTCGCGTTCTCCAACTCATTTAATCTGCCACATAAAAGAAACTTTAGAACTTGGTTGTTTTTAGAGCAACAAGCCAACAGGGCCGCTTCCCCGGGGAACTGCCACAGAAAGGCGAGGGCGTGCAAAGCGTTTAACAACAACGCGAGGGGACACTATAGGCAAGCCTCTGGAGGGCTCTGGTAAAAACAGGGGGCACAACCCCCGACTGCCGACGCCGCCTTCCCCGCTCTCCACCACGGGAAATCCGGATGACGACGACGACGACGACGACGACGACCAGCGCGGCCCATCCGTCCCGCCGAGAAGGGCTCTTGCTGGGGTGGGGTGGGAAGAGAAAAGGCCCTTCCGTCGCCATGACAACCAAAGCCCTTCTTACCCCCTTGCAGACTTCCTCCTCTAACTCCAGTTCGTCCTCCATCCTTTAAGCCCGCGGCGCGCCCGGGAGAGAGAGAAGAGGGGGACTCCCCGGAGCTCACTTCCGGCAGAAAGTCCCGCCCCTCTCATTAGCGTCCTTAGCAACCACCGACTTCCTTTAAAAGCAAATAAAGAAATGAAATGAAATGAAATGAAATGAAAAATAAAGAAGACCAAAACGTTGTCGCATCTTGCAGACTAGCTGCTGTATTTTAATATGAGCTTAGTGGGCAAGTCCGCTTCCTCTGACCTCGTTTGCTAGCAGGGGTTCTGCTGGAAAAAAAAATCAGTCGTGGAGGAAAGAAGGAAGGAAAGGAAGGAAAGAGGAGAAACAAGAAGGCGAGAAAACATGGTCTCTTCGCCTCTTTCTTTGCTCCTCTTCGTTTCAAAAAATAAATAAATCGCTTCTTCATGTGCCTCCCTTATTTGCTTGCTTAAAGACAGACATTCGTCCACAGATAGGGGGTTTCCTTGGTGTCCAAAGATAAAACAAACATCAAGGAAGTTGTAAGCAGTAATGGAAGAATGAAGTGGGAAATATACTATTTGTTCACACCAATGCAGCAGTAATTATAGTATAAATGCATTTTATTACGATCAACATGACTGCATTTTTCATGTCGCATAGGAAACCTTAGAATGGCTCAACTGGAAGGGGTCCTATGGATCACAACCTCATAAAGGTAACACATTAAAGGCTGTTGGTGTGTTTCCTTGAATGTAATGGTGGTTGCTCCCTGAATGTGGCATACATCCACTTATTTAATAGTTCTGTACTCAGTGGGGCTTATTTCTGAGTTAACATCTACTATTACACTGCAACTTATTTATTATCACATAAGCTTTCAGGTGACTATTTCAGACCACTGCAAGAGATGCTTAGGTAATTCTAAATCTCTTATCTTAAGACTCTCCAGGAAATTTTGACAAATTGTTATTTATTTATATTTATTTATTTTTATATTTTTATACTGCAATCTGATTTTCCTCAAATGGGAACTCTGGGCGGTTAACAACAACAACTTATCAAACAACCAAAACCATAATAATAATAGTAATAAACTAGGAGACAAAATTAAGGGACAAAACTTGTGTGAATTTTATCCAGCAAAGCTCATGGAGAAACAAATGCATTAGTATTTACAGTGCAGCTCTTTTTCTCCCTGTGTTTGTCCCTCTCAAATTTTGCCAATAAGCTGAAAAAAAGCCAGACAACACAGTTACCTCTGTGCAAATGTTTACAAGACCTACCATTTTAGAGAGAGTTGCCATTCCTATTCCTTATCAGTTCATCCCACAATATTTAGTTTCATCATATTTAAACTTGTTTTTGCCATAACACTTAATGCAGTGTACAATAACTGTTGTTGACCTCATCAACCTGGTCAGTTCTTGTAAACTCAAACTTGTGGTTTCTTTAGGGAGTCAATCCATCTCACACATTATATTCCTCTCTTCCAATTACCACAAACCTTTCCCAGAATTCGGGTGTTTTCCAGAGCATCCTTCCTTTTATAATGTGCACAAAGTATAGGAGAGCCTCAGTTTCATGATTTCCCTTGTCAGCTTTCTTGGCTATCCAGCTTTTACATTCATAAATGGTGAAATAGAAGAGTATGGATAATCTTGGTCTTGGTCTCCAGAAAATAAAGTGTACAATACTACATTATAATAACAACAAAGAAGGCTAGTAGAAGGCTAGTATGATATATTGCCTTTCATATGTCATCTTTGTGCATGTTTTCTATAGCAGTACTTCTGCTACTTTCGTGTCATTTTCTTTGTGCCAAATGTGAGATGGAAAAGACTGGTATCTGGTCCCAGGCCCATGTTTCTCAAAGGGCAACTCCACATGAGTTTTATCACACTTCTGTACCCTACCTCATTCCAAATTTGTATGAGACTTCAAATTCATTTTCCACAAAAGCTAAAAACTTTGCCACCCTCCCCCTTGAACTGGTGTCTGTTTTTTGTCTCTTGCAGAATTTTTACCACATGGCCATAAAACAACACCTATATATCAACAAATTGCCTTCAAAACCAACTCACCTCTTCCTCTCCCACATCCCCTATCCACCCTCACCCCAACTCTATCTCTATAGGAATTTACAACTGGGCTTGCATGCAAATACACCTACATACAATAGCCAACGAATATCTGGCATGAAACATATTCCATTACATATTATATTGCACACCTCATTCTGCTGCTATATGTCTGAAGAAGTGGACATGTCTGCAAAACGTTACATTAAAATATTAAAGTTAGTCTTTAAGGTGCCACATGTTTTGTGTCTTTTGTATCTTTTGTTTTGTTTTTCTTTGATTTTTGCCCACAGTTTTTAGTTTTCCTTTCCTTGTTTTCTCTTGGCTTTTTCCATCTTTATTTTTTTCTACCATCAAAGAACTCCAGTAAAGTGTGTGTGTGTGTGTGTGTGTGTGTGTGTGTGTGTGTGTGTGTGTGTGTGTGTGTGTGTGTGTGTGTGTGTGAGAGAGAGAGAGAGAGAGAGAGAGAGAGAGAGAGAGAGAGAGAGAGAGAGAGAGATGAGGACATGTCTTGTGGTAAACATAACAAAAGTATTTTTCAAGGCTCATTTTTGGTATGGAGATTTCTATGGGATTCTATGAAAGTGCTGTTCTTTCTAAGGGTTGTTTTTTTTTTGCAACAGATTACTTCTTCACTTCAGGTTGCGTTATAAGTGACTTATTTGTCCACTTACAGAATTATCAGCAGTCTATTTCCACAATTTCACTGTTTGAATTTTTTTTGCACACACTTGCAAATACCCCAGATTTTCACCCATTCATGTGAATTTATCCCGCTCTATAGCCTCCTGCCGGAATGGTTGGAATTGCTCTTAACAAATCAGTTACACAGCATTCTTGTGAATGTTTCTACACAACATTCCAACCTGTCCCTAATAAGCATGATTCTGTTCAAGACTGGTCTAGGGTTGGAATCTACTGTTTCTTTGGAACAATTAGGATCATACAAAAAAAATCCCACCATAGTCTTTTGCTGTGCAATCACCTAGCTGGCTCCATTGTTGGGGTGGAGAATGTGTTCTTCCTACACATCAGTGGTGATGTATAGAGGTGGTTGTCGCCTGGCTGTGGCTGCAGATAGCACTCTCCACCCAATTTTCAGGTAACAAAACACATTTTTGTTTCTGATGGTTCTGTTTTACTTTACTGTTCCACTATTGTGCTGTATCGCTTAAGCACTACACCAGTGTTTTTCAACCTTTTTTGGGCAAAGGCACACTTGTTTCATGAAAAAAATCACGAGGCACACCACCATTAGAAAATGTTAAAAAATTTAACTCTGTGCCTATACTGACTATATATAAAGTAATTCTCTTGAATAGGAATCAAATAAACACAAAGAAAGTATTTTATAATTACTTTATTATGAAATAGTAAGTAAACAGAAATATGAAAAATTATAAAATACTTTTCAGTGCACAACCTGGGCCTGTTTGGCTGAACACAAAGCTGATATTCTGCCATGGGTGCTAAAGGTGGCACTCAGAGCCCTTTCTGTGGGCACCCGACATCATCCCTTCACAGCCACGTGTATTCAGGTTAAATTGCTGTATTGCCACTTTACGAAAAAAAAAAATTAGTGGGTTCTGAATTGCAGTTTGGGCACTCGGTCTCTACGCCATTGCTGGTGTAGGGAGAAGCAGGACAGAGGGGCCACAGATTGAGGCAGCCCGCTCTCTAGCACCCAGTTCCCACTTACCTGTGTTGAGATATTTTGCCCTGCATGGACTTCTATGTCCAGTGGAGACCTGAGAAGGGGCACTGACTCTCCAGGAACACAAATAAGACCCAAAAGCCCATCTTGCTCTCCACACTGTGGCCAAGGCAGATGCCTTCAGCAAGTCCAGTGACAGGAGGGGAGGAGGATGAAGGAAGGCAGGAAGGAAAGAAGGCAGAAAGTGTTCTGCTTGTATACCGCCCCATACCACTTCAAGGAGTCTCTGGGCGGTTTACAGTTTTAATTACAGTAGGCAGGCTGCTAGACATATACATATGCAGGCTAGAAATGAGCACGTTTCTATGAAGAGGGGAAAGGGTACGAATGGAAAGAGAGAGGTGGGGAAAAAAAGAAAGAAAAGACAGAGAGAGAAGAGGGCGACCCAAGACAGAAAGAAAGGGGCAAGACTTCAAGGAACCCATCGTGGGGCCCCTCAGAGACGGCTCTTCCCCTCCCGGACCCTAAAGGCCAGCCAGCCGGCCGTCCAACCATGCCAGTAGCCCCCCCCCGCCCGCCCGCCTCCTCAGCCCAGGCCCAGCGGAGGCCTCCTCCATCCCCTCCTCCTCGCAGCCCTGCCGCGGTGCTCGTGGGGCAGCCGGGCTCCCCTCCTCCCCTTCCCCTCACCTGGTGGTTTGTTCTGGGCTGGGGCTACCGGGCCGGCTCGTGTTGGTGGGCGGGCTGTCGGGCGGCTCAGTCCATTGGTAGCTCCCAGGAAAGGGGTGGTGGTGGTCCAGGGTAAAAAAAGGAGGGGGGGAGAGGGAAGCGAGCGAGTCGCGGCGGCGGCGGCAGGCACAGGGCAAACACTAATAGAATGAGCGGGGCCAGGTCCGGCCGGGGAGGAAGTGACACCAGCGCCGCGGGCCTCAGGGGGAGGAGCCAAGCTGGCCCTTGAACGCTATTTATAGCGCCTCCCAGCTGTCGGCCGCCCGCTGGCCCTGGGTTGAATTTCTTTAGAATTTTTTGAATTTTTCCCACGGCACACCAGGCAACATCTCGCGGCACACTAGTGTGCCGCGGAACAGTGGTTGAAAAACGCTGCACTACACTACTTACCAAAATTAATTTTAAAGAGAAGGAGAATCATAGAATCATAGAGTTGGAAGAGCCCTCAAGGGCCATCTAGTCCAACCCCCTGCCATGCAGGAACCCCATCACAATATTTCCAACAGATGCCCATCCAGCCTCTGATTAAAAACCTCCACAGAAGGAGACTCCACCACCCTTTGTGGCAGCATATTCCACTGCCGAACAGCAGTGCAGTGCAGGGTTGAAACATGGCATTCCATACCCCTCCCCTTTTGTGTGCTTGAAAGTCCAACATTGATGTTCACCCACATGCAAATGGAAACAGACTGTTTTCCAACCAGCTGGCAGCTATCGCAAAAGAGAAGGCAGAAGAGAGGACAAGAAGGGACACACTGTGACTAAACAGACCAAAATGGAGTGATCTAACACCAACATGTGGCTGACTATATCACATCTAGAGGGGCTGCAGGAGGGATTTCCATATGAACGGAAGCTGTGGTTTAGTACTCAAGACCAGGGTATTTGTGTGTGTGTGTGTGTGTGTGTGTGTGTGTGTGTCTTGTGTCGTTACAGTCGTGACCGACTCTACGTGACTCCATGTCCATGGAGTTTTCTTGGCAGGGGTACTGGAGTGGCTTGCCAGTTCCTACTCCAGGCGCCTACAGCGCCTAGTATTCCCTGGTGGTCGCTCATCCAAGTACTAACCAGGGCCAACCCTGCTTAGCTTCCGAAATCAAGTGAGATTGGATGTGCTTAGGGCATCTAGGCAAGAGAGGGTATTTGTAGAGAACCAAAATAGTGGGTATGGAACTCCCTCTCTTTAAGTGGGCAACTCTGGTCTTTTGGGGTCCAATTTTTCTCCTCCTAACTACCTCCAGGGGGCAACACAGACTGCCTCATGTGTATTTTAAAACAGCCAACAACAGAAGTGGTTTTCAGTTTTGAAAAAAAATTGTAATTTTGGTCTTAAACTGTGCAGAGTGCTGGGTGCAGTTTATATCGCTGCTTGAGGATTTTAAGAATCAGAGAAGGGTAAGGGATCTATTCTAGGCAAACTTGGAGACACCAAAACAGCCTTGGGAAACCACATATGACCTTCTTCTGGAAGTTGAAGTTCAGACTGATGAAGCTGTTGGGATGAGCAGCAAAACGTTTCTATCTCTTGAGAAAAAGAAATCCAGTAGCCATGACTCAACTTCCAGATAAATTCACCTGGATGACTGAGAATCTTCACATACATATGACCTTACTTTCCCCACCCCTGTTGTACAGGATTGGAGGGCCTCCCCTTAAATGCCTTCTAGACAGCTGATAAAGGATATATG
Source organism: Phrynocephalus forsythii (assembly GCA_029282475.1). Lineage (NCBI taxonomy): Eukaryota > Metazoa > Chordata > Lepidosauria > Squamata > Agamidae > Phrynocephalus > Phrynocephalus forsythii. The sequence goes on along the minus strand of JAPFRF010000001.1, from coordinate 167,843,472 downwards.
CCTTCACCAGCTGTCTAATACTTAATGCTACTCTTTTCTTCCCAATACCTGGCTTTGCTGTACAAAAATGGGCAGAGTTTGTTATGCCTTTGTAAAAGATTGTTTGCATGGTCATTAAAAAAATTATTTTTGCCTTGTCTGAAACCTGCAGTGAGTCGAGAGACAATTCACAACTATTCTTCAAAAATTAAATACACAGAACAAAGCTATCACATCAGTGTTTCCATTATTGTGCAAATTATGTTTTTGGTGTCAGAGCTGACCCTACCATTAGAAAATGTGAGGCAATCTGCTCAAACAAGCAGTAAACAAGAAAGGAGGAAGTGGGGATTGCTTTCTAGGTGTTCGTCCTAGACCAGTGTTGGCAAGCCTATGGCACGGGTGCCAAAGGTAGCACTCAGAGCCCTCTCTGTGGGCGCCCAACATCGCCCCTTCACAGCCACCTGTATTCAGGTTAAATTGCTGTATTGGGACTTTGCGAATAATTAGTGGGTTCTGAATCGCAGTTTGGGCACTTGGTCTCTAAAAGGTTCTCCATCACTGTCCTAGACTCTCCAACTGTTTTGCTCTGCCACAGGACAAATGCATGCTGTCTTCACTTGTGCTGCACTAGCGTGCTGCATCAGGTGTCATATACAACCATTTCCCCATTACATATACTGAAGGGTTGACAGGCTGTACCCAATGAAGTGCGGGTAGACGGGGATTCCTGCATGGCAGGGGGTTGGGACTGGATGGCCCTTGAGGTCTCTTCCAACTCTGTGATTCTAAGTGTAGTAGGGGATAGAGCAGGTATGTTCAAACTTTCACCCTCCTGATGTTTTGGAACACAACTCCCAGAATTCCAAGCCTGTATTTCCAATGGCAAATGACTGTGGGAGTTGTGGTCCAAAACATCTGGAGGGCTAACGTTTGGACATGCCTGGGATAGAGCAATGGAGTAGGATTCAGGAAGCCTGAGTTCAAATCTCTGCACAGCCATGGAGGCTCACTAGAAGTGTGGAAAGGGTAAAAACCACTTCTTAAATACTGTATTACACTTTCCTTGAAAGCCCTATTGTGTGTGTGTTCCACTGTTACAGGTGTGACCAATTCTTCGTGAACCCATGTCCATGGAGTTTTCTTGGCAGGAATACGGGAGTGGTTTGCCAGTTCCTACTCCAGGTACCTTAGGGTACTTTAAATCAGTTCCAGTTTGAAATCACATAACATATAAATCAGTTCCAATTTGAAGAACCCCCCCCCCACAAAAAAAACACCAAAGACTTACAACAGGCATCCTACTTGTACAGTGACCAGGGAGCTTGCCACAGAAGCCGCAGTCTTGAGTTTGCAAGTCCTCAGCAGGGTATCATTAATAAATATTTGTTAATTATTACCATTTTTTAAAATTACTATTATTATTTTATTTGCTCTGTTAGATTACTCTGTCTTAAACTGCTTTACTTGTTGTCTGATTGTTTATATTTCCTTTTGATGTAAACCGCCCGGAGTTCCGAGGGGGAAAACAGGCAGTATATAAGTACAATAAATAAATGAATAAATAAAATAATTCAACGGTCACCCCGTAAGTCAAAAGCAACTTGACAGCGCTTAAAAACAGCAGGGAGATGGTTCCTATTATCAAAAGGTCACATTAGGTAAACCTTAGCTTTCGGATTTCAATATGCAGTTTAACAGCTGGAAATAACGGGGAAGACGACCCAAAGCCAAAAGCCCAACCCACTCTTTTTTCAGCGGAGGGGCGAGTTTTCTTGGAAATACTGTACTGTAAGTCCTAAATGTAAACACGCTCCCCTCCAGGGAGCTCTTTCTCCGGCACGGTTTGTCCGCCAGAGGGCGACGTTCACTCCCCTCCGCGACTCTTTTCTCGTCCACCAACTTCCAGGGAGTTTGCGCAATAAAATAAATGAAGCGAGGCCTGCCTTGATCACTGATAAAAACTACAGAAGCTTCACTCGTTCACTTGAGTCAGGCTCAGTATCGTACAGAAGAAACGAAGCCAGGGAGTGAAATAATAAATAGTTCAAGTTTTCAGGTTTCCATTTCCCCTACCATTAAATTCTACCGGCAGGAACCAAGCACCAGGTCGACCCTGCGAAGAAAAACTTTCAATTTTATGGCAAGGAAGGAGGGAGTCTCTCCCTGTCACTTACACACACGCTTACAAAAGTATTGAGTGTCTAGAGACACAGAAGAATTGTATTAGGGTTGTATGCTGGATGGATGGCCCAGTGAGTTAGATAGCTGCATATCCAGAAGTTGGAAGTTCAATTCCTCACTGCCCCTCCTGTGAGTACAGCCGGGCTGTGTGGCCTTGGGCAAACTGCACAGTCCTGGGATACCCCTAGACAGAAGAAGAGAAAATACTCCTCTTTACCTAGGAAACCCTGTAAAGGGCTGCCACCAGTCCAAACAGCCTTGAATAAGGATTTATTTATTTTATTTTAGAGTATTTTTACTCCGCGTTTCTCCTTGGAAAAAGGATCCAAGGTGGCTTACAGAATGAGGGATAATATACAGTCCAGTACAATTAAGACATGTTCACGTATTGAGAACAGGGAATTGAGGGACATCTTACAACATTAATAGACATTAACATTAAAGCTACAAAAGAATGCCAGCAGTTAAAGGGGAGTCAAGTTCCATGTGAAGTTATGAGTGATGGAAATGAAAACTGAAAACATAGTGTCAGTGTAAACCCATAAGGTAATAAGTAGTTATAAACACAAAGTTCATGTGATCCTGTAGATTCATATAAAAGACACATACAGTGGTAGGCAGACCATCATTCAGGGAAAGATTGCCTGAAGAGAAAGGACTTTCTGTTTCCGGAAAGACAGCAGAGATGGGGCAGTCCTGGCCTCTAGTGGGAGGGAGTTCCAGAGTCTGGGCGCAGCAGCTGAGAAGGCCCTCTCATGGGTTTAAGTCTTAAAACAGATATTGCTTCCTGTTCTCACCAGTCCTTATCACAAATCACGCTGGGTGGGACTTCTGGGGCCACAGGCTCCCCGCTTTATTACAGACCATTTGTTGTAAAGCACTTGGAGGGGGGAGGGGCGAAACCTTCCATCTACGGTTCCAATAAACAAAATTTCCTTGGATATCGGTTCCAGTAAAAAGTTTACTACCTAGCCAGTCTGAAAGTTTGACGGGCAGCAGGCATATAGAGAAAGGAGGCATCACGCGCGTTTCCCTCTCGAGGGGAGCGGGATGGCTTTGGGGGGGGGGCGGCAGTGACCGTCCGAGAGCGACCAACCGCACGGCAGCAAAGGGACGCGGTGCCTCTTTCCTCTCCCGCGCTGGGCGCGTCCTAAACGGTGTCAGTACGGTAATCATCTTCGGGTAAAATGAATGTTGAACGTAGTTCGGCAGTTATTCCATTACCTCCGCCATCATCAAAATCATGATCATGCAATGTTAGTTTCCATCAATCATCATCATCATCATCATCATCATCATGTTAAGATGGCGCCGTGGACGGCAGCCTTGGTAACATGCTCCTCGACTTTTTCTTTTTATCTTTTTTATTTACTTTTTATCTACACTGCTTTGCTGTTCCTTGTGCATTTCATCGGATTTTTTATACTAGAAATGACCTGCTAAGCATTTGTCAACATTATGAGGAACAACTATCAGAAGCTTTGCCTCCCTTGCCTCCTCCGCTGCTTGTTAATGAAGGGGAATTCCTGAGAGCTGTAAATCCCTGGGTTATCAGCAATGAAGGTTGAGGTCGGAGTTGGAGAAGAAGATGAAGGAGAAGGAGGGGTAAGAGGGCAGGAGCTCTGAATCGTCTGAGGAAAAATGGTTTGAAGTCCCCTCTCCCTTCAATTCTTCTATCGAATGTATGCTCACTAGCCAACAAAATGATGGAGGTATCAGGAGGGATATATACTGCAACCACAAAAAATGTAGAAAATTCCCGTGGGGAATAAAAGGGGTTGCAGATAATGATTAATGTTTCTAAGTCCACATTGCAAAATTTCTTTAGGGTGGTTATTTCTTTAGACCAACGATTATTGATATATAAGCACAATCCTCCGCCCTTCTGTTTCCCAGATGTATCAACAATTCTATCTGCTCTTTGAATTTGAAACCCTGGGATATGTACAAAGTTTTCAGGGATTAAGTCACTCAGCCATGATTCTGTAAAACAAATCAGTGCTGCATTCGAGAAATCTTTGTTATATCTATTCAAAAGGAGTATTTCAAAATGAGTATTTCATTTTGTTGGCTAGTGAGCATACATTCGATAGAAGAATTGAAGGGAGAGGGGACTTCAAACCATTTTTCCTCAGACGATTCAGAGCTCCTGCCCTCTTACCCCTCCTTCTCCTTCATCTTCTTCTCCAACTCCGACCTCAACCTTCATTGCTGATAGCATCCCTCCTGATGCTTCTGTGACAAATGCATTAAGTATTTTAACTAGTCAAATTATATGGGCCGAAAATGCATATCCTGATGCTTTTAAAATTATTTTAGGTGATTTTAATCAAGCTGATTTAAGGAAGGAGTTACCAAAGTTCTTCCAGCATGTTAAATGCCCTACTAGAGGGGAAAATATTTTGGATCATTGTTATACAACTTTAAAGGATGCGGAGGTTATGTTCTTCGGGGGCTCGTCGTCGGGGTACGGTGGCCCCCTCCCTTGTCTGGGGGGAGTTTCCCTCCAGCTTGCGGAGAGGGTGCGGAATCTGGGTGTGCTCCTGGACCCGGCGCTTACCATGGAGGCTCAGGTGGCGTCGGTGACCAGGTCCGCCTATTACCATCTCCGTCGGATCGCCCAGATCCGCCCGTACCTCGACGCGAATTCCTTGAGAACAGTGGTCCAAGCTCTGGTGATCTCGAGGCTGGACTACTGTAACGCCCTCTACATGGGGTTGCCCTTGAATCTCCTCCGGCGACTGCAGCGGGTACAGAACGCAGCGGCCAGGCTGGTGGTTGGTGTGCGTCGTTATGACCACATCACCCCAGCCCTGGTCCGTCTGCACTGGTTGCCCGTTGCGGCCCGGATTAGATTCAAGGTCCTGGTTTTAGTTTATAAAACCCTCCATGGCTTGGGACCAGACTACCTGGCAGAGCGGATCGCTCAGCGATCAACCTCGGCACGTCCCGTTCGGCAGGTGCGAGCGCACTTGCTCCGGGTCGCCACTCCTCGGGGAGCCCGGAGGACGCAAACTCGGACCCGGGCTTTCTCTGTGGCGGCCCCCAGCCTCTGGAATTCCATCCCCAGTGAAGTGCGCTCTGCAGAGTCCCTGCTGGCCTTCCGAAAGGCTTTGAAAACCTATCTTTTTCGGGAGGCCTTTGGCGATGTTTAACTTGCCTTTCCCCCCCCCCCTTCGGCCCGCCATCGTAATCAGTTTCCCTCACTAGAGAAGTGCTACTTGGTTTTAATTTTGTATAGCGTGATTTATCTGTCTTGTCTTGTCTTATTTTTAATATTTTTTGTAACTTTGTCTGGCTATTGTAGCCTCGTGTAAGCCGCTTAGAGTACTTGTAGATAAGCGGGATATAAATTTAATAAATAAATAAATAAATAAATAATAAATAATAAATTATCGCTCTTTATCACGCTCAGCTGTGGGACATTCTGATCACTGCATGGTTCACCTTGTACCTGTTTAAAAACAAAAGCTTAAAACTCTAAAACCAACAATTAAAACAGTGAAAACTTGGACTGAGGAAGCAAAGTTAAAGTTGCAAGCATGTTTTGACTGCACTGATTGGGACCTATTTGAAAACACTTCTGCTGATTTGGATGAGCTCACAGACACTATAACATCATATGTCAGCTTTTGTGAGGACTTATGTGTGCCATCTAGGAATGTGAAAATTTACAGTAATAACAAACCGTGGTTTACAACTAAACTCAAACAGCTACGTCATGCCAAAGAAGAAGCCTATAAAAATGGTGATAGAACATTGTATAATCAGGCTAGGAATATACTGAACAGAGAAATTAGAGCAGCAAAAAGGAACTACACTGAAAAGTTAAAGAACCAGTTTTCAACAAATGAATCAGCAAATATGTGGAAAACTCTTAAAACCATTACTGGTCATAGTAAGACCCCTCTCCATGTTGAAGGAAATCATCAACTGGTGAATGACTTGAATATGTTTTACTGCAGGTTTGAGAGGAAACTGCAGCCATTTATTCCTGAAATTTCCATCTCAGATTTAACAACAACTGAGCCTGTGGAAATTTATTCCATGTTATCGGGTCCTCCATCTTTGGTGATCACAGAGAAGGAGGTGCAAAGTCTGTTTCACAATCAGAAGTTAAGAAAAGCACCAGGTCCAGATAAAATCTCTTCTTCTTGTTTAAGAGTCTGTGCTGAACAACTGGCTCCTATTTTTACCTGCATCTTTAATAGATCACTGGAGATGTGTTATGTTCCTTCTTGCTTCAAACATTCATTGATTATTCCAGTACCAAAAAAATCTTCTGTCAAGGAATTGAATGATTATAGACCAGTTGCTTTAACTTCTGTGGTCATGAAAACTTTTGAGAGACTAGTGTTGGCTCACCTGAAATCTATCACGGATTTGTCATTAGATCCATTGCAATTTGCTTATCGTGCAAATAGATCAATAGATGATGCTATTAATATGTCCTTACACTATATATTGCAACATCTTGAATCTCCAAAATCTTATGCAAGGGTTCTTTTTGTTGATTTTAGTTCTGCATTTAACACTATTATTCCAGGTATCCTTATGACTAAATTAAAACAGTTGGCTGTACCTGATCACATTTGTAAATGGATTGTAAGCTTCCTAACAGACAGAAAGCAGCAGGTGAAGTTAGGTAAAATTATATCAGATATTAGCAAGGTTAGCATAGGAGCCCCTCAGGGCTGTGTGCTTTCTCCCTTTCTGTTTTCCTTATATACTAATGATTGTACCTCAAAGGATTCCTCTGTTAAAATAGTGAAGTTTGCAGATGACACTACGGTGATTGGTCTCATTCGAGACAATGATGAATCTGCCTATAGGCAAGAGATTGAACAACTAGTTTTATGGTGTACTCAAAATAATCTTGAATTAAATACATGCAAAACTGTTGAAATGGTGGTGGATTTTAGGAGGACTTGTTCTATACACCCACCTCTTATGATATCAAATAACTTAGTGTCAATAGTGGAGTCTTTTAAATTTTTAGGTACTATTATATCTCAAGATTTAAAATGGTCATCTAATATTGAAAGTATTATTAAGAAAGCACAACAAAGAATGTTTTTTCTGCGTCAACTTAGGAAGTTTAGACTGCCAAAAGAACTGTTGATTCAATTCTATAGAGGTGTTATTGAATCTATTATCTGTTCCTCTATAACTGTCTGGTTTAGCTCTGCGACTAAGCATGACAGATATAGACTTCAAAGGATAATTGGAACTGCAGAAAAAATTATTGCTACTAATTTGCCATCTATTGTGGAATTGTATACCACAGGAGCTTAAAAGAGGGCGATGAAAATATATACAGATTCCACACATCCTGGACATAATCTGTTTCAATTGTTACCCTCAGGGCGAGGTTTTAGGGCATTGCATACTAGGACAACTAGATATAGAGATAGGCCGTTACTTCACGAACCGCTCGCTTCGCGGCAAGCCCTCATTTCTGTGCGAATCGATCGTTTCAGTCCGCACGCTCCTCCTTTTTGGCTGCGATGCCACCCCGACCACGCCCCCTTTACCGTGCTCCAAGCGGGGTGAGTGGTTCCCCTGCCAGCGGCCGGGAATCTTTTCGCTTCGCATCTCGCTTCGCTCCCAACGTCACGTGTGGACTTTTTTTTTTAATAGTTACTTTTGCGCCGAAATATCGATGCATCGATATTTCGGTTAATTGATGCATCGATACCAGAGTTAATATTTTTTTTTAAATAAAAGGAGGGTGGAACCGGACGTTGCAAAGCAGTTTTCTAATGCGAAGGGAGCACGTGAGGTAGTAATCGATTTGGTCCTAGAAATGCTCCGTGTGAGTACTGAGAAACAGGGGTGGGATTGAAGGGAGAGCACGTGACCGCCACCGAATTCAAAGCGAAGGCAATGCCGCTGCGAAGCAATGCACTTCGTGAAGTAACGGCCATAGTTTCTTTCCAAGTGCTATCAAACTGTTGAATAATTAATTTTTACATTTCTTCTTCCTTTTTAAATAATAGGTTATATTGTAGTATTGTACTGTGTTTTTATTGTTGACTATATGATTCTTATATTTCCTTTTATATAGAGAGAGCATTTTTACCAAAACAAATTCTGGGTGTGTCTAACCACACTTGGCCAATAAAAGTATTCTATTCTATTATATCATCATCATCATCATCATCATCATCATCATCATCATCATTAAAGACAAGAGTAGTCTTGCGCTTCGGTAACCCCCCCTCCCCTCCTCCTCCTCCCTCCGCAGCGCTTTCCTCGGGACGCGCCTGCTGAACCCATTAAGGCGCCGTGCCGGACGCGAAGGTTGGGCTTGGAGCGCCCTTCCCTCATTCGCTCCCTCTCGGACCGTCCCGGTCCCAGAGACGTCATGGGAGGGAGGTATAAAATTTCAAGCCGGAGGAGCAGCAGAAAGAGGCAGCCTGTGTGGGGCCAGGGAGCGCGGAGGAAGGCGGCGGCGGCGGCCAGGGCAAGGGCGAGGCAGGCGCGGGGCGAGCGATAGATAAGAAGCGAGGCGGCGAGCCCGGCGGCGCGGGACCCTAAGGCGAGCCCGCAGGGACGGTGGCGCGGGCGGAGGGGAAAAGGAAGAGGCCCCGTTGCCGCCCCACGCTTCCCTCGACTGCCACCGGGAACCCCCCCAGCGGCTGCGGCAGGAGCCCGGAGTGTGGGCGCGGCGGAGAGAGCCCCGCGAGCAAGCCGTCGGCTGCCCTCGCGCCGGCAGCCCCTCAACCGGCCGCCGCGCCAGGCGCCTCGGTCTCCCCCACCCACCCACACCCACACCACCACCACCACCACCACCAGCAGCAGCAGCCTCCGAAGGCAGCCCGCGAAGCCGTCGCGCAGCTCCTGGGACGCCCGGCGCCGCCTCGTCTCGGCTCCGGAGGGGAGGGGAAGGCAAGGCAACCGAGCGGAAGGCATGAGTGGGGCGCGCCGGCCTCCGCAAGTGCGCCCCGGGGCCCGCCTGACACGTGCGCGCCGAGGCTGAGCCGCCCAGTCGATCGGTCGCCTCGGGAGCTGCCGCCGCCGCCAGAGTCCCAGAAGAAGGCGCCGGTCGCCCAGGCTGCGCCGAGCCTTGCCGGGCCATCCGCCGCCCGCCGCCCTTGCAGCTCCCTGCCGTTTGGCCCGGCGCACGGCGAGGAGCCACCCTGCCGAGGCGAGGAATCGATCCGCTTGCTCTGGAGGAGCCGCCGCCAGAGCTGCGTCCTAGAGGTTTCCGCCCCTCCGCAGAGCTCCCAAGACCGGGGGGGGGTTCCTTCATGCCCCTTCTGGCCGAGCGCCTGCCCGCAACGGGATCTGCCCCATCGCCGGCGCCCTTCGGCGTGCGCGTTTTTGTCCCCGGCGGGGGGCACCCCCCGCTCCTCCTCCTCCCCTTCTTCCCCGCATCGCGCCTGAAGATGCACTTGCGAAGGACTCTGTTCCTCCTCTCCCTCCTGAGGCTGGCCGCCGTCAGCCTGTCGCTCTCATCCTGCACGACGCTGGATCTGGAGGATATCAAGAAGAAGAGGGTGGAGGCCATCCGGGGCCAGATCCTGAGCAAGTTGCGCCTCACCAGCCCCCCGGAGACGATGGGGCCGAGCCACGTGCCCTACCAGATCCTGGCTCTGTACAACAGCACCCGGGAACTCCTGGACGAGATGGAAGAGGAGAAAGAGGAGAGCTGCTCGCAGGACAACACCGAGTCCGAGTACTACGCCAAGGAGATCCACAAGTTTGACATGATCCAGGGCTCTCCGGAGCACAGTAAGTCCTTGTTTCTGCAGGGCGTGTTACGGGCTGCAGAGGAGGAGGAGGACGAGGAGGAGGAGGGTGGGGGGGTGAAGATGGGGAGATGGGTGGTCTGGATGTTGGGGTTCATAACAGAAGAGGTGGACAGCCTCAGAGAACAAAAGGCTGGCTGCACCCCGTGCAGGCAGGAGAAAGGGAAGAAAGGCTCATCGGTGCCACAAGCTCTATCTAAAGCAGGAAGGAAATGCAAGAGTGTCGGGATTTTTGCATTTCTCCTTTGTTCCCATTCTGTGGCTGGGGCCCCTAATGTCCCACTGGGGCCGGTGGAGCCAGAGGACAAGGTCAGCAAAAGTGGAACCAGGGACATTTAGTCAACAACACAGCCTCCCTTGCAGAGTTCAAGTCTGGCTCTCCCCCACCCGCTTCCCCATTCCTGTTGGGTTTAGGTGAGCGGTGCCCCATCTGTCTATGTAGTAGGACCGCCACCTCTTTTTTCATATGGGGAACCTAAAGTGGGGAAGTTGCACTGACGTTATTCAGAGAGGCCATTAATGAACTCATATCTGAACCCCTTATCATCAGACCCAAAATTTGGTTCCTTGGATTGCTCTGCTTCTCAGTATTTTGAGTTGCAAGTTCCAGAGAGAGAGAGATTTTCATGTCTTCTTTGATTAAGTATCTTTTTTTGGGACACAGAAGTTTCTCTGGCCAAGAGGTTGCCAATAGTTGTCCATTGCTGCACTAGATGCACTTCTTTATGTGTAGCTGGTGTTCTTCCACATGAACACGGTTCGAGAGGCATCTTCTTCAGTGTTGCCAGGTCTTCACAAGATGCACCGTCTGTCTCTGGGAAAATCTGGGTGCCCACGCATGGATGCCTCTCTAGCTTCCAAACAGCCAGGGAAGTATGTTTGTGCAACCAAAGTACGGGAAAAGCATCTGTGCGGGAGAATGAAGTTAATCCTACGGAAAAGCTACACAGGCTTTTAATCAGGGAGTGATCTTCATACCCAACTTTGTTCATGAGTGTTCTTGATTTGGTCCCTTTAGCAAATGCATTTCCAAGCCAGGCAATCTTGGCAAATCCTAAACAGTCCATGGGCAGGTTTTCCAATCATGTGGGAAGCAGCGCGGTTCTGGCAAGAGACAAATTTCCCTTTGCTGCCATTAGGTGTCCTCAAGGGCTCTTGAAATTTGCAGCAGGGCCTGGGGTTTTTTTTTGGGGGGGGGGGGGGGGAGGGAGGGAGAAGAATATGGCCAAGTATTGTTGAAGAGGGATAGAACATATCAATCTCTTTGCAGTATCTTGCAAATCAGACTTTGGAAAAGGACTTTAAGGGAAGGGGACCAAGTGAGATTGCAGTCCCAGAATACTCCTGCCTGGCAAGTTCGTGGCCATTCTGGCTGGGGAATTATGGGAGCTGTAGTCAAGCCAGTAATCTTTCCCAAAGTTCCAGGGATGAGCGTGAGGTTGATCTCCGTGTGTGAAAATGAACTGGGGTGAAGCCATTTAGTTTGCCGCTGTGTTGGTGCTTGCTTGGGAGAAGGTCCTATTGAACCAACTGTTCTTGTCCTCTGGGTAAGCTTCCATAGGTCCAAGGCTTTCAGGAGGTTAACTTCTTTGAAGCTACAAGTTATGAAAGCCAGGCCCTTTTCCCTGTAGAGCTGCTCCCTCCCAGCAGGTGGAGGAAGTAGAGCCTTGGCTAAAGTGTAAGCAAAGAAATGGGCCAGCTTTCAGTGTCTTGGAATAACATCAGCCCCCAAATCCAGCCAGTGAAAAGAAAACCAAGCCAATGTCTAGAAACCTAAAGTGGGAGGGAAGAGGGGAGAGAGAAACGGGGAGAAAGTGAGTGGGAGAGACATTTCAGGACTGGGAGGAGGGAGTGCTTTTTGAGACTGGGAAGCCAAAATTATTCTTGAAAGGCTGAGAACATATATTAAAATGTACCATATGTGAGTAGCAGTCACCGCAAACACTGGGCATGATTCCTTCTTCAAGGAACACATAACACGCAATTGGTGGGGTGAGGTGTGGAGGCTGGGTTTATGTTTTGCACGTGGCGGGATGGTCATGCCGTGAGAAGTGGAGGCCGCTAGTTGCCAGCACAGGCTATCTGGAAGTTGAGTCATGGCGACGGGACTTCTTTTTCTTGAGATATTATTTGAAACGGCTTTCCTCAGATGGACGAAGCTGTTTGGATGAGCAGCGAAACGTTTCAGTCTCTCAAGAAAAACTCACCTGGGTGACTGAGAATCTTCACAGACATATTGCCAGCACAGATGTTCCTACAGCAGGTTAGGAGTCTTGGAGGGAATGCTTGGTTTAACTACAGTATATGAGAACTCTTCAGCCACTGGGAGCACACAGCTCCACTAGGGCCTTGCCTTCACACTAATGTGGGAGTATAAATCTGCCCATGAAGAGCAGTTCTGTGGCTTGGTTACTGTCCTGAGGGGACTACCTAAATAGGAAGCCAGCTTCCCAGTCTGGGTGATCTCGATCATGCCAGCTTAGCCCTTCGTTCAGCAAAGAGTGTGATTGAAACTGGGCCTGGAAACCATTTCATACCACACTTCTGACATCTCCGCTGTGGGAACCTAAAAAGAGCATGTTTCAGAGATCTAATAATTAAATTATTCTGTGCTGTCGTGTTGATTCCGACTTACAGTGACCTCTTCCAGGCAGGGCTGTGGAGTCGGTAGATAAATGTTCCGACTCCGACTCCTAAGTTTTTTGTACTTCTGACTCCGACTCTGACTCCAGGTACCCAACATTTCCTCCGGCTCCGACTCCACAGCCCTGCTTCCAGGTAGAGAATACTCAGAGGTGGTTTAGCCTTTCCTTCTTCTGGGGGTATCCTGGGACTACACAGGAGATACAGGGGGATTCAAACTCTCAAATGCTAGCTTTGCAATCTAACTCGATGACCTATTCAGACAGCTCCCAAGATCTAAACTGTCAAGTGTATGAAGATGGCTTGCTGGATGAAAATAGCTTTTCACTTGAGAAAAGATGCCTGTGTGTTCCTTTTCAAGAGATAATGGCTGCCTCCTCAAATGATTTTGGCATTGGGGAAAACTTGAGGAAAATTACTACTTTGGAATGTCAGCTTTCTACACCAGAAAAGCTGGCAGCTGGTGGATGCCGGTAGCGGTAAACCAAAGAAGTGATTTCCCCAAGGTCTGGCTGATGAAGCACAAGAGTAAATGTGGAGGAGCTCGAGTGGCAAAATACCGTAAGCTGTTCATGATGCAAAAGGAATGGTCAGTGAATGGATAGACAAGCCAGGCAGAGCAGAACAGATACACTGGGGCAGATAAGGGCAAGGAAGATGTCAAGGAAGCTCTGTGGGGTCAAAGGCACTGAAGATACAGATGTTAAGCAGCTGTTGTATATCTGGTCTCATACTGAGAGGTAGAGAAGTGGAATCACAGATACTAAGCAGATTGGGCCGGGCAGATGTTGGTCATCAGTGGTCATCAGTGTTTCTTAGTGGCCATTAGTAAGAGGCTGCCGTTGACTGCAGATTGTCACAAGGGTTGGAAAAGCTATTTTTTTATTACTGCAGCTCCCAGAGCTCCTCAGCATGGCAACTGTGAATTTTCCGGTATCTCCGTTACGTCCTAAACATTGAGAAATTTCAGGTGTGCAGCAGTTAAGACTGGTTGATTTCTTTGGAAAGGAGATCCTGGGAGGCCTATGGAGTTCTGTAATATTTGAGTTTATATAATATTAAAGGCCCCCTTGGTCCTCTCTCCCTCCCCCCCCTCTCTCTCTATATATATCAAGAGTTGGTAGAGACAAGCAGTGTACACACTCCAGTAGCAAATTCAATTGCCCTAAATCGATTGTAAATGTCAGCATGAGGATGCCACCATCAAATGGTTCCTCTGCATAGGAAGTCAGAATTGCATAGCACAAAGCCAGCCAAGGTATTTTGGCACTGCAGGTAGAAAATTCTAGAAGTGCCTCTTCCTGTCTGTAGCAAGAAAAAATGCAGTTGCAATACTTTTAACAAATCATAATTTGATGTTACTTCATGACCCTTGAAATCAGTTGTCTAATAGTAGAACAGTCTCTCTTGGATAAACTTCAGGTATGCAGGTTCTACTTTGTGTTTAACAGTGCAATGCCAAACATATCAATGGAGCTTAGTGATCTTCCACATGCATGTCTGCTTCTGCTCACATATCCATTGTTCATTTCTGCTGCAGTTAGTCTAAGGGAGAGGTGAGTCATCTTGTTTTTATTGCTCAATATTTGGGAGTCAGAGGTAGGGATGGGTCAGTATGTCATGTGGTTTGCATTTAATTAGAACTTTGCAAAAAAAAATGCAGATTTCTTCCTAAACTGTGCTGAAATAACTTTGGATTGGAAGATTTTCAGTTGGAGGAAAAGTAAAATTGATAGATTTACCCATCCAGGCACAGCACCTATCTTTTGATTCGCCATGTACTGAACCATGGTTGTGCTGCTGAATTATAGTGACCCTAATCTCTTTGTGCTGGCTGGCTTCTTTTCAGCAGCTACATAGCAGGCAGGTATAATGGAGTGCACTCCACACAGGGAATGGAAGTAGCTCTTGGCTGTCTCAGCTGCAGTTAGTGAAGCATGTTGTTCAGTCATTTCTTATACAGATTTGCAAATTTTCTTCATAAAGAATATGAAATAATTGGATTCAATTAATGGTGGTGGGATAAATCATTGGTGATATCATTGGTGTTCTTGTAAGGTTGATGTTGCTTTGTAGAGGAAATAGATAAGGTGCTGGATTGCATCTTGGTTGTGGAGCCAGATGCATGATCAGGCATGCAACAAAGTTGTGGTGTGGGACTTCCTCAGTTAGGTGCAGTTAGACATAATAGCACGTTGTGCATGCCATGGCAGACACTTACAGGGTCCTGGTTGCTGAGAGACTCATCCGCCCGTCTTCAGAAATCTTTGCTGATCTATTGCACCTTATCTGACACCTACCAATATTTGCTAACCTCTGCTAACCTTGCTGCACATAAGCTGCTAGAGAAACAAGTCATGAATATAGCATACTCATATACTGTATTACATTTCCATGAGTTACACAGTTGGTGAAAGTTGTAATGTGAACCAGTATTAAAGGTACTGCGATAGAATGTCATTGTGTGGTCCTAGTGCGACAAATGTTGTTTGTGAGAACAAATGGCTCCATGTATTCACTACAGATGAAAGACAGCAAGAAGCACCAATATAGGCTGCATTTGTGAAGAAGGTCCATGTGGTTGCCCTTAGAGAGGCTCCTGATACAGTTAGACTTCTGGATCAAGAGTAGGAAACCTCTTTGAGCCTGAAGGCTGAATTATATTAACAAAGCAATTCTTGGGGGCTGCATTCCAGCAGTGGGTGAGGCCAAAGGCAAAAGGGTGGGACCCAAAATACCAACCTATTTTAGCTTAAAGCTCTTTCTCTTAGAAAAAGAGCCTTGGGGAAAGGATTTCAGCCTTTTAGAAGAGGAAGGATGGAAGAGAAGATGCAAGTGCTGGTAAGTCATTTTGTGGCCATGTCCTGGACCATGTAGGAAACCCCAGAAGTACTGGTAAAAGGTAAAGGTAAAGGTTCCCCCCATACATGTGTGCTAATCAAGTCCGACTCTATGGGCGGTCCTCTTCTTCGTATTCAAGCCAAAGAGCCAATGTTGTGCAAGTCCCTGGCCATGTGGCCGGCATGGCTGAAAGGAAAAACTCTTTTCCTTTCCACTTTTTATGGCAGTACCTATTTATCTACTTGCATTTACATGTTTTTGAACTGCTAGGTTGGCAGAAGCTGGGGTTATCAGTGGGAGCTCACTCTGCTGCATGGCACCCGGGACTTGAACCGCTGAGCTGCTGACCTTGGCGTCGACAGATTTCAGTGCCCTAGCCCACTGAGCCACCACGCCCCTCTCAGAAGTGCTGGACTTGGCTGCAAATCCCAAAAGTTCTCATCTCTGCTGTAAAAGAAAAGAGAAATTTATAAAAGAATCAAAATAGAAATCACCTACAAGCAGTGTTCCTTCTAAGTTTCATCCCTGCTGCATGTGAGACTCTCCCATCTGCATGGGAGAGGGGGTGGGTTTCATCTAAAACCAGGAAATAAAAGAGGCATAGACCCTGGCTGAAGCTGTGTGACACCAATGGAGCTCTGTGCACGTTGCCTATAATGGCTTAAGAGGGCTATGAGGCAATTGCCTCTCTTGTTTTGGTTTGGTTTTTTGGACTCCAGGTTGCTGAATTCTCAATACTGGGAGTTCCACCTGCCAGACCCACACCTGAATTATGTTCACCTGGAGGAGGGTTGTGTAGCCTAAAACAGGCAAAACTTGGGTCTAGCTACCTGTTGGAAATGGAAGCTACCTGAAGAATCCCAATTTTATGTTATCCCAGAATGATTGCAGATGCAATCCACTCCATGTAAACTGCTTGTGGGAGATCGCTGTTAGCCTGCTACGGAAGTGAAGTTGTGGAGACCATCCAGCGTGTGCTGTTCTGTAGGCGTTGGGAGGGAGGATGTTTGTTGCAATGCGAGGCCACGCAGCTGCGTTCACAGATGCATTTTGCTCATACAAAGTAGACCCTGGATTAAAACCAGGAATTAGTAATAGCAGAGCAAAAAATAAATAAAAATGACTTGAAGTGAGATGTAGAAGTACATTTGGCCCAAGGAAGATGTGAGCCTGCTCAAAATCCAAAGGCGGGGGTTTGAGGTACTTCCCTGAAGGGAAAAAAAATAACAGACCTAAACTCACCTGGAAGGTTTGGCAGGACAGCTGTTGTGAGTTTTTCGGGCTGTTTGGCTGTGTTCTGGAAGTTTTTCTTCCTGACGTTTCACCAGACTCTGTGCCTGGCATCTTCATTGGGCAAGGAGTTCAGGAAACTAGGAGTTCTCTCTGTGCTCTGGGGGACCGGTGGGAATGTTGCCGTCAGAGAGAGCTGAGGTCCTCTGATACAATGGCTTTATGCCAGAACCTGTTGGACAAGTGCTTCTTTACCCAGTGGTTTGTGTGCATCTACACTACAAAGACAGGAGTTGGCCTTGCGAGCAAAAATGTCATTTTGATCAGCTTTGTGGGAACAGATCGGCTCCCCGAGAGCTGCCATTGAAATTAGGTCACAACAGGAAATTCGGCAATGGTGAAATCTGGGGATGCAGCCTAGTTCGGGGTTACAGACAGATGAAAGTGGCAGAAATCTGCTGTCTTCCCTCCCTGTATTTGGCTCCAGCAATGGCTTTTGGTCGCGAGTCTTCAAAGGTGGCTGACGTTCAGCTTTCCCCTGTGCTCTGTCTCTCCGCCAGAGAATGATTCAGAATGAATTTGGAGCTAAAACTAGTCTCTTTCCTCCACTTCCAAGGTCAGGGGGAAAGTCTTATTCCATTGAGGTTTCAAGGGCTGATACAGACAAATCTGAATGGCACAGGAAACAGTCCTGGCTTCAAACCCTCAACCAGATATCTGGGAGTACTTGTCTTGTTCCAGGACTTCAGTCCAGCAGAGGAAGTGAGATAGGAGGAAGAGCTGAACTTAGCTCTGATAGAGAAGTAGAGCAGATACAGTATTTTGAGAGCAACCCCATATCCTTGTTCCAGATGATGAGAGGAGAGGAAACCTCCCCATCAAACACACCGCTAGCCCTGCCTTCCATAACATTTCACCTCTAGGAGGACAAACATACAAAGCAAAGGAAGAGCTGGTGGCTGCTGTCCACGTTGAACCATTTCTTTGTGCCAGCAGGGAAACAGCCAGGGTGTGTGGGTGGAAGAGTGGACTCACTGAATTGGCAATGTAAGAACCCCACCACCCAGCCCCCTCCAAGTGGTCTCTGTTTAAACATAAAACAGAGCATAACACATATTCTGGCCAGGAGGACACCAAGGGAGTGAAAAAAGAGAGAGAAACTCCAGTGACTCCATGAGTTAAGAATTAAGAGGGAGGGAACAAAAGTAACACAGGGAGCTGGAGTGAGTGTTCAGAAGTGAGAACAATGAACATCTGCTTGTGTTAGAAATATTCAGCATCCAGCTTTCTTGTTCTTGTTCAAGACATGCAATATCCTATTGCAGAAACTAGGAAGCCCTGGCAGATCCTGGTGCCACAAGCTTTCCATTTGCCACCCCTGCAAGCTCCACCGCTTTTCATAAAACTGGCAGCAGTTTAAAAAAATATGGAGCATTTAAAAAAACTTTCATAAAACTGGCAGCAGTTTTAAAAAATGTGGAGCAAAAAACTGTCTTGGGCCCCTAAAAAGAGTCTTCCTCCATAATATGAGACAGTCACCCCCTGTCTTTATAGCTTCAACCATGCCCTTTGTTTAGGTTGCCTTAGTACAGTGGTGGCAAACCTTCGGCACTCCAGATATTTTGGACAGCAACCCCACAGTCCTTTGTCATTGGCAGTACAGGCTTGGAATTCTGTGAGTTGTGGTCTAAAACATCTGGAGTGCCAAAGGTTCTCCACCACTGGCTTAGTATGTGTGCGTGTGCGTATGCCTGCACATGCATGCATGTGTCATCAAGTCATTTCTCACTTTCCAAGGTTTTCCAGGTAGGTGGTTTACCATTCCTTTCTTCTGGCAATGCCTTGTAGCTCTGCAGCCTGTCACAGGCTGGTTGTTCTCCCAGGAGTTTGCATAAGTACCATTTGTACGCAGCTTTGGGCACAGTTCAGGAAGTAGTTCCTGAAACCTGAGGGATTTCGCTAAATGGCTGTCCTGAACTCTGTGAGGAAAGGTGGGATATATTCCACATTTAATTTTTTTAAAAAACAAAAACATCTGCTGAACATCTATGAGCTGTGGTGCCTCATAGAGTTATGTCTCCCTCATGCCCTCTAATAACTGAGTAAAGCTGCTTGTTGACATCATCTAAGGTTAGGCAGTGAGGGCAACTCAGTCAACTTTCTGAGATCTCAGCTCTCGGAATCTTTACGCCAAGGTGACTCATTCCGATGTTTCCAAGCTCCAAGTGAGGAGCTATTAGTGCATTGATGACATTTGCTTCTTTTTCTCTTTGTAGTCTGAATCTGGTGAGGCAGGTGAGGTGTTGGTCTATGCATGAGGACCACTGTATTGAAGTTGCACTTTGATAAGGCAGGGGCACTTGGGGCCAGTGATTTCTTGGCTCAGAAAACGATGGTGGAAGCTCTTCCCTTCTCCATGGGGATGTCTTTCCCAATGGAGTGCAGAATAGCTTGATGCTGCTAAAAACCTGAATGTGTTTTACCAGTTTGGGTTGGTTTACCAGCTGAGCTCTTAAACTTAACTGAGATACTCTTGACTACAGTGATCTGTGCCATGTGTGTGTGTGTGTGTGTGTGTGTGTGTGTGTGTGTGTGTGTGTGTGTGTGTGTGTGTGTGTGTGTGTGTGTGTGTGTGTGTTGTGTCGTTACAGTTGTGAACGACTCTTTGTACTACCACTTTATTCTTGTATAAAATTGCTGGAGTCATAGAAACATGGCTCCTGAGTGCAATGCAAAATGACTCCCCATTGGCTGAGCTAGATGCATGAAGTGTGAAAATGGAATGAATATTTGAGGGGGGGGAATTCAAGATCTTCTCAACCTACATGCAGTTCATACATTCTATCTGATGCCTCAAATGGTACGGGCCACACTAGCTAGTCTGTGATCCTGGTTTCTCCATTTTTTTTTCTTTAGATGACTTGACTTTCTGCCCCAAAGGTGTAACTTCCTACTTGTTCCGCTTCAATGTGTCTTCGGCAGAGAAGAACAGCACCAACTTGTTCCGGGCAGAGTTTCGGATTCTTCGAGTGCCAAATCCCAGTTCCAAAAGGACTGAACAACGTATTGAACTCTTTCAGGTGAGAAGGCCCCAGAGCTGGAAATGTAGTATGGGAGTTGGCCCAGGTGCTCTTATATACCGTATTTTTCAGTATATAAGACACACTCACCCATGTATAGGGCGATTATTTGCAGAGACATGTTATGGGCAGTTTCGCAACCACACAGTTCTCTCCTTGGCTTACTTCCATATATAGGACAACACTCAGTTTTTAGTCTAATTATTTTAGGAAAAAATATAGTCTTATACACAGAAAAACAGTAGGGTCTAAGGCAGTGGTACCCAACCTTGAGTCCTGAGATGTTTTTGGACTGTAGGAATCCTGGCCACCATAGCTAGAGTTGAAGGCTTCTGAGAACTTTAGCCCACCTGAAGACTCAACATTGGGAACCACTGTCCTAAGGGATGGTTCTTATTTGTTCCATTAACTCTTATGCAGCAGGAATGCTAAATAATCACCCAAACACTCATTTGTCTTTGGGTCCTTCTGTAGAAGGTTTGGAGTAAAGCTAGGCATTATGTGACCCATAGAGTGCATGAAGCTCCCCCAGATCTCCCCATAACCTCCGGAAATGAGTCAAAAATATGTTTGTATGTGAGGGGGGGGGAGAGAGAGGATAAATCATTTTATTTTGTCCCCAGGAGCATCATGTTTGCCATAAAATGGTGTACTGGACTTAAAGAGCCATCAACAAGAAAAGTAAAAAAGTGGGTTGAGCCGTGTGACCAGAAAAACACATGCAAAAGTAGCCTGGTGATAACTATATTGGTCACTTATAAAACAAAAATTGCAAGCTGAGCTTTCGATAGCAAGCTATCTTTTTCAAGGCATTGTACCAAAAATGCATTCTTGATAGAGGATGTAGTCTATCAGGCGCCAATAATCTTTTTGGTGAGATGGAATACACCAGATGATGGTATCAGGAGGCAGGGCTGATGTTAAGACTGCTTCAAAGTCCCGGATAAGTTTTCACACCCAGCATATCAAACAAAGCAGCATAGTCTCTGCCCCCCAACCCCATTCCCACCCTCAATTTGGCTCTCTTGAGACAAGAAGTCCCTGCTGGGTGTGAAAACTTATCTGGGACTTTGAAGCAGTCTTAACATCAACCCTGCTTCCTGAAACCATCATCTGGTGTATTCCATCTCACCAAAAAGATTTTCAGCGCCCGATAGGCTACATCCTCTATCAAGAATGCATTTTGGTACAATGCCTTGATAAAGACAGCTTGCTCTCGAAAGTTCAGCTTGCATTTTTTGTTTTATTAGTGACCAGTAAAGGTATCACCTAGCCTACATTTGCACCAACAAGAAAACTCAGAGATGAACCAGATATAAAATTCTGGAAGTAACTTGGGGTGGTTTTTTTAGGTCCTTATGACATCCAGGGTGGATCCTGGGGGATTAACATTGGCTTCTAGATCAGCTGATGCTTTCCACCTTGGTTCCAAAGTCAAATGGGAAGAAGGTTGGGTTAAAACAGAAGTTTGAAAGGCTACTTTCTTCACTGTGACAACTAGAAAGGTCCCGTCAGCACAGCCTTTGGCCACACCAGCTGGGACGTTCTGGGAGATATTGTGCAGGAGGCATGGTCTGGGTTGGGGAACAAAAAGGTGAAAAACAGCCATTTTCTAGCAATGTCCTGCCTGAACAAACCACATAACTTACTAGCTATTGTAAATTAAAGCTATGCTATTAGTATTGCTCTTTTCAAAACAAAGTCCAAGGCAGCTTGGGTCCTGTGCTTTTAAGAAACGTATTTAATTCCTTGACTGTAAAATTTAATAAGCGTCTGTTGTGTTTCTTCAGTGGAGCCTAGTATTTACTACCTAAGGCAAGCACCTGACTATGACTAATGTTACGATTGCCTCTGATGCCTTTAATAGCTAGTAATAAGCACAGTAATAATGCTGCATAACAATGCTTAACCCTTTTTCTGAGTACTCATGGAAGAGTTCTTCATATAGTGTTGTGCCACCAAGTTGCATCCAACTTTTGATAACCCTCAAAGGGTTTTTGAGACATGTTTAATATTGAGCGTTTTACTGTTTTTTTGCTCAGTGAGTTTCCATGGACTCTCTGAGACCTTGTCCATCAGCGTATCCATTACAGTGGTACCTTGGTTTACAAGCATAATCCATTCCGGAAGCATGCTCATCAACCCAAATACTCATGTACCAAAGCAAATTTCCCCATAGGAAAAATGGAAACTTACCTGATCCGTTCTGAGGTCCCAGTTTCCATTATTTCCTATAGGGGAATTTACTTTGGCCGGGAGGTACATTTGGGCTCCAGAGCTTGCCCTGGGCTCAGAGTTGCCCAGGTCATGCTGCGGAGGCTGCGGGCAGGGTGACACCGGGGTGACACCGGAGAGGCCTGGAGACCACTTCTGGTCTATGCCAGGGCCCAGGGAACCTGCCCCAGGTCCACTGCGCTCACCCAGAGGCCCATTCTGGGCAGCACCAGACCTGGGGTGAGTTCCAGAGGCCCCAAATGGGCCCACCAAGCGGCCTGGAACGAGCTCCAGAGACCCGTTCCAGAAAGCACAGGGCCTGCATTGAAGTGAACCTTGCTCACAAACTGGAGCAAGGCTCGCAAACCAGGACAGAATTTTACTAAAAATATTGCTTTGTTTGCAAAATGCTTGTCATGCAAGGTACTCGTAAACCAAGGTACCACTGTACATCACACTGGCTCTCTTCTATACTGGTACCCCGACTTAAGAGCAGCTCAACTTAAGAGCAATTCAACTTAAGAGTGGAAAACTGTTGGCGTTTTAACTGCTGCCTTACAAATTTTAGATATGGTCTGCTCGACTTACAAATATTCTTTTCATTTATTGGGGGGGGGGATTTTTAAAATTTATTTTTTCAATTTTTTAGATAGGTACCCTGACTTAAGAGTAGTTCAGAACGGATTAAATTTGTAAGTTGAGGTACCACTATACTTCTGTAAGGTAGGTTGGTATCATACTCTTCAGGCATAAGACGGAAGTTGTAGTGCAGAAAGCTGGAGGTGCATCTCTTTTATCGCCATTAACTTATATTTTGGGAGCTTTGTAATTCTTTAGAGATTGGAAATCACCTCTCTCCCATCCTTGCCTGATGCTCTGACTGCTACATAATGTTGATCCTCACATGGCTTTGTGAAAAGTCAAAATGAGGGCCATCTGACATAAGCACCGGGCACCCAATAGTAGAGTAGTAGCTGCTTTAAAATCTGGCCTGAGTTGGCTTTCCTGTTCTTGGCCGGTGTATAGCTGGAGCTGATGTCACGCAGAGGGTTAAGCAGCTCCCTTGCCTTGCAAGCATTGCATTTCAAGTATTTCTGATGGCATGCTGGAAGCTGGTGGCACAAGAGCAGCTGGCCACAGTCAAGGGAACCAGCGTGTGTGGAATTTTCAAGCAGTTTTTGGCAGCTACAACATGCCCGGCTATTGTGCAGATCAGCCCTTGGCCTATAACTGCATTCTTTGGCCAGAGTCTTCCTCATCCCCTCCTAGCTTGCGCCACCTCTTGTATGATCGGTTTGGCTCCCCACCCCCCGACCTTACCCAAGAAAGTATCCATTGCCTCCTTGTGCAAGCATAAACCCTGTTAGGTGCTACAAGGAAATGTTTGGCTCGTGTGATGGCAAGTGGAAGGCTTCATGTGATGCTAAATCAGTGGGGCACTATAGTGTGCAGTTGCAAACAGGGCATTCAGCCTTGTAATGCCTCATCATAGTTGTGCACATTCATATGTTTTCCTATATATACACTCATTTCTTTCTATTGGAACAATGGGTTAAATTTGCTGAATGGTTCCTGTATATTGCACACATTATCTTGATAAGAGGGCTAAAGAAAGGTTCAGTGATTTTTTTTTTAACACAGGAGCAGCCCAGGTAATCATTTCTTCACTTTTCACTGTGTTTCATTTCTGCTTCAGGTTGTCCAGTATTGATGGCAGGGTGGGACCTGCACAAAATGTCTCTGGATTTTCAAATACTTTCCTGAGTATACTCAGATTTTTGGACATGTTTTGTAAAATGTGCATTTCTTCACATAATTTTGAAACATGCATTTTCTTAAAGGAATTCCCTCCAGTAATTTGAGTTTTTAATGTGCATTTTCCAATATATAGTATATATATATTTGTTCACATTTATCCAAGTGCAAATTCAAGTTGGATAATTTGCAAAATGCATTGCAAATACAGTGGTACCTTTACTTATAAGTGGCTCTTACGAGCAATTCGACTTAAGAGCAGTATTTTTTAACTGCTGCCTTACAAATCTTTGATGCAGTCTGCTCTACTTACATTTATTTATTTATTTATTTATTTATTTATTTATTTATTTATTTATTTATTTTTTTTTAAGATACGGCTGCTCTGCTTACGAGTTGTTTGACTTATGAGCATGCATTTTGAATGGATTAAACTCGTAAGTAGAGGTACCACTTTATCAGTTAAATGTGGGGTTTTGGTGGCTAACAACATTCTGACTGGTGTTTAGAATTCAGAAGAACGAGTTTACTGGGTGCGGATTCAATAAATTCCTCACTCTGCTATGGCAGAACCCAGGTACTTCTCAGGCTCAGCTAAGCAGTGTCTTTTGTACCTTCTCCCAATTCAGGTCCTGAAACCCGATGAGCACATTGCAAAGCAGCGCTACCTCAGTGGCCGGAATGTGATGACACGAGGCTCCCCTGAATGGTTGTCCTTTGATGTCACAGAGACTGTGCGTGAATGGCTTTCCCATAGAGGTGGGTGGAGTGGGGAGCAGGCTCAGTGGCAGATGCACTCATTTTTTCATCATGCATGTGATAGCTCCATATATGTGGCTTAATGTGTAAATAGACTGAGTATTTTCCAATTTAATGAATGAAAAGTGTAGTATGTGATATATTTTTCATAAACTAGATTTAAAAGTACAGTATTTCAAGGATTACTCTAGAAGAAAGGAATAGGAACAATTATTAGTGCATTTTGCACTAAGGGGGTGGTATAGAAATATAAATAAACTTCTGAGTACTGTATTCTGAACCTGGAAAGCCCTGGAAAGGATTGCCATAATTCCAATTTGACTTGAAAACACATGGTGGTGGTGGTGGTGGTGGTGGTGATGATGATGATGATGATGATGATGATGATGATGATACGTGATAAAGATTAATAAAATTTCCATGAAAGTAATCTAATGAAGAAAATAGATATCCAGTAAATTAGAATTGGTGGGCTTCAAAGATTAAATTGACTCCAGCATAGAGGTAATATCTGTGAGATGTGATCTATGATTACTTATTTATATGGTGCCCTTTCTCCAAATTGCTCAGATTAGTGGAATTTATGATCCTCCATTTTATCCTTACAACTGTTTGGATGAGCACGGGAACTTTTTTAATCTCTCATGAAAAAGAAGTCCAGTTGCCAGATAAGCTCACCTGGATGACTGAGAATCTTCACAGACATCCTCACATCTACTCTGTGAGGGAGTTTAAATTGAGAGAAAATGACTTGTCTTCTACGTAACTAATAAGCTTTCCTACTGATCAGGAATTTGAATCTTGGTCTTCTCAGTCCCAGTCTGACAATTACCTGGTCTAACTAGAACCACTGTTACCACCCTGTGCCTTGGCGCAGTGATGTTGAATGACAAGCTCCCTTCATCCCACACCATAGGCTGATGGGGATTACAGTCCAGCAACACTGGACACCCTGCAGGTTGCTCACCCCTAAACGCCTGTGTGAGGATGACTCAGTGACTTCAGGATGGATAAACCAGATAGAAAAATATGAACCAATCTGTGGAAATTTCTCCTGTTCTTTGAGGATTTGGGCATCTCTGAATTCAGTGGAAAAGTAGACTGAGACGTCTGTCTTTCTCTTTGTTAATATGATCCACTGGAGCTATCCAGGAGAAGCCCTAGAGCAATGATGGCGAACCTATGGCATGGGTGCCAAAGGTGGCACTCGGAGCCCTTTCTGTGGGCACCCAACATTGCCCCTTCATAGCCACCTGTATACAGGTTAAATTACTGTATTGGCACTTTGCAAAAAAAATAGTGGGTTTTGAATTGCAGTTTGGGCACTCGGTCTCTAAAAGGTTCGCCATCACTGCCCTAGAGTGAAGAGCCTCAGTTGTATTGCAGAGAGGAATGGGTAAATGAATTGATAATATTGTGTGACTTTTGACTTATCTGAATGAGACTATATTGCATGTTCATTATGTCTATCATTGTGAATTCCAAAGCACTTGGCAATGGAATTATTCATTTGTTCTATTCCTGAGCTAAAGAGAGATGGAGGATTGGGCAAGTTAACATATTATTAGAAGCAGAGCTCTCTTAAGAAGACCAAAAAGACTGCATGTTTATTTACCTTTCTTTGCATTTTGAAACTTAGCTTTCTTTTGTTTTGTAACTAGCCATTGGGAGATGACCATGGCTTTGCTTCTATGCTTTGGAAAATCACACGCCTGTAGGGGAAGTGTGGAAAGTGGAAAGAATGCACATCTCCTTGTACATCCGATCTGGCTCGGAGAAACCAAAAACAAAAGGAGGGAGAAGCAGGGCAGAGGAAAGAGAGGGTGCATCTGTATACACTTTCCTACATTATTTTGCCCATCATAAGAACATAAGAACATAAGAAAAGCCATGCTGGATCAGGCCAACGGCCCATCTAGTACAGCTTCCTGTATCTCACAGTGGCCCCACCAGATGTGTTTGGGAGTGCTTGAGACTAGATATCTGTCTCCTGATACCACTCCCCTGCATCTGGCCCTCGAAGTACCCTGGTTTTAAGCGTGGAGATTACACATCTCCATCATGGTTTGTAACCTGTGATGGACTTTCCCTCCAGGAATCTGTCCAATCCCCTTTTGAAGGCATCCAGGACAGATGCCATCACCACATCCTGTGGCAGAGAGTTCCACAGACTAACAATGCGCTGGGTGAAAAAATATTTTCTTTTGTCTGTTCTTACTCTCCCAGCCCTCAATTTGAGTGTATGTCCCCTAGTTCTGGTATTTTGTGAGAGGGAGAAGAGCTTCCCTGTATCCACTTGACTCATGCCCTGCATTATTTTGTACGTCTCAATCATATCCCCCCTCAGGCACCTTTTTTACAGACTAAAGAGCACCAGATGTTTTAGCCTTTCCTCATAAGGGAGGTGCCCCAGCCCAGTAATCATTTTAGTTGTTCTCTTTTGCACCTTTTCCAGTTCCACTATGTCTTTCTTGAGATGCGGTGACCAGAATTGTACACAATACTCCAGGTGCGGCCTTACTATTGTTTTGTATAATGGCATTATAATGTTGGCTGTTTTATTTTCAATCCCCTTTTTGATAATCCCTAGCATGGAATTGGCCTTCTTCACCGCTACCACACATTGGGTAGACACCTTCATGGAGCTGTCCACCAAAACACCAAGATCTCTTTTCTGATCCGTCACAGATAACTCAGAGCCCATGAGTTGATAGATAAAGTTTTGAATTTTTGCCCCAATATGCATTACTTTACATTTGGCTACATTAAAATGCATTTTCCATTTGGCAGCCCATTCCCCCAGTTTGGAGAGATCCTTCTGGAGCTCTTCACAATCTTCTCTGGTTTTTACCACACGGAAAAGTTTTGTGTCATCTGCAAACTTGGCCACCTCACTGCTTATCCCTGTCTCCAGTTCATTTACGAACAGATTGAAAAACACTGGTGCCAGGTCAGATACCTGGGGCACACCGCTTTTCACTTCTCTCCATTGTGAAAATTTCCCATTGACACCTATTTTGTTTCCTGGATCTCAACCAGTTCTCAATCCATAAGAGGACCTGCCCTCTTATCCCCTGACTGTGCAATTTTCTCAGCAGCCTTTGGTGAAGGACTGTGTCAAAAGCCTTCTGAAAATCCAAATAGACTATATCCACCGGTTCACCCAAATCCACATGCCTGCTGACCTTTTCAAAAAAATTCTAAAATATTTGTCAGGCAAGACTTACCCTTACAGAAACCATGCTGATTTTCTCTCAGCAAGGTTTGTTCTTCTATGTGTTTAAGATTTTCTCTTGGATGAGGCTTTCTATCATCTTCCCTGGGACAGATGTAAGGCTAACTGGCCTGTAGTTTCCCGGGTCCCCCCTCCTTCCTTTTTTAAAAATTGGTGTGACATCCGCTATCCTCCAGTCCTCCGGCACTGTGGCCGTTTTAAGAGACAAGTTGCATATTACTGTTAAGAGATCTGCAATTTCATTTCTCAGTTCCCTAATAACCCTTGGATGGATACCCTCTGGGCCGAATGTCTTGTTAATTAGTCCTAAAACATCTTCTCTTTTAACCTGTATTTGATTTAATTCTTCAGTCAAGAGGGGCCGTTCAGGCAGCGGAATCTGCTCAAGGTCTTCTGTTGTGAAGACAGATGCAAAGAACTCATTTAATTTCTCTGCAATTTCCAAGTCCTCCTTAACCTCCCCCTTTCCTCCCTCACCATCCAGAGGGCCAACTGGTTCTCTGGCAGGTTTTCTACCTCTAACATACTTAAAGAAGCTTTTATTATTACCCTTTATATTGCTAGCCATGCGTTCCTCAAAATCTTTCTTTGCCTCTCCTATCATCTTCTTGCATTTATTTTGCCAGAGTTTGTGTTCCTTTTTATTTTCCTCATTTGGGGAGGATTTCCATTTACAAAAAGTCCTCTCCTTGTGCTTTAGAGCCTCTCTAACTCCACTCGTTAACCACGCCGGTGCCCCCTTGGACTTAGATGAGCTCTTCTTTCTTTGTGGTATGCACTGGTGCTGGGCCTCTATTAACGTTGTTTTAAACAGGCTCCATGCACTCTGGAGAGATTGGATTCTTTTTACCTTCCCTTTCAATTTCTTGCTAAGTAGTTTCCTCATCTGAGGGAAGTTCGCCTTTTGTAAATCAAGGGTTTTTATGTCTGGTTTGCTTGACACTCTTCCTCCAACATTCATGGCAAAGGAGATTGCAGCATGGTCACTGTTCCCCAGAGGCTCAGTGACATTCACATCCCTGACCATTACATATTGTAATGGTCTCACACACATATTGGTGTGTGAGACCAAGCAGACCTGCTGCTGTGAGAGAGCAAAACACAAAGAAGTGAGCACTGGTAAGTTTCTGGGTTGGAGCAGTTCAACTAGGGCTGTTTTACCGGCCTACGCGCCTGACAGCGTGCGAGATTTCATTTTAACATCAAAGGAAGAAAATAGTACTAGATTATTATTTCTAGATTAGTAGCTAGTAAAACTGTAAATTTTCAAGGCCCAGAATACTGCACTCATTAAAATGGAGTCTGAGGGAGCAGCTGTAGTTACCTGTAACACTTGTGCCATGTTTGTGATCTTGACAAAGCGCATGGAGAACTACACTTGCTGCAAGTGCAAGCTGATTGCACTATTAGAAGAGAAGGTCCAGCAGGTAGAGGCCCGCATATCGAACCAGCAACATATTAAGGCGCTTGAGCTGTTCTTGGACAGAGCGGAACAGACTATCCAGGACAAAAAAGAGACAGGGCACACTTCTGAGGATGAAGTCACTTCCCCA
Source organism: Phrynocephalus forsythii (assembly GCA_029282475.1). Lineage (NCBI taxonomy): Eukaryota > Metazoa > Chordata > Lepidosauria > Squamata > Agamidae > Phrynocephalus > Phrynocephalus forsythii. The sequence goes on along the minus strand of JAPFRF010000001.1, from coordinate 167,814,245 downwards.
ACTCAGGAGGTAGATGTGTAGAGGAACGTGACTCAAAGGAGTAGAAGGCCAAGGGATCAGTCAGAGAGTCTCATATTGCACAATCAACTTGAGGCTCTTTCCCTCATCACACCTCATGAGGCATGCACAGAGGAACAACTGGTTCCACCTGAGGATCTCTCCCTCATCACAATTGATGAGATACAGGATCAGGTGCAAGTAGATGAACAGGCTGCAGTAGAGAAGCTCCTTGTACTTGGGGATTCTATAATTAGAAATACAGAGGGATGGATTTGTGATGAGCATGATAACCGTATGGTCACTTGCCTGCCAGGTGCAAAGGTTGCAGACATCACTAGAAACCTAGATAGCTTGTTAGAGAGAACTGGGAAGGAGCCAGCCAAATTCAGGTTGTTAGGAAGAAGATTGAAGTCCCGGAGTTCCAAGGTAGCATTTTCAGAAGTGCTACCTGTTCCTCATGCAGGACCCGCCAGGCAGGCAGAGCTCTGAAGCCTCAATGTGTGGATGAGGCGATGGTGTCGAGAGGAGGGGTTCAGATTTGTCAGGAACTGGAGAACATTTTGGGACAAGCCAAACCTGTTCAGGAGGGATGGGTGGTGCCACTAACCTTCCTCAGACTGACAAACCTGCTTGGATGAGCAGTGAAACGTTTCAATCTCTCAAGAAAAGAAATCCAGTTGCCATGACTCAACTTCCAGATCCATGATAGTTGTAGTCTAAAAAGAGAGTTTTTCCATGCTGTTGGTGAGATGTGTCATTTGTCTTCAAGGAGTTCTGAGTAAAGCGTGTCCAGAAGTCAGCCTGCTCAGCAAAAAAACAGGTGCCAATGAGTATGAGGGTAGCTTAGGGCAAGAATACCGAAAAGGTTTCATAGTTGCTGAGACTCACAGCTGGTCTGACCTTCCCGCTACAGTAGTATCTGGGGATCAATCAAAGTCGGAATGCTGGCAAGGGATTCTAGAAGGAGAAGCGGCTTGTGTGCTCTTTCCCCCAAAATTAAGGCACTGGCTCAAGTCCAATGCCTCAACCAGAGCTTTGTTTAAATCCTCCTTAGCATAGCGTGGCTGTTTGTGGTCCATAGAAAAGACACTTTCCCAACCATTAGTAGGGAAAGCCTTCCTAGTACAGCCGTGTTCACACAGAGCTGGTGCTTAGGAGCTACAAATGACAGGCCGGTACCGTGCTCAGCGCCTGATAGCTTATGCAGCAGAGCAGCTGCTACAAGACCCTGGAGGGGATAACAGGGGGAAATGCATGTGGCTACAGAATGCAGGCGGTGGGATTCAGCAGCTGCCACAAGTAGGGGAGAAGAGACAGGTGCTGAGATCCAATGGCTGCTTTTCGTTTGATCCTCAAGAGCCTCAGACCATTCCTCTGGCAGCGGCTGATAAAATGTCAGCTTGTCCAATATGTGTTTGTTCTGACTCTCTCGCTTCCCAACTCCATTAAGGACCTTGCCCAGAGTGTTCAAATTCCATAACTCTGCAATGCAAAGTTGAGTGTCCAAATTACGTAGGGGTAACCTTGGTTAGTAATTTCCTATATAAACCTCTGTTGCTGTGCTTCGGGTTTTTGTTGTTGTTGCTGCTGGATTTCTGATTGAGTGGCACAAGATTTCAACCTGGAAATGTTTTAGTCATGTTAATTGACAGGCAAAGCCAATAAAAGGATGTTTCGGGCAAAAAATCAAAGAAAAACAAAACAAAACAAAACAAAAGACACAATACATGTGGCACCTTAAAGACTAACTTTCATATTTTAATGTAACGTTTCGTGGACTACACGTCCACTTCTTCAGACATATAGCAGCAGAATGAGGTGTGCAATATAATATGAGATGGGATGTTGTGTAAGAACTGTGCAATCCAATTGCATTCATATGTACCAGAAAGTAAGTCCTGCTCAGTCCAGTAGGGTTGCCAGGTGACCACAGGATAAGAGTCTTTGGAGTGTTAAGTTTTTAGCATTAAAAAGAGTTATGATTTGTATGGTATTCTGTGATTATGTTCTAGATCTCCTAACAAGCACAATTTCAAAAGTCTTGCTTAAATAGATGAAGTCGTGCAGAATCAAAATGGCATGTCTGTCGTCAGTCTCTGCCAAGTTTGAAATTGTATTAAACACAAAGTGAATCTAAGCAAAACAAGAGTAAAATTGCAGCAGTTCCCTTGATAAATCGGAATTTACTTGACTGCATGCAATTATTTGTTATTAGCGCTAGATTTGCTCGCTTGTTTGTTTGGTGTCATTGTGCTACCCATTTCCTGCTTTCCTTTTGACAGTAGAATTGAAGATGTTGCACAACTTAGTGGAATCAGTGAGGTAGTTTCACTTAGGCAATACACGATAGAAAAAGAAAATTCCACATGGGCCTGTTGTAGTTAACTGAGGACTCGTGTGCCTAATACATGATACGATCCAACTCCTATTTCCAGTTTTCTTCCATGAATACACAATAAGATCAGTGGCAGGTTCTCTGAAACAAACTGAGTACCTACGAGGCAGGGAGCCATTGGAAATGCTGGTGGGCCTTTCGGACAAGAGATCTATTCATGAATTTTCTCTCCCCTCTCCCTTTCCCTCAACAGAATCAAATCTGGGACTGGAGATCAGCATCCATTGCCCGTGTAACACCTTCCAGTCCAATGGTGATATTCTGGAAAATCTGTATGAGGTGCTGGAGATCAAGTTTAAAGGTGACTGAGGAGAAGTTAGAGAGGAAAGCTACAAGATGGGTCCTGAGGAAAATTCATGTCTCATCTAGACCTGAGCCTTTTAAAACATGGTTTTGTGCCATTCTCTGGGATCACATGTCTCTGTTTGCATGGGGGGGGGAGGTGGTAATTTGGGGGGGGGTTGCTCGTTTTTCGTAAGAGCAGACAGATGGTCAATGAATCAGAAGTGTGGGCACATGTGCATTACAGGCACTTTGCTTTAATAGTAATCCTCTTTCTGTATCTAATTTTGAGAACTGTTGTTTTGTGAGCAGACCAGGCATGCTTGACAGAAAATTCAGTACCTATGCCACATTAAAATTCTACTGAGAGCAATTTGGGTTTAAGACCAGAATTTGGAACTATTGCATTAAGAGAAACTCACTGTGTTTCTTTTCATAATGAGCACCACACCAGTATCTTTTAAATTTATTAATTACAGCAATTAACTGTTAGCATTTTGCATAATGAATAGCATTTAGTTCTCTCTGGAGCATCACATTTGAGAGCAATTAAGCCTTTGCAGTTATCTTTATTCATTTTGTGGGAGATGGGAACGTATAAAGCACTAAAGAAATCACATTGAAAAATAAATTTTAGCAATGTGTTACATTTACAAATGAGTAATAATATATAGTACTTTCAGAAAACAACATCTAAGTAATGATTTATTTTAGTTTCAGGCAGTGATTCCTAGCTCCATGTTGTACCACAAAACTATAGCGTAGATATTATTTATTTTGTATTGTGATGAAGAATGTGAACACAGTCATATTTCTATGCCTCATAAAAGCCTCCTTCCAATCTTTCTACGTAGCCCCCAGGAAAAATTGGCTCTGATGCATGCTTGGTTCTATTCTGGTTTCCCCCTTGGATGATGTGGGCACCTTAGTTGGCACTGGCAGCCAGACGCTTGGCTCAGCTCAACAAGAGGAACTCCCTGGCTCTTGGCCTTAGGTTTGGCCATTGGTGCCCAGAGGCTGTGTACTTTAGATATTCCTTCAGCTGCCCAGTTCTGGTAACCTTTCAGTCATTCATCTTTTTTCAGCCTGTTTTGGGAGTGAAACCTGCCAGAGGAGTGCCAAATGGATGGTCCCACCACCAGTTTACAAGTTATAAAACAAGCGACCCACAAAGTTTTATTCCAAGCCAAGAGCAACCAAGTTTACCCTGGCAAGGCTGCTGTCCTTACTAGAGGAGCTTCCCAATAGCTAGACCTCTGGGTTGTTTCCCAAGCTGTCCCACTGTTGCATCTTCATGGCATTTCTACTTTTCCTGCTGCAGCTGTGTGGCCATGGTGAGGAGTTATGCCTGCTTTTCCCCCTACTCTTCAGGCATTGACAGTGAGGAGAGCCACGGACGCGGGGACCTGGGAAGCCTGAAGAAGCAGAAGGACCTTCACAGCCCCCACTTGATCTTGATGATGCTTCCTCCACACCGACTTGGGAGTCCAGCCCTAAAAAGTCAGAGGAAGAAACGGGCACTGGACACCAATTACTGCTTTCGGTAGGCTAAGATGCATGTACCTGCCTCTGGAGTGCACTTTTCTGCTTCAGACATTCAGCTGTCAGTAATTTGCAAGGCTCATTTCGCCCATTAATGCTACAGCTCTAAGTATTTTCCCAACCATAGGCTGACTTCTTTTTATTGCATTGCATTGCATTGTGCTGATCCATCTTCCTTCATCTGGAGAAGAATATCCTTGTTCTCTTATGCTCTTAACGTGGTGATTTACCTACCCCCTTTGTTCCAGAAACCTGGAGGAGAACTGCTGTGTCCGCCGTCTCTATATCGACTTTCGGCAAGATCTGGGCTGGAAATGGGTCCATGAACCCAAGGGGTACTTCGCCAACTTCTGCTCTGGCCCTTGCCCATACCTCCGCAGCGCAGACACAACTCACAGCACGGTAAACCCATCTTTTTAGCAAGGGCAGGGAACCGAGCGTTGGAGAAATCTCTTGTCTTCCTTTCTGTTTCCTCTCCACCAACTATAAGATGTATATAGGTTCTTCAGGTCACAATTCCAGATATTTTGTTCCATATAGGCAACAGAGTACCGAGCCTGTACTGCCCATGATAAAGGGCTGTGGGAGTTGTGGTCCAAAACATCTGGAGGGATGAATTTTCCCTACCTCTGCATCAGACAAAGTGAGGGTGTCACTGTAGAAATAAGCACAAGAGTACCAGAGAGCTTCAGAAGCATAAGAGAGAAAATGATTATGCAAGGAAATGAATTAAAAATATAGCATATTAGTGTCCATTTGTGATTTGAAATATAATATAAACTTTATTTTTTTCACATTTATAGAGTCCTTTTATTGCTTTCATAGTGTGTTGTGTATATTATTTCAGAAATACTTCCAAGAACCCTGTGTGACAGCTCAGTGTCGTTTTTGATAGATTGTAGATGTGGTTTAGACTAACCACTTTCTCTGGGCCAAAGCCAAGAAAGAGAAGCTTGTCTAACGCCACCTGGTGAACTACTTATGGCTGACATGAAATTTGAACCCAGAAGAGAAACAAATGATTGGGTTGAGTCCCGATTTAGAGGTTAGCCAGGCCATCTGAAGCAGATTTTCATGTTTCATGCTGCCTACAGTATCCACTGGCTTCTCCCCCTCAAATGATACAAAGAGGCTCAGGTAGCCCTTTTCAATGGGGCAAGCTGTGGTGTAGCAAAGAGCAGCAATCCTTGAACATTTAGCAGAGGCTCCTTCTGTGAGCAGAGCCCTTCCATTTATGTGGCCAAGTCAGAGGGAATAATGGTATATAGAGGGTGGTGGTGGAAATAAGGGGGAACGCAAATGATAAAACAAAGTATATTTATAAGTCAGACTGAATGTACAGAGGAAAACAGATGGCGTGTTATGTTTTGAATTTGTTTGCATAGAAGGGAAGGTGTTGCACAAAGTAAATTAGAAAAAAAGGAAGAAAGACATTTCCCAATCCCAGATTAGAGCTCCATTCTTTGCTTCTTGTTGGACAAACCTCACAATTGGGTCTGACTCATGTTAAAGTATGATATGATTTTTCATATGTCCAGTCTAACTCCAATTTTAATGTGGAGTGGCTTTCTTGTACAGTAATATGGATTCTAGATGCACAGAATTTCTGTTGGATGAGAATTAAACTACATCTTTGGTTCAAATACCATTTTGTTTAGTTTACTTGATGATCTCAATACTTTGTATTCTGCAAAATGGGTAGACCTTTTTGAAATGTGACAGGAATAGTTTTGACAGTAGTCTTTGTTGAAGTATGTTTTTTAATGTCCTTCACACATAAGTTGTCTGTGTTTCCATGTCTTATTATCTTACTACATTTTCTCATCTACCTAAAGGGATTAATCTCATCAAAATATATTTCATATATGTATTTTTGTTTCATTCCTAAGGCAACACTTATGTGGTACAGCAGTAAATGTTATACAGTTGGGAGGATTAAGCCAAGTAGGAGTAGCTTGTAGTACCATACCATCTTGAGATGGTTCAAGCTATTAAGTCAATGTGTTGGAACAGGCAAATTGTCATGATATACAGTGGTACCTCAAAGTACAATTGCCCCGAGATAGGAAAAACTCAAGATGCGAAGAAAAATCCATGGAGATAGGATGCCTAGTCATATGCAAACTTAACCCTAGGTTGGGTTTTTATTTTATTTTTTGAGATGTGAAAAAAAGTTTCCCCAGGATGCATTGCACCTGGGAGGTTTATAGCGCCTCCCCATGCATGTAATCATTGGAAATGGAAGGTAACCATTGGAAATGAAAGCCCCACTTCTGTTTGCAATTACCTTCCGTTTGCAATTGTTCCCTTCCATTTGCAATTATTACTTTTTGTTTGCAATGGTTTCCTTCCATACACAAAAGTAACCATTTCAGACAGAAGGGAACAATTGCAAATGGAAGGGAATCATTGCAAATGGCAGTGATGAACTGGGGCATATGTTTGCAATGATGTACAGTACACAAAGCATTGTCCTCCTTTTGGATCCATTCTGGAAATATTTGGTACTGTTTGGGGACCTTTTTGGACCTTTTTGGTGGATTTCTCAAGCGATTGAAAGGTAGGGAGCTATTTGGCATGCGTTGTTGTGGATAGCTATTCCATGGCTTTTATTGTGCTTTTTGCATGGGGCAGTGATTTTCCAATTTTTTAACTTTGTCCAGACCTCGAGAACTGATTAATTGGTTTCCCATGCATTTCTGTGGGAAACCACGTTTCAAGATATGGAATTTTTGTAACACAAAGCGTCCCTTGGAACAGATTAATTTCATATCTAGAGGTACCACTGTACTTGGATTGTAGTTTTGGAGACTGGGATGGGAGGTGAATTTCATTTCCAGAGGAACGGAAGGTGAAGATTGGCAGAAACAGTGAGACTGTAGCCTAGAACCACAGCCTAGGAAGAAGAGAAAATGGGGAAGGACCAAGAGGTGTTGTTTGATGTTTTGACCACTCTCACCCAAACTCAAGCTGATTGTTTTACTTTTATTTTGTTTATAATTATATCTCACGATCTCTCCCTTCAATTCAAGGTGGTGTGCATTGTTCTTCCCATTTTCTTGCCCCACGGTATCCTTCTCTCACATATATTATTAGTGAGTTAGAGAGAATGGCTGAAGGTCACCCATGTTTGGGTTTAGTTGGGAACCCAAATCCTCCAGTTCACGTTAAATACTCTTAACAGCCACACTGCCATATATTAGCAGCTTTGCTCTAGAAACGTGTTTACTTTGCCCTTCTGTCACTTGTAGACAGGGTAATATCAGCTGTAGCTGTGCAAATACACATTTCTGCTCTGTAGATCACAAAAGTTGCCCAGCAAAATAGCCAGTGGCCACGCACCCTGGAGGCTGCCATGCAAAAAGACAGATCTGCCCAGCCTTCATTACAGTGATGTATATTACAAAATATTATGAGCATCCTTTTGTAGGTGACAACCACAGTGGCTGATGTTGATTGTTCACCAAAGTTAGGCTTAGGTGAACAAATCATTCTTTGCCCTCTTATCTTTAACAATTCAATGGGAACACCACATACCTCATTCTAGTCTGGAAATGGCTGCCTCTGTCTAGCATAGTAGGCCCCCCAATGTTATCATATCCATGTCCAAAAGTCATTTATGAGCAGCACTTAGCTGGGTTGAACAAATGTACTGGTTGGTAGCCTTTTGCTGTGTCTGAGATAATGCAATACACATCACTTTCACCTTTATGGTTGTGGCACTTGGTGCACTGCCTGAATTTTTATATCATGAAATTTCCTCTTCAGGAGCAAAACCCCAATTTATAACACTGCACCTGTAACACAAAGTTTAGAGACTGATGTTGGTTTGCATTGCAGCTGTTGTTCAAGGTATCCTATCCTGCTCTCAGAGAGAGTAGCCCTGTTAGTCCTTTCAAGAATTGCAGGCAAAAATCAAAGAAAAACAAAACAAAAGACACAAAACATGTGGCACCTTAAAGACTTACTTTCATTTTTTAATGTAACATTTCGTGGACACGTCCACTTCTTCAGACATATATGGTAGCAGCAGAATGAGGTGTGTAATATAATATGTGATGAGATATACATTTCATACCTGTCTGGAGCCCTACAGTGGACTACATTGCTTTCAATGTGATTTGAAAACTCCATATCAGATCTCCAGCTGGGATCTTTAGACCTCTCACACCTGGCTTCAGAATCTTATTGATTTTAATTGCCTTCCAGCATGCTTAGTTGGGCTTTCATTTCTGCAAGGCTAGCGCGCAGAGTCCTCAAACTTTTGCCCTCTCATCTTTGGCTATTGTTGTCTGAGGCTGATGGCTCTATGGATCAAAACATTTCTCTCAGGTACCATATTAGGGAAGGCTGTGCTAGCTTTTTACTGCTGCAGGCGGCCTTCTAGAGGGAGGTGGGGCAGGTCCTGCTGCACGAGGTTGGGTTACCAGTGGTGCAATTGGAGCAGATGCTCCAGGACCCCTGGCGGCTGGGCCCCCAGTGTGGCTGCTATGCAGCAATCCTTGTGGTTTATTTGTTTTTATTCATTGTCTCAAGAGAATAGCCATGGTGCAAGAAGAACCTACGCTGTAGTCTGCAGAAACTTCTAAGATGTCTTGATCTGAAAGGCCACACCTGGAGTATTGTGTACAATTCTGGTCACCGCATCTAAAGAAAGACATCATGGAACTGGAAAAGGTGCAGAAGAGAGTGACTAAAATGATTACTGGGCTGGGGTACCTCCCTCATGAGGAAAGGCTAAAACATTTGGGGCTTTTTAGTCTCGAAAAAAGGCACCTGAGGGGAGAGACGTACAAAAAAAATGCAGGGCATGAGTAAAGTGGATAGCGGATGCTCTTCTCCCTCTCACAAAAAACCAGAACTAGGGGACATCCACTAAAATGGAGGGTTGAGAGAGTGAGAACCGACAAAAGATTTTTTTTTTACCCAGTAAGTTGTTAGTCTGTGGAACTCTCTGCCACAAGAGATGGTGATGGCATCTGGCCTGGATGCTTTCAAAGGGGGATTGGACAGATTCCTGGAGGTAAAGTCCATCACAGGTGACAAAACATTATGGAGATGTGTACTCTCCAGGCTTAAAGCCAGGGTACTTCAAGGTCCAGATGCAGGGGAGTGGTATCAAGAATCAGATATCTAGTCTCGTGTGCTCCCAAAGGCATTTGGTGGGGCCACTATGAGATAAAGGAAGCTGAACTAGATGGGCCTTTTGCCTGATCCAGCATGGCTGTTCTTATGTTCTTATGGTCTTATAGGCTATACAGGGTTTACTGTATGCACAGTCACTTGAGGAGTAAAATAAAAATGTGTGGGATCAGGCTGTTAATCTTGATGAAATTGTAAAGCTGGCAATGTGGTCCCATATGATTTGTGTGTGGCTGTCCATTTTACTTTGTATTTCCTAGAATGGGATGCGCAAAGTCTCCCTTGTTCATAGAACTGCCCCAGGGCCCCCACCCCATCTCACAGTGGCATGTCATCTCTACCTCGCAAGAGGAAACAGAAAAATTAAGAGAGAACCTTTTCCTGCCCCAGTGGTTCTGGTCGGGGGTGGGGGGGCTGCAGTTAAGTGATGAAGCATATCCCTTCGATGCAGAAAGGCTGAAGTTCAGCCCGGTGGTGCTTGCAGGCAAAGCTGGAAAACCTTCTTCCTGAAATCCTGGAGAAGTGCAGCTGGTCTGTGTTGACAGTACTGAGCGTCATGGTCCAAAGTTCTGATTTTGTATAAGGCAACTTGCTGTGTCTTAATTTTCATATTACAGTATTCAGTCCCCAAGTAATAAGAGAGTATGCTTTATTTAATGGACCTTTTTTCTCTTGGCTGCACCAGCAGAACCAAAAGTGGTACCATTGTGGTTGTTAATGCCTGTTATGTTTGCATGGCCAAGCACTAGAACCATTATTAACATTGGCTGCAACTGCTCTACCACACAGGAGACAGTTTCTGTGACAGTATTTATATAACCGCTGTTGCTGGCGTACCATCGCTGTTGTTCCACCACAGTATTATTTACACTGCAGTTGTAAGAGACCTTAGCACAGGCCTGCCCAAAGTCCGGCCCGGGGTCCAAATCCGGCCCGTCAGTCCATTCTGAGTGGCCCGCGGCTGGCTGGCGCACCCCTCCCTCCCCCTCCTTTGCCCCATGTTTTTTTTTAATCTTCCGCCAACACTGACACCGCCGGGAAGCTTGAGGGGCTGGACGGGCCGGCCGGCCGGTGAGCAGAAGCTTGTGGGAGTGGGTGGGCGGGCGAGGGGGTGGGGTTTATGGGTCAGTGGGTGGGGCTTGCAATGGGGTGGCAGGGTCGAGGAGCAACTGGCCCCCGACACATTCTCAGCCACCAAATCTGGCCCTCCTTACAAAAAGTTTGGGCACCCCTGCCTTAGCATATGTGGAGGAAAAGAAATGCGCACACATTTCACGGCAATAAAGGAAAAAAACTAGTGTTACTCCTTACCATCTGTGATGTTTGGTTGTGTGTGAGAGACCATCTCTGTGTGAAACAAATGTAAGGAGCAGCAGGAACAGAACCAATTTAATGTGAAAGCTGATGGACATCTTGTACCCTCCCTTGAAATGCTACATGTCCCCTGGAAGTGCACGCACCTACTCCCTCCCATTTTGGAAACATATGACAGGCTCTGAGACCTGTGGGGACTGAGATGACTTGGATGGAACTGCTATGAAGTGCTCAGACCTCACTAAACAAAGCAAGATAAAAGTATGGTACAGTAATGATTTTAAAAATATCCCATAAGAGCAGTGAGTGGGTCATGTTAAGACTTTCTTAATAAAGACAGAAATAAGCTTATTTTATTTAAGGAAGGAGCAAACCTTGATAAAATGTATTATAAACAGTAAGTTCCTTACAGTGAATTCTGTTTAATAGTAACAAAGGTATCCTGGCAGATATCCTTTGATTTGTAGTCCTGCATGGAGGCGGGGGTGGGGGTGGAATTGATCTCCTTGTAGGCCCCTTCCAACTTTACTATTCTATGATAACATATGATTAGAATTTGCTGAAATCTAATAGTAAGTCACAAACTATATTAGGTTGTCTATATCTGTGGGGATTTGGGCAGTCACCACATATGTAAGTCTCATTTACAGTGGTGCCTTGTATAAAATAATTAATTCATTCCAAATGAAATTCTGACAAATTTCCCAGGCGATTCTGTTAAGCAAATTTCCCCTATCGCAGGAATTTTTTATGTTGTACAGATTTTATATTATACAAACCATTTGTTATATGAGGGTCCACTGTATTTAATAGGTCCACTTTAGTTGGTTTAAGCCTATGAGAGAGAATGCCATTTCTTTTGCTGTTGTTCAGCATTAATTAATTGTCTGGTTGGTGTGGCATCACATAATAGGGAGGTAATATCAAAAGCTTTAAGTTATAAGGAACCAACTTGAAATAGGATTAAGTCATTCTGGTGTTTGTAGCCAGATGGGCATAGGCCAACATAAACAAACACTTGTATGCGTACTAAAATACGTCACCACATCATGCAAAAGAGTATAAAAGACCACGGAAACCATCACTCCAGGGGGTCCAGAGAGCAGCAAGGCCGTCAGGCCATGCTGCCCTCGGATCCTAAGCTAACCCATTCTCTGTACTGTCTATGTTCTGTACTGTCTATGATGTATTTCTATTTGTCTTTAATAAACCTTTTGCTATATTAACTAACTCAGCGTGGCAATTTTGATGAACCACCAGTGCTGCATTGACAACTTATAATGGTGCATTGGCAACTCACAAAGAAAACCACCAATACCAATTTTTAGATCAAATTTTATTATTATCAACAGAAATATGGGGGGGAGAAGTTGAAGATGCATCTTCACTATCATTGCTAGCCTGCTAAAGTAGCTGAGGTCCTGTTACTTATCATAGTAAATTGCAACTAGGGTAGGTCCTTTGAATCAGTGGGGATTGGGTGAGTCAATCCCAATACAAGTTCCACTGATTCAATTGTCTTATCATAGCTGCAATTTACTACACTAACCAACAAGATTTCTGACAATGTAGATCTAAAAATACAGGTAAGGATGGAAGTAGATTGGGATCCTGCCTCTTCAACGGTCAAATGTTCCCTTTCCTAAATGCACCACCCTCTAGGAAGGAACAAAGGTTTAAGGTTGCCATTGCCTTGTGTGTGTGGGTTGTGTCGTTACAGTTGTGACCGACTCTTTGTGACTCCATGTCCATGGAGTTTTCTTGGCAGGAATACTGGAGTGGTTTACCAGTTCCTACTCCAGGTGCCTACAGCACCTGGTATTCCCTGGGGGTCTCCCATCCAAGTACTAACCAGGGCTGACCCTGCTTAGCTTCCTAAATCAGGTGAGATCGGATGTGCTCAGGGCATCTAGGCAGCTTTGCCATTGCCTTAAGAGGAGTCAAACACAAAAGCGGAGGCAGAAAAATCCATCAAAGTCTCCCAGGATCTCCTTTGCTGTTTTCTCTCTCCCTCCTCCCTTTTCTTCCTTATTCTCACAATATGTGTAGTGGGACTTCATTAGATTTGTATGAGTCAAATAGTTAGGAGGGAAATGTAGATATTTGAGAGGAACTGGATTATATCCAGCATGATCTGTAAATGCTGGCCAGAGAAGCTGATTTTTTTCAGCTGTTTTTCTTGAAACTCAAACAGGGCTGTATGGTGGTTACACCCAGAATTTTATTTTATTTTATTTTATTTTATTTTATTTTATAGATTTATTTATTTATTTACTATTTCCACTTATATACTGCTCAATTTTCCCAAAGGAACTCTGGGTGGTGAACAGACCGAGAAAATAATATAGATAAGTAATAATAACAGGTAAAAATTAATAAGACTGGCAAAAATAAGATGGCTGCGGCGATAAATAAATGACAAAACAATAGTGTTAGCAGTCACCAAAGGCAGCTTTAAATATCCCGATTTTAAGAATTTTTTTAAATACTGGGACTCCACAAATTTTGGAAGGTGGTTCCAAAGAATCGGGCCAGCCACAGAAGGCCCAACTCCAAGTGGAGGTTTTTGGGGCCTCCCTAGGAGTGGCAACCTGAAGTGAGAGGACCTGTGAAGCTCTGGCTGGGCTGTGTCGAAGCTGACCTGATATACAGTATTCTTACAGATCAGATATTGCAGGGGGAAAGTTGCTTAGGCCAATGCAGAGCTGAAGTTGAACGACACTACAGAACTCCACTAGACTTTGCTTCTTCATGCTGGGCCTTTTTCAGCTGCTTCAGATGAACAATCACATTATGAACAAACTGTTAACATGGATTGGGCAGTGATAAGATGGGTGGATGAATGCTTAAATTGTAGGAGCATGTTTCCTGCCTAATGGAAATCATGGTTGCCCCCCAGTTACATCTTTGACTCATGTTCTTGGTTCCTTTCCCAGGTGCTGGGCCTCTACAATACATTGAATCCTGAAGCATCTGCTTCCCCTTGCTGTGTGCCCCAGGATCTGGAGCCTCTCACAATCCTCTACTATGTTGGAAGGACCCCCAAAGTGGAACAACTCTCCAATATGGTGGTGAAATCCTGCAAATGCAGCTGAAGGGGAACCCAGCATCACACACAGCTGAGAAGAACCATACCGACCTCTTTCAGCTGCTACCTTAACCCAAACAAACTTTTATTTGGAGGAGGCCACTGCTTTGTAGCCTTCTCAAGATGCCATCTAGGACCATCTACCCACTTCAGAGTCTTTGTAGGGGGGAAAAAACACCTCTTTGCCTTCCTGGCTCTCTTGGGGAGTTGCATTTGTAATGGTGGCTCAAGGATGCGAACGTACATTCTGACTAGACTGACTAGCAGTCAGTGGGGAGAATCTCACTCTGAAGAGACAAGCATTTACTAGAACTGTGGACAGAGGGCAGGAATATATAGAAGACGACCCACCCCTGGCCCCACCATAGCCTTTTCTACAAAAGGATGATGATTTCCTTAGGAAGGAACATAATATCGTAAGAAGCAGACTGTAATGGAAACAGTTGTTCTGGACACAAGTGGATGCAGGAATCTGTGGTGAAAACTATGGCCAGCTGTAAGAAGGTCTGTATCCTTGATTCTGACAAAGGGGAATTCTTCCACAGCTTCTCTGTTTCTCCTGGAGGACCTGCTTGTACTCTTGTGCCCATTGCCAGGCAGTAAAAGCTCTTGTATTCACTCTGGTGATTGAGGTAGGGTAAGAAAACCTGCACATCTCTTGCACAAGGACCGGGCCACGGCCACACTTGTCAAGGTTTTTACTAAGAAGTATTAATCTCAAATATTATAAAAATAAATATTTTTTTTTGAAATTGGATTTCGCTACTGAAGTATCTTCTTTGAATAAGGGATGGATGGATGTGTCTGCTGGAGAAGCACATCTCTCCTGAAAGCCTGCCAGCTAGGGTCAGTTCCAAAGAGTCTTGATAAATGAATTGTTGGGATGAATGATGGGGTATCTTTGTGAACAGACGAAGCCTGGGTGAGCCTGTCTTCCAGGGAGCATCAGGCATATAAGTGACTGTGACAGTTTGGAGGTGAGTGACCTTCAGTCTCCTCGGTGACCCAAAAATTCTTGTTTTTGTTATCGCAGCAGACTAACAAAGTGTTGCTGGACATATGCTTTCATGGACTTTGTCCTGTTTCACCAAGTGCACCTGGTAAACTCGTGGCGCAGTGGTTAAATGCCTGCACTGCAGGTAAAACTGCTCACCGCCTGGGTTCAATCCCTGGTAGTAGGCTCATGGTTGACTCAGCCTTCCATCCTTCCGAGGTCAGTAGAATGAGTACCCAGCTTGCTGGGGGGGGCAATGTGTAGCCTGCACACTGTAATTAAAATTGTAAACCGCCCAGAGACTACTTGTAGTGGTATGGGGCGGTATTTAAGCAGAACACTTTAAAATGCTATCCACAACAACGTGTGCCAAATGGCACTTGTTAGTCTTTAAGGCTGTGTGATGTTTAATTTTAGAAGTTTGGGTGGTCCAGGGTCCGACTTGATGTAACTTGAAGATACTTTTACTGTGAACTTAACCAGCAGCCTCCTGTAGCTTGGATGGATTTTGACATGATCAAAGGGAGGCTTGCTTATGAAGCTGCCACAGGGCTTCTCATTGGGTAGAGCAAAGTGGTTCCCCCAGGTAGCAGATTTTGGATGCTATGAAAGGGCAGGAAAGCATAACTCATTTACTTTGCTGTGATGGATTTTGTGGTTAGGAATGGGGAGAAGAGCCCCTGGGACATCCTCTCTCATGCCAAAGCAGTTGGGCTGATCTTAGGTATCAATGCACCAAGAGTCACCATTTGTTTTTTTGTTTTTGTTTTTTGGACTCGTGGAGCAAAATGTCATGGGCTGCCTTTGAATTTCATTACACTAACACTGCTGTTCTTCTGCTGTTCATTGACTTTTCTAGTTCATTCCTGTCTCCTGGGTAATTAGGAGCAATTCTCCTCCATGCTCTCTACCAAGGTTGCAAAGATCCAAAGATGGCAGCAGGGTTTTTCATTTTTTTCAGATGTGGGTTTCTGTGGTGATGGGGCCACAACCAGTGGATGTTCCTTTATTAGGTAATTCCTTTGAGAACACAGGGCTTGGACTGGCAACATCACAGCCCTTGACTGACTTCTGGTACTGAGAAGAATAGAATAACAGAGTTGGAAGGAGCCTATAAGTCCCTGAGGTCCAGCCCTCTCTGTTCACTGCACGAAACAGGGTTAAAGTAGATCTGACTCCTCCATTGTTGGAGAACTCATCACCTTCACGGTCATTGGTTTCCTTGGTATACTGCCCTTAATAGTTAGGACGTCTTCTTCATATTCAGTCAAAATTGATTATTTCCCTATACTGTATACATTTTTGGTTTTGGCTTGTCCTCTTTTCTTTTTTGCCATCAGCTCATAACTCACAAGGGAGATTGTGCGGAGCTCAAAGATGAGGTACCGTGTCAAAGAGAATGTATATCACATATACACAGTGGATCCCAAGCATACCCTGCCATTAGAAAAATAGATTTGTGCTTGTGCGGGGGGCCTACACATGACCAGGAACATCACCTCTGCAGTCTTGCTGCTTTCCATGTGTGGAAAGTAATAATGGAGATGGGAGGGGCTAGCCAGTCCCTTCTATTCAAGATGAGCTTATCTGGATAAGGAGCAACAGGACAAAGGACTTAGGAATTCAAATTGAACCAAGCATTGTGGATTTCTTGTCATAGAATCATAGAATCTATCCTTGTGGTGGTGTGTGTTCATGATTGTGTGTTCATGATTCTGCTCTGTACACTCCTGGAGGCAGCGCTGAATGTTTGGAGGGTTTTTTTTTTTTGAGGGGGGGTACAATTTTATAATCTTGACTTCTGCACAATACTAGCTAGTAATAATTCTGCTGTACTCAATCACATATAATTCTTTTTTTCTTTTTTATTATAAAATTAACAAACATACAAACATACAATAAACAATAATACCATCAAACACTACCAGTGCACCCCCCCACCCCCTGGGACCATCCAGTGTTCTTGAATCTTCTCTTCCTTCTTCATCTTTTTTTTTCTAGTTGCCTTCTTAAAGTCCTTTTCTCCAGAACTGTGTTGGATTATATGTCGGTTGTATCCCTTTCCCTTTTAGTAGTACATAATCTATACATTTCCCCCAAATATCATAAAAAATATCCTTTCTCATTTCCCCTCGCAAAACGTTTATATTGCAGGACAATTTATCATTTAAAACTATGTCCCACACTTCCTTATATCAGTCAGCAATTTTAAAATCTAATTTCAGTTTCCAATTTTTAGCTATAATCAGTCTTGCTGCTGTCATAAGATTTGCAATTAATTCTTTTGTTTTCATATCATATTCATTAATAATCACATGTAATTCTTGACCACGTCATCTCTATAGCTCTAACAAGATTGTTTCTATTTCAACTTTACAGGTTGTCCCCAACTTCTTAACCTGATTCATCCAGTCTTCTACCTGCTCTGCATTCCTTTTGCTCACTCCCCCCCCCCGTCACCACTATATACTTGCTTGATTTCCTATGGACAATTCTTGATTGTCTTCTGTTCTCAATATACTTGTTTTCTTTGTTCCCCTTTAGCACCATATAAGCATCTTCTGCCCTCTGAATCCTGTTTCATAGTGCATGCTATGTGTGATGGTAATTGTGTGAACAGAGGCAGTGTCTGTACTACTTCGAGTAGGACACAGGACACTTGGGTTCAAATCTCCGCTTGGCCATGAAACCCAGTGGGTAATCTCTTGGGTCAGTCTTGCCACGCCTTACCCATCTCCTAGGAGTGTTTTGAGATACTGTGCAGAGAAAAGCTACATATGCCCTTTTAGCTTCATTTTAGGAAATCTAGAATGAAAATGTAAGAAATTTCCTGAAGGGCAGATTCTTAGACATTTCCACACTGTCAGTCCTGACACTGGGTCTTTGCATCTGCACGTGCAGAAGCCAATAAAACAATTAATTCCCTGTGGTAGAATTGTTAGGATATCTAAGTTGGCTCCTAGACATTTTATTAGGATGACTTTCTTCCACTGTTTGTTACCTACAAAACTACTCATTTCTATGTATGGCTGTTTCCCAAGGGATCTATTACCAATCCTCTTACTGTATTTCTTCAGAAAATATTTGGCCCTTATGCTATCATCACACAGTTTTAATATAGGCAACTCAAAAGCCCTTTCCTAGGGATTGGTATGAAGTCTTTGGGCGCTTTTACACGATCCCTAAGATCCGCTGGCCACTTAAATTCGGACCAGGGATCTTGGGGGGTTTGTCGCTCTTCCTGTGTTCCCACCCCTCCGCACGCCATTGCCTCTGTCTGTGTGAGTGGAGGGAGAAAAAAATGCAGGCTCACCTCGGTCTGGGTTGCAGCCCTGGAAGCAAGCATTCCAGTCTTTTAAAGTCTCTTAAAGGGGCGGGGGACAAAAAGAACACACACACAAGGCGAGGAGAGCCCAGCACTCACTGCTTTACATCTGCATCAGAAATTTTTCACCTTCAGAGACCAGGTACTTGGAAAATGCGCTGGGACGCGCTTAGGTGGGCGTGGTCGCACTTAATTTTCTTTGCGTTGGATTTTAGGGGTCGTGTAAAAGCGCCAATTCTTTCTTTCTAGGGAGCCCGTGGCACAGTGGTTAAATGCCTGTACTGCAGCTAAAACTGTGCTCACGACTTGGGGTTCCATCCCAGGTAGCCGGCTCATGGCTGACTCAGCCTTCTATACTTCCGAGGTCGGTAAAATGAGTACCCAGCTTGCTGGTGGGGCCAATGTGTAGCCTGCATAATTACATTGTAAAGCGCCCAGTGAGTGCTTGAAATGCTATGGGGCAGGATATAAGCAGCACACTTTTTCTTTCTTTCTTTCTTTCTTTTTCTTTCTTTCTTTCTTTCTTTCTTTCTTTCTTTCTTTCTTTCTTTCTTTCTGCAAATTTAACAAAATGTGCAAAT
Source organism: Phrynocephalus forsythii (assembly GCA_029282475.1). Taxonomy (NCBI): domain Eukaryota; kingdom Metazoa; phylum Chordata; class Lepidosauria; order Squamata; family Agamidae; genus Phrynocephalus; species Phrynocephalus forsythii. The sequence continues at coordinate 167,795,582 of JAPFRF010000001.1, read as the reverse complement.
AGGAGAAGGCATAACAGAAAGATCTGCACATCTCTTGTGCGGAGTGCTTGAACTGCCCCTTTTCTAGAACTTGATACTGAACTGTGCCTTCATCTCTGCTATCCTTTCAGTTCAACTCCTGCCAAGCTGTTCATTCTCAAGCAAGGGGCTCTAATTCATAATTTCAAGCATTTTTATGAGATGTGAAAAGCTCCAGATACAGCAGCTGGGCTATTGTCAATCCATCATCACGGCTCTTTTGGCTGAGAGCCTGTGACAGTGAAACTCATACTCAGATAAGAGGGTACTTCCCACTCATTGCTTAACTTTTAACCTTTTAAATTTTATTTGGGTCTCCGTGACCTGTAACCATGCTCCAGGGAAACAAGTAATTCAAACCAATTTAATATTTAGCATTTATGGGCAAGTGATTTTTTAAAAACTATTTTCATAATCAAATGTTTTCTAAAAGGGATTCACTGAGTACTGCCTCAACAGGTCAGATTTTAGATTTACATTTTAGCCCTTTATAGTTTAAACAATTCTTCTACTCCAGACTGATCCTCATCCTTTTGAAAAAAAGTAAATGCAGATTACTATCAAGTTTACATTCTCGTCTTACTGGGCAGAATAATAAAATAGCGAATTTGGAAGGGGCCTACAAGGTGATCAACTCCAACCCCCATTCAATACAGGAATACAAATCGTGTCCAGAGTTCTCTTGAATACCTCCAGTGCTGGAGCACTCACCACCTTTCCAGGTAATTGGTCCCACTGCTGTACTGCTCTAATAGTTAGGAAGTTTTTTCTGATATTCAGCTGAAAGCCAGGTTCTCTTAACTTTAGCCCATTGTTGCACATCCTACACTCTGGGATGATTGAGAACAGATCCCGCCCCTCCTCTGTATGACAGCCCTTCAAATCTTTGAAAAGTGCTGCCATATCACCCAGTCTTTTCTCTAGGCTAAACATCCCCAGTTCTTTCAGTCTTTCTTCACAATGCTTGGTTTCCAGCCCTCTGATCATCCTTGTTGCCTTCCTCTAAACTTGTTCCAACTTGTCACCATCTTTCTTGAAGTGTGGTGTCCAGAATTGGACACAATAATCATGTTGAAGCCTAACCAATGCCAAATAGAGGGGGATGAACACCTCATGGGATTTGGAAATTATACTTCTGTTAATGCATCCTAAAATAGCTTTTGCCCTTTTTTGTGACCACATCACACTGTCGGCTCATATTCAGCTTATGATCTACCAAAATTCCAAGATCCTTTTCACATGTAGTATTGCTGAGCCAGATGTCCCCCATCATGTAAAAGTGCATTTGATTTCTTCTTCCTAGGTGCAGCACTTTGCACTTATCCCTGTTAAGTTTCATTCTGTTGGTTTCAGCCCAGTGCTCCAGCCTATCAAGATCATTTTGAATTTTGTTTCAGTCCTCCAGGGTATGAACTATTCCACCCAAATTTGTGTCATCTCCGAATCTGGCAAGCACTCCTTGCACTCCCTTGTCCAAGTCACTGATAAAAATGCTGAAGAGCACCAGACCCAGGATTGAGCCTTGGGGTACGCAACCTGTTACCTCCCCCCAGTTAGAGAAGAAACCGTTGATCATCACTCTCTAAGTACGATTCTGTAGCCAATTGTGTATCCATCATACACTTGATTTATCCAGTCCACACCTAGTGAGCTTGCTAATCAGGATATCATGGGGAACTTTATCAAAAGCTTTGCTGAAGTCAAGATATATTACATCTGCAGCATTTCCTCAGTCTACCAGGGAGGTTACCTGATCAAAAATGAGATCAGATTAGTCCAGGATGATTTGTTCTTGACAAATCCATGTTGATTTTTTGTTATCGTTGCATTGTTTTCTAGGTGCCTGCATAGTGATGGCTTAACCATCTGTTCCAGGATTTTTCCTGGGATTGAAGTCAGGCTGACTGGCCTGAAGTTCCTAGGTTCCACCTTTTTGCAGACAGGGTCATTAGACCTCCTCCAATCATCTCGCACCTCACCCGTTTCCCATGATTTCATAGGAACCCCTAACAAAAACGTACAGATGGGGAGGGGGGTTAGTATTTGCCCATCAGGTACATTATTATTTATTTCATTTTAGAGCTAATTTCAAGATGCTGCTATTGCATTTTAATTTTACTTGCATAAACATGGGTAAAACATCTTTGTTTTCACTACCATCTTTAAACTTCAGCCTCCTCTCAAAGACTTCTATAGCAGCAAACTGCAAGATCTACTTGGTTGCCTGTTTTCTGAACATCACCAACAATTTTTCCACAGCATTAGGGACTAACACAGAACCTTCCCTTGCAACAAAGAACCACTGTTTACACCTCCTATTAATTCCCCTGCCAGAAGAACTAAGACCTCAGTAAGGGGCAAACTACTTGTAAAACTCACAAATATAATTACCACCATCTATGCTGCAAAGAAGGGGCAGGAAATTCTGGTTTTCAACAGAGAAAATAAGCTGATCCATTTTCTAGTGCAACTTCCTCCTCCACTGATGCTGCTGAGATTTGAGGGAGGAAAGATTAAATGCTACACAATTCTCTACTGAAGCTGGCTGGATAACTAGGTGGGTTTAGGTATCCAGCTGAAGACCCAGAAGTTGGGAATTTAATTCTCCATGTATCTCCAAATAATAGAGCTTTGAGCAAGCTGCATAGTCTCAGGGTGCATGCAAAATAAGAGAATGGTAAATCACATCTGAATATTCTCTACCGGAAAGCCCTCAAAAGGGCCACTATAAGTCACAATTGACTTGATGACACATAATTATAATTCTGCATTCAACACTGTACAATAAACTCTAAATGCTACTTTTCAGCAATGCAACCGGTAGTTTTGTTAGACATAGTTGTATTTGATATACAATTTGAATCAGAGAAGAGCTCGAGAGTATATTCTATAGAATCACTTTAGTGGAAAAACTGGCCTGGTTGGCTAAGAGGGGAGAGAGACACAATGTAAACTTCTATCCTCAAGGAAATTGGGATGGCAGTCATGTGCTTAATACATCTTCTAATACTACTTGGGAAAGAGAGCCAACTTGTTCCTTGATACTTTAGGAAAGATTGTTTCCTCAGCCTCAATTGGAAAAGCTAGGGCGGGTGGGGGGGGGAGCCTTGTGAAGGAAGGAACAGTTGAACAAAGGCATTAAAAGTGGAAGAGTTCTTGCTTGCTGGATTGTGTATTGGTGCAGAAGAGAAGGAAAAGTTATTATAGCCTGTAACTGTTCACTTGCCTCTTTACACATGCCTTTTGTCTTGGTAGTGGTGGGACCTTCTGATGTTAATTGGATTACACCACAGCCAACAGTGACAAACACTGGGACCAACCATACAGCAATGTAATAGATGTTCAGAGCTACTAGGTTAGAACATGGTATTGAAAATGTTGCCTGGCATAAGCCGAATCTCAAATACGTTGTGTTTCCTCGGGACAGGAGTGTGCAAATAAGCTTTCAGCAAAGCGTACAAATGCCAATAAGTCCTATTTTTTTGTAGTTATTATAACCAGTTCCAACATTCCAGTCTTCAAATATATCCTGCTTTATTTTCTAAGTGGGGGAAAAGAAGACATCCTCAGTGTTGTCCTCCAGGTTAACATTGGCTCCTCTCTTAAGAGAGGAAGGTAAATTCCACTGGAAACCAAATGCCAGGTCTCCTGCATGCTAGGTGACATGAAGACCACAGCCACATCTCTGGCAACATGGCATGGCCATATTCTGAAGTCACTGCTCCCCCTCTCACACACACACACACACACCTTCGGCCTGTTTGGATTTTCATTGGCTGTGAAAAAATACACTCTGAAAAGCTGGCTTTGAGGCCCAGGTGGCAACTGTATGAACACGCAGGCTCCCTCAGATGGGGAAACCCCACCTGCAGCAAAGCCAGTTCAATACAGTTGGTTGAAAGCATATGGCAGGCCAAACAGGGCAAGCTCCTTGAATCCACCCCACCCTGTTTGTAGAGAGCAGGCACTGGAGCTGATTCTGCCCTGAGCTGGGACCAGGAGTCTGTTGAGTGCTGCCAGACTGCTATGCTCCACCAGATCTCCATTGCACCAGCAAAGACTATGGAGAGTCTCCCTTTAAAACAAGGGGGCTTTAACCTGCACATGGAAAAAAGGAAAGTGTCAGTACTTTAAACTGGTGGTCTACAACCTCAGCTAGTGCAATGGGAATGAGCTGGAACTACTGGATGCCGCCATACACAAGCTTCTGAAATGCTTGAACAACGAACTATTACGAGAGGGGGAGTAGTGTCTGGTCCTGGGCATGTGTCCAATACACAAGCACAGTTTACATGGGCCTCCTCCTATGTGTGACTTACGTTGGTCACAGCTTAGGGCTCTTCTTCAACTGTCTCCACTGCATTGCAGCTGCCACCATCATGCAGCTTCTGCCTCTTCTCAGTAACGTGAGGATCCCATCTGGCATTTCTATGTGCCAGGATAGTAGCTGTGACTGGAGATATTACCCCCCCCACACACACACACCCTTCTCAATTCTCTCCAGTCCATGGTGAGATTTATGAGACAGGCGAGTGGAACTAAAAAGCAATTGTGAAGGGAAGAAAGCCAACCAACCGGGAAGCTGAAAAACAGGGGAACAGGTGAACCATGCCAGATCAGACCAAAGGCATGTCTAGTCCAGCAAGCACATCACACACCGGCCAGCCAGAGATCTACAGGAAGCCCAAAAGCAGAGCATGTTCCCTAGCAACTGGCATTCAGAGCCACCATATCCAAGATATTGGAAGTAAACTATCTGTCATAATTAGCAGTTAATAATAGATTTATTCAGCATGAATGTGCCCAATCCCCTTTTAAAGCCATTCAAGTTGCTAATACATTTTGCAGTAGTAAATAGAGATGGGCACGACCAGAATTTTTTTTTCCCGAGTTGTTGTTTTTAAAGGGTCCATTTCAGTCGTGTCGTTTGTCGAACCACCACCACCGCGATTTTTTGAGTAGTAAATGCTAGGTGTTTTTGCGCCCTAGGTGGCAGGCGGGGTGGCAGCGGCAGCGGCAGGGGGGAGGGGCGGGGCGGGCGCGCGGGCGCGGGTCCCGCAATGACCCAGAGCAAGCGGAAAACACTTTAAACTGACTTGCTGCACAAGACTGCATCAAATAAAGCAATTGCAATTTTTGCAAACAAAGTGGGCAGTGCACCCACAGCAGAGCTGCAGGCAGGGTATGAAAGGACCTTGGCTTGCCACCAAGCAAATGAAATTTTTAAAATAAATCCACACCTCCCCTCCCACTCAAACCTCCCCCCCTTTGAAGCACTATCAGAAAAGAAATCCTAACAAACTGCAGGAGAATAAAAAAGAATAAACTGCGTTGCTATTCCCCACAGCAGACAGAGAATGAAAGTAATTATTATTTCCTAAAAATTCAGTTGAATCAATTCCCTCCCTGCCTGCCTAACTGAAATCTAAAGGCTCTGCGAAATCGAAACTAGTCTAGCACAGCAGCCAGCTACACACAGCCCTCTCCCACCCACATCCAAGCCCGGACTGCGACTCTTCTGGGAGTGCCTCGGCTTTTTATTTGCACATCCAGAAGTGTCAGTCAAAACCTGGCCATGGTGTAGAATGGGTCCAAAAATTTGCATGGTCCCATCCCATGGCCAGCCCATCATTGCGCAGGTGTAAAAAAATTAAAATAAAATAAGTGCCCTTTTACTGCTATAAAAACCCACTGCTACTGTAAAAATTCAAGGCTAATTTTTGCATGTTTCTATGGTGCTTTGGTGTTTTTTTGGACCACGGAATATTGTGGACGCCATTTTGGATCCCCCCATTCCGCATGGCAAATGGAGACGCGAGGATGCCCCCTCCCAGCCCGGTACCAGCAGCCCAGGACAGGAGGGGGAAGGCTGGGGACCCCCAGAAACCACCCCTCTGGTAGGTGCCTTCAGGCAGGCATATTTTCGCCTGACCCAGAGCAGGCGGAAACACTTTTGTCGTAACCGTTTCCGTTAAATGACTTTAAGCCAAGCTGCACTCCACTGTTTAATTATGCACTGTGTGAAAGTCTGTTCTGATAATATGCAACTGGCAAATGGGACACCCGTTTCGGTCGTTTCCGGATTTTTTTAAAAATGTCGTTTCCTCCCAGCCCGGTAGGTGTTTTGCGCCCTAGGCAGCAGGCGGGGGAGCGGCAGGACAGGAGGGGGCACGGGCTGCGGGTCCCCCCAGCAGGCGGAAAACACTTTAAACTGACTTGCTGCACAAGACTGCATCTTTTTGCAAACAAAGTGGGCAGTGCACCCACAGCAGAGCTGCCAGGGTCAGGCAGGCAAATGAAATTTTTAAAATAAATCCACACCTTCCCACTCAAACCTCCCCCTTTGAAGCACGATCAGAAAAGAAATCCTAACAAACTTTTTATTTTAAACTGTGTTGCTAAACTTTTTTCAATTGAATCAATTCCCTCCCTGCCTGCCTAAGTGAAATCTAAAGGCTCCGCGGCAAAACTAGTCTAGCACAGCAGCCAGCTACACACAGCCCTCTCCCACCCAGGAAGCCCGGACTGCGACTCTTCTGGGAGTGCCTCGGCTTTTATGCCCTCTTGCACATCCAGAAGTGTCAGTCAAAACCTGGCCATGCGATTGGTAGAATGGGTCCAAAAATTTGCATGGTCCCATCCCATTCATTGCGCAGGTGTAAAAAAATAAAAAATAAAAATAAAATAAAATAAAATCAGTGCGACCTTTTACTGCTATAAAAACCCACTGCTGCTACTGTAAAAATTCAGGCATTTAAAATGACAGCTTTCGTAATTTCAAAAAAATATTGTGGACGCCATTTTGGATCCCCCTAAATGGAGACGCCGATGCCCCCTTCCCAGGACAGGGGGAAGGCTGGGGACCCCCAGAAACCACCCCTCTGGTAGGTGCCCTCAGGCAGGCATATTTTCGCCTGCTTTTTGGCCGGGAATTGGTTTTTTTTTTTTTAAAACTTTTTTCTGTGCGATATCCAGGAACGACAACGACAAATCAGACCCAATTTTTCTTTTTTTTGGTTCGAACTGACAGCTTAATTGTCGTTACCGTTTCCGTTAACGTCTTCACGATATCCGAAAACGGAAACGACACTTTCGCCAAGTCGTGCCCATGTCTACCACTTACTTCACAGAGTGCATCATTTTATAGCTCTCTTTAATGTCTTTCCTTACTAATTGCATCTAAACTAAATATTGTTGACCCAACCCTTGTAAATGTTTGCCATACTTGCTCCATCCCTTGGTCACCCTGTTTCAATCTTTTTCACCACTACTAGATCCTGTTTCAGGTTCAGTGACCAGAACTTCACACAGTATTCCAAGCTTCACACAGTATTCCAAGCGTAGGCACATCACATGTTGGTATAAGGTTCATACAAAGCTGTCAGGGATAGTCAGAAAGAAGTAAAAAAATAAATAAAGCTAATATGAAACTTGCTTTTTTTTTGTTTTAAAAAGAGAATTTCCAACCTTGTATATTTTACTAAGTTGTTCACCACAACCATAAGATATCTTCTTTAATCAGTCATTGCCAGATCAGATGGCATCAATGTGTACATGAAGGTAGGAGTCTGCTTCAATCAGTGTTGGTTTATGCTTGCTGGCACTGAATATTGCCTGCCATTTTAAGTCCCCTTCCCCAGTTTGATGAGATTCTTTCAGAAGCTTCTATTAAGATGCAGGCTGGCTATGCAGGGAAAGTAGATTAGGAGACCAAACAGCTCCTTCTCCTGAAGAGATAAATTAAGAGAACTCTACTTCCAAATTCTTCAGAGGAAAACCCCACTCTGAATATCAGGAAAGCAGGAAGAAATTCCTGTTCAGTGACAGTGAATGAATTTTGTTTATTTTTCAGTCCTCTCTCTCTAATCCTAGCATACCCCCCAAAAAAGGATAAAGTGCTTAGAATACTAAATGGGGCTACAGAAATGTTAAACAATGAAGTGAACTGTATGTTCACGGTGCTAACCTGAGCCCAACTGCTGGAATCAGGCTCCTTTAGAACGCTTTTTTTTAAAAAAAGCCTCCCACTGGAATGAAAGTACTGTAAATGTCAACTAATTGGAAGAATACGAATTTGCGCTCAATATAAAAATGTAAATTATAAACTAAACAAACAAAGTGAATGACTTTATTTCGACTGAGGATTTCTATGTTTTCTTGCAGCATTCAAGATAACGGCCTGCAAAAGTGTCTCTTAGTCAGTCAGCATTTGAACTGCTCATGTTGAGTGTGGTCAAACCGTAGCAAAATCGGCCCAGTACCGGCTGAGGAACCTTGATCATTCTCAGGAGGAAGCAAAATGTCTGCCAAAAA